>CM066166.1:46559975-46959975 GCA_033629205.1 Lithocarpus polystachyus
GCATGGCTGAATGTAGAAAATATAAAAAAACGTACTAAATAATAAAACCCTAATTAAAAACTGATTTGGTCTGAAAATAGAAGATCCAAAATAGGAAATACCCTAAAAAACGTTCTAAATAATAAAAGCCTTAAAATTAAGGAAGATCTAGTCCAAAATTAGAAGATCTAAATTAGGAAAAGTATCTATTAACTGATTTAGAGCTGGAAAGTCAATCAGCCGTAAATCTTTGCCATAAATAACGCCAAATTACGTCAGATCAACCCTCAATAGCTTGGATTAAATTTATTAGGCCTCTTTATCTTCTTCTGGGCCCAGCTTGGAATGTGAATCAGCCCAAATCCCTTGAATCAGCCCATTAAGTGTTTCTTTGATCTTTTTGGATCTTGTTCTTGTAATTGGCCCAACTGGAACTTGCAATGGATCCTTGAAAGCTTGTTGATTCTCATCAATGACAGAAACACAAATCAAAGAAAAATAGGACAAAAGAAAAACAATATAATTGCTCTGAGAGAACTGAAACTAAAACAAAATTTTTTTTTTTTGAAGTCTTTTTTTTTTCACGTTTTTTTTTTCTGCAGTCCTTTTTTTTTTTTTTTTTTTTTGGGAACTCAGTGCACAATTTTAACCTAGTGCATGTCACAAAACAAGAATGAAGAACAAAAAACAGAAACGGAACAAGATAGGAAGATAACAGGAAACAAAAGATAAAAGGATAGAAAACTGATTTTAGAACCTGAGCTCTGATTTTAGAATTTTAATTGCTTTTTATTGGTATTTTAGCAATATTTATCATTTTAGCTTGGTAATTTTACAATTAATGTCTTTTAAGGGGGAATTTTTGTCGTTATAATGGTTTTGGGTATGGAATTTTAGTGATTCAATGTGTTTTAGGAGTTTTGTTATCCACCGTTTTAACAAAGTTGAGAAGGTATATTATTGCATATTAATGCGTTTTCTAGGCCCTAATAATGCTTTTCGGTGGATGTTTTCGCAATTTAATGAGTTTTGAACCGGAATTTGGCCGTTCAATGAACTCGTTTCTGGAGCGAATGGATTTATCAAGGGAATTTTGTCAATATTTATGATTTTGAATGTGAATTTTTGCAGCGTAATGGGTATAGACTAGGTTGTTTGGACATTTTAATAAATTTAGATGGAGTATTTCTGGAAATTATTGGCTTTAGGGTTTTAGATTCTAGCTTTATAAATGACTAGCTGGGGGGCATCTTGTTTATTTCAATTGTTTTGGTGCCGATCCTTTTTCAATTTCGTGGCCTTTTAGTTGTATTTTGGCCATATTAATGAATTTCGAAGCTAGTTTATTGCAGTTTTCTCGGATTTAGAGTCCAATTAGCCGTTACATTGGTTTTTTAGGGGTAATTGTCCAGCTGATAATTGTTTTTTTGGGTCATTTTTGAATTTTAATTGCTTTTATAGGCATTTTAGCTAGGTATTTTTACAATTAATGCGTTTTTACCAAGGTTTTGGCTCTTTGCTTTAAGTAATTATAGATTCTTCGTCGGTGTTTTTGGGATTCTAATGAATTTGGATGGGTATTTTTTAAATTCGCTTCATTTTCAATGGCACTTTGGCCTTTTTAATGTCTTCGGAAGTGTTATTTTTACTATATAATGTCTTTCAAGGGTACATCATATTTGCAATTTTAGCAATTTTAGGGAAATAGTTCATTCAATCATTAGGTTTTTTGTGCGATTTATACATTTTTGTGGTTGTGTAGAAAATACTTTTAAGTGGATTTTGCGTTGTCCTTTTTAATTTATTGTGTTTTAAGGGGGAATTTTTGTCGATATAATGGTTTTGGGTATAGAATTTTATCGATTCAAAGTGTTTCTGGAGTTTTATTATCCACCGTCATAACAAAGCTGCGAGGGTATATTATTGCATATTAATGCGTTTTCTAGGCCCTAATAATGCTTTTTGGTGGATGTTTTCGCAATTTAATGAGTTTTGAACCGGAATTTCGCCGTTTAATGAGCTTGTTTATAAAGAAAATGGATTTATCAAGGAAATTTTGTCAATATTTATGATTTTTAATGTGAATTTTTGCAGCGTAATGGATTTAGACTAGGTTGTTCGGACATTTTAATAAATTTAGATGTAGTATTTCTGGAAATTAGTGGGTTTTGAAGTGCAATTCTTAGCGTTTTATTGTTCATGGAGGTGTATTTTGTGTATTTAATTGGCTTTAGGGTTTAGATTCTAGCTTTTTAGTTGGTGCGGACACTTTTTCAATTTCGTGGCTTTTTTACTTGTATTTTAGCCATATTAAAGAATTTCGAAGCTAGTCTATTGCAGTTTTCTCGGTTTCAGAGTCCAATTAGCCGCTACATTGGTTTTTTAGGGGTAATTGTCCAGCTGATAATTGTTTTTTGGGGTCATTTTAGAATTTTAATTGCTTTTTATGGGCATTTTAGCAATATCTATATCATTTTAGCTAGGTAATTTTGCAATTAATGCGTTTTTACCAAGGTTTTGGCTCTTTGCTTTAGGTAATTATAGATTCTTCGTCGGTGTTTTTGGGATTCTAATGAATTTGGATGGGTATTTTTTAAATTCGCTTCATTTTCAATGGCACTTTTGCCTTTTTAATGTCTTCAGAAATGTTATTTTTACTATATAATGTCTTTCAAGGTTACAAAATATTTGCAATTTTAGCAATTTTAGGGAAATATTTCATTCAATCATTAGGTTTTCTACGCAACTTAATGCTTTTTCTCGTAGCAGTTTGGCCATTTGAGTGGATTTTGCATTGTCCTTTTTAATTTATTGTGTTTTTAAGGGGGAATTTTTGTCGATATAATGGTTTTGGGTATAGAATTTTAGCGATTCAAAGTGTTTCAAGAGTTTTATTATCCACCGTTATAACAAAGCTGCGAGGGTATACTATTGCATATTAATGTGTTTTCTAGGCCCTAATAATGCTTTTCGGTGGATGTTTTCGCAATTTAATGAGTTTTGAACCGGAATTTCGCCGTTTAATGAACTTGTTTATAAAGCGAATGGATTTATCATGGGAATTTTGTCAATATTTATGATTTTTAATGTGAATTTTTGCAACGTAATGGATTTAGACTAGGGTGTTCGGACATTTTAATAAATTTAGATGGAGTATTTCTGGAAATTAGTGTGTTTTGAAGTGCAATTCTTAGCGTTTTATTGTTCATGGAGGTGTATTTTGTGTATTTAATTGGCTTTAGGGTTTAGATTCTAGCTTTTTAAATGACTAGCTGGGGGGCATCTTGTTTATTTCAATTATTTTGGTACGGACACTTTTTCAATTTCGTACCTTTTTACTTGTATTTTACCATATTAAAGAATTTCGAAGCTAATCTATTGCAGTTGTCTCGGTTTCAGAGTCCAATTAGCCGCTACATTGGTTTTTTAGGGGTAATTGTCCAGCTAATAATTGTTTTTTGGGGTTATTTTAGAATTTTAATTGCTTTTTATGGGCATTTTAGCAATATCTATCATTTTAGCTAGGTAATTTTACAATTAATGCGTTTTTACCAAGGTTTTGGCTCTTTGCTTTTAAGTAATTATAGATTCTTCGTCGGTGTTTTTCGGATTCTAATGAATTTGGAGTGGTATTTTTTAAATTCGCTTCATTTTTTAAATTCTAATGTCTTTCAAGGGTACATATTTGCAATTTTAGCAATTTTAGGGAAATATTTCAGTCAATCATTAGGTTTTTTGTGCAATTTTTACATTTTTGTGGTTGTGTAGAAAGTACTTACTCAACTTAATGCGTTTTGTCGTAGCAGTTCGGCCATTTGAGTGGATTTTGCATTGTCCTTTTTAATTTATTGTGTTTTAAGGGGGAATTTTTGTCGATATAATGGTTTTGGGTATAGAATTTTAGCGATTCAAAGTGTTTCAGGAGTTTGTTATCCACCGTTTTAACAAAGTTGCAAGGGAATATTATTGCATATTAATGCATTTTTTAGGCCCTAATAATGCTTTTCGGGGGATGTTTTCGCAATTTAATGAGTTTTGAACCAGAATTTAGCCGTTTAATGAATTTGTTTATAGAGCGAATGGGTTTAATATGGGAATTTTGTCAATATTTATGATTTTGAATGGAATTTTCGCAACGTAATGGATTTAGACTAGGCTCTTCGGGCACTTTAATAAATTTGGATGGAGTATTTCCAGAAATTAGTGTGTTTTCAAGTGCAATTCTTAGCGTTTTATTGTTCATGGAGGTGTATTTTGTGTATTTCATTGGCTTTAGGGTTTAGATTCTAGCTTTTTAAATGACTACCTGGGGGTTCATCTTGTTTATTTCAATTGTTTTGGTGCGGATACTTTTTCAATTTCGTGGCTTTTTTGTTGTATTTTTGCCATATTAATGAATTTCGAAGCTAGTCTATTGCAGTTTTCTCGGTTTTAGAATCCAATTAGCCGTTTACATTGGTTTTTTAGGGGTAATTGTCCAGCAGATAATTGTTTTTTGGGGTCATTTTAGAATTTTCACTGCTTTTTATGGGCATTTTAGCAATATCTATCATTTTAGCTAGGTAATTTTACAATTAGTGCATTTTTACCAAGGTTTTGGCTCTTTGCTTTAAGTAATTATAGATTCTTCGTCGGTGTTTTTGGGATTCTAATGAATTTGGAGGGGTATTTTTTAAATTCGCTTCATTTTCAATGGCACTTTGGCCTTTTTAATGTCTTTGGAAGTGTTATTATTACTATAAAATGTCTTTCAAGGGTACATATTTGCAATTTTAGCAATTTTAGGGAAATATTTCAGTCAATCATTAGGTTTTTTGTGCGATTTGTACATTTTACTTACGCAACTTAATGCCTTTTCTCGTAGCAGTTTGGCCATTTGAGTGGATTTTGCATTGTCCTTTATAATTTATTGTGTTTTAAGGGGGAATTTTTGTCGATATAATGGTTTTGGGTATAGAATTTTAGCGATTCAAAGTGTTTCAGGAGTTTCATTATCCACCCTTTTAACAAAGTTGCGAGGGTATATTATTGCATATTAATGCGTTTTTTAGGCCCTAATAATATGCTTTTCGGGGGATGTTTTCGCAATTTAATGAGTTTTGAATCGGAATTCGGCCATTTAATGAATTTCTTTATAGAGCGAATGGATTTATCATGGGTATTTTGTCAATATTTACGATTTTGAATGTGAATTTTTGCAACGTAATGGTTTTAAACTAGGCTCTTCGGACATTTTAATAAATTCGGATGGAGTATTTCTGGAAATTAGTGGGTTTTCAAGTGCAATTCTTAGCGTTTTATTGTTCATGGAGGTGTATTTGTCTATTTAATTGGCTTTAGGGTTTAGATAAATGACTAGCTGGGGGGATCTTGTTTATTTCAATTGTTTCGGTGCGGATACTTTTTCAATTTCGTGGCTTTTTACTTGTAATTTGGCCATATTAATGAATTTCGAAGCTACTCTATTGCAGTTTTCTCGGTTTTAGAATCCAATTAGCGGTTACATTGGTTTTTCAGAGGTAATTGTCCCGCGGATAATTGTTTTTTGATGTCATTTTAGAATTTTAATTGCTTTTTATTGGTATTTTAGCAATATCTATCATTTTAGCTTGGTAATTTTACAATTAATGTCTTTTAAGGGGGAATTTTTGCCGTTATAATGGTTTTGGGTATGGGATTTTAGTGATTCAATGTATTTCAGGAGTTTTGTTATCCACCGTTTTAACAAAGTTGAGAGGGTATATATTATTGCATATTAATGCGTTTTCTAGGCCCTAATAATGCTTTTCGGTGGATGTTTTCGCAATTTAATGAGTTTTGAACCGGAATTTGGCCGTTTAATGAACTCGTTTCTGGAGCGAATGGATTTATCAAGGGAATTTTGTCAATATTTATGATTTTGAATGTGAATTTTTGCAGCGTAATGGGTTTAGACTAGGTTGTTCGGACATTTTAATAAATTTAGATGGAGTATTTCTGGAAATTATTGGCTTTAGGGTTTTAGATTCTAGCTTTATAAATGACTAGCTGGGGGGCATCTTGTTTATTTCAATTGTTTTGGTGTCGATCCTTTTTCAATTTCGTGGCCTTTTAGTTGTATTTTGGCCATATTAATGAATTTCGAAGCTAGTTTATTGCAGTTTTCTCGGTTTTAGAGTCCAATTAGCCGTTACATTGGTTTTTTAGGGGTAATTGTCCAGCTGATAATTGTTTTTTTGGGTCATTTTTGAATTTTAATTGCTTTTATAGGCATTTTAGCTAGGTATTTTTACAATTAATGCGTTTTTACCAAGGTTTTGGCTCTTTGCTTTTAAGTAATTATAGATTCTTCGTCGGTGTTTTTGGGATTCTGATGCGAACCTCAACAGACTCGCTTTGAGACCCAACAAACAATATTGGAATATTGCCCCAGAAAGCTAAAATTCAGATTTGATAGAAACCCTGACCCAACGTTTATAAGAGAAACGCGAACCAAAGGTATAAGTAAAAGAACCTTGACCCAATGATTATAAAGGAATCACGAACCAAAGGTATAAAGTTTGAACGCCACAAGGAAGAATCCTTGATAAGTTCACAGTTCTTGAAGAACCAAAGAGAAGAGCAAAGCCTCACCTTTTCTGATTTTTATTCAATAATTCATCAAAAAACGTTTACAGACTTAGGGGCCTATTTAAGGGCTCCATAAAATTTGGCAGACAAGAAAATATATTCTAAAATAACTCCTAATTGATACCTAACCATATCAGGAATCAAATTTGACCTAAAAAACGTACTAAATAATAAAACCCTAATTAAAAACTGATTTGGTCTGAAAATAGCAGATCCAAAATAGGAAAAACCCTAAAAAACGTTCTAAATAATAAAAGCCTAAAATTATGGAAGATCTAGTCCAAAATTAGAAGATCTAAATTAGGAAAAGTATCTATTAACTGATTTAGAGCTGGAAAGTCAATCAGCCATAAATCTTTGCCATAAATAACGCCCAATTACGTCAGATCAACCCTCAATAGCTTGGATTAAATTTATTAGGCTTTCATCTTCTTTTGGGCCCAGCTTGGAATGTGAATCAGCCCAAATCCCTTGAATCAGCCCATTAAGTGCTTCTTTGATCTTCTTGAATCTTGCTCTTGTAATTGGCCCAACTGGAACTTGCAATGGATCCTTGAAAGCTTGTTGATTCTCATCAGATTCTAATGAATTTGGATAGGTATTTTTAAAATTCGCTTCATTTTCAATGGCACTTTGGCCTTTTTAATGTCTTCGGAAGTGTTATTTTTACTATATAATGTCTTTCAAGGGAACATCATATTTGCAATTTTAGCAATTTTAGGGAAATAGTTCATTCAATCATTAGGTTTTTTGTGCGATTTGTACATTTTTGTGGTTTTGTAGAAAATACTTTTGAGTGGATTTTGCGTTGTCCTTTTTAATTTATTGATGCGAACCTCAACAGACTCGCTTTGAGACCCAACAAACAATATTGGAATATTGCCCAAGAAAGCTAAAATTCAGATTTGATAGAAAACCTAGACCCAACGTTTATAAGAGAAACGCGAACCAAAGGTATAAGTAACAGACCTTGACCCAATAATTATAAAGGAATCACGAACCAAAGGTATAAGTTTGAACGCCACAAGGAAGAATCCTTGATAAGTTCACAGTTCTTGAAGAACCAAAGAGAAGAGCAAAGCCTCACCTTTTTCGATTTTTATTCAATAATTCATCCAAAACGTTTACAGACTTAGGGGGCCTATTTAAGCTCTCCATAAAACTTGACAGACAAGAAAATATATTCTAAAATAACTCCTAATTGATACCTAACCATATCAGGAATCAAATTTGACCTAAAAAACGTACTAAATAATAAAACCCTAATTAAAAACTGATTTGGTCTGAAAATAGCAGATCCAAAATAGGAAAAACCCTAAAAAACGTTCTAAATAATAAAAGCCTAAAATTAAGGAAGATCTGGTCCAAAATTAGAAGATCTAAATTAGGAAAAGTATCTATTAACTAATTTAGAGCTGGAAAGTCAATCAGCCATAAATCTTTGCCAAAAATAACGCCCAATTACGTCAGATCAGCCCTCAATAGCTTGGATTAAATTTATTAGGCCTTCATCTTCTTTTGGGCCCAGCTTGGAATGTGAATCAGCCCAAATCCCTTGAATCAGCCCATTAAGTGCTTCTTTGATCTTCTTGGATCTTGCTCTTATAATTGGCCCAACTGGAACTTGCAATGAATCCTTGAAAGTTTGTTGATTCTCATCATTTATTGTGTTTTAAGGGGGAATTTTTGTCGATATAATGGTTTTGGGTATGGAATTTTAGCGATTCAAAGTGTTTCTGGAGTTTTATTATCCACCGTCATAACAAAGCTGCGAGGGTATATTATTGCATATTAATGCGTTTTCTAGGCCCTAATAATGCTTTTTGGTGGATGTTTTCGCAATTTAATGAGTTTTGAACCGGAATTTCGCCGTTTAATGAGCTTGTTTATAAAGCGAATGGATTTATCAAGGGAATTTTGTCAATATTTATGATTTTTAATGTGAATTTTTGCAGCGTAATGGATTTAGACTAGGTTGTTCGGACATTTTAATAAATTTAGATGTAGTATTTCTGGAAATTAGTGGGTTTTGAAGTGCAATTCTTAGCGTTTTAATGTTCATGGAGGTGTATTTTGTGTATTTAATTGGCTTTAGGGTTTAGATTCTAGCTTTTTAGTTGGTGCGGACACTTTTTCAATTTCGTGGCTTTTTACTTGTATTTTAACCATATTAAAGAATTTCGAAGCTAGTCTATTGCAGTTTTCTCAGTTTCAGAGTCCAATTAGCCGCTACATTGGTTTTTTAGGGGTAATTGTCCAGCTGATAATTGTTTTTTGGGGTCATTTTAGAATTTTAATTGCTTTTTATGGGCATTTTAGCAATATCTATCATTTTAGCTAGGTAATTTTGCAATTAATGCGTTTTTACCAAGGTTTTGGCTCTTTGCTTTTTAGGTAATTATAGATTCTTCGTCGGTGTTTTTGGGATTCTAATGAATTTGGATGGGTATTTTTTAAATTCGCTTCATTTTCAATGGCACTTTTGCCTTTTTAATGTCTTCGGAAATGTTATTTTTACTATATAATGTCTTTCAAGGTTACAAAATATTTGCAATTTTAGCAATTTTAGGGAAATATTTCATTCAATCATTAGGTTTTCTACGCAACTTAATGCTTTTTCTCGTAGCAGTTTGGCCATTTGAGTGGATTTTGCATTGTCCTTTTTAATTTATTGTGTTTTTAAGGGGGAATTTTTGTCGATATAATGGTTTTGGGTATAGAATTTTAGCGATTCAAAGTGTTTCAAGAGTTTTATTATCCACCGTTATAACAAAGCTGCGAGGGTATACTATTGCATATTAATGTGTTTTCTAGGCCCTAATAATGCTTTTCGGTGGATGTTTTCGCAATTTAATGAGTTTTGAACCGGAATTTCGCCGTTTAATGAACTTGTTTATAAAGCGAATGGATTTATCATGGGAATTTTGTCAATATTTATGATTTTTAATGTGAATTTTTGCAACGTAATGGATTTAGACTAGGGTGTTCGGACATTTTAATAAATTTAGATGGAGTATTTCTGGAAATTAGTGTGTTTTGAAGTGCAATTCTTAGCGTTTTATTGTTCATGGAGGTGTATTTTATGTATTTAATTGGCTTTAGGGTTTAGATTCTAGCTTTTTAAATGACTAGCTGGGGGGCATCTTGTTTATTTCAATTATTTTGGTACGGACACTTTTTCAATTTCGTACCTTTTTACTTGTATTTTACCATATTAAAGAATTTCGAAGCTAATCTATTGCAGTTGTCTCGGTTTCAGAGTCCAATTAGCCGCTACATTGGTTTTTTAGGGGTAATTGTCCAGCTAATAATTGTTTTTTGGGGTTATTTTAGAATTTTAATTGCTTTTTATGGGCATTTTAGCAATATCTATCATTTTAGCTAGGTAATTTTACAATTAATGCGTTTTTACCAAGGTTTTGGCTCTTTACTTTTAAGTAATTATAGATTCTTCGTCGGTGTTTTTCGGATTCTAATGAATTTGGAGTGGTATTTTTTAAATTCGCTTCATTTTTTAAATTCTAATGTTTTTCAAGGGTACATATTTGCAATTTTAGCAATTTTAGGGAAATATTTCAGTCAATCAGTAGGTTTTTTGTGCGATTTGTACATTTTTGTGGTTGTGTAGAAAGTACTTACTCAACTTAATGCGTTTTGTCGTAGCAGTTCGACCATTTGAGTGGATTTTGCATTGTCCTTTTTAATTTATTGTGTTTTAAGGGGGACTTTTTGTCGATATAATGGTTTTGGGTATAGAATTTTAGCGATTCAAAGTGTTTCAGGAGTTTGTTATCCACCGTTTTAACAAAGTTGCAAGGGAATATTATTGCATATTAATGCATTTTTTAGGCCCTAATAATGCTTTTCGGGGGATGTTTTCGCAATTTAATGAGTTTTGAACCGGAATTTGGCCGTTTAATGAATTTGTTTATAGAGCGAATGGGTTTAATATGGGAATTTTGTCAATATTTATGATTTTGAATGGAATTTTCGCAACGTAATGGATTTAGACTAGGCTCTTCGAGCATTTTAATAAATTTGGATGGAGTATTTCCAGAAATTAGTGTGTTTTCAAGTGCAATTCTTAGCGTTTTATTGTTCATGGAGGTGTATTTTGTGTATTTCATTGGCTTTAGGGTTTAGATTCTAGCTTTTTAAATGACTAGCTGGGGGGTCATCTTGTTTATTTCAATTGTTTTGGTGCGGATACTTTTTCAATTTCGTGGCTTTTTTGTTGTATTTTTGCCATATTAATGAATTTCGAAGCTAGTCTATTGCAGTTTTCTCGGTTTTAGAATCCAATTAGCCGTTTACATTGGTTTTTTAGGGGTAATTGTCCAGCAGATAATTGTTTTTTGGGGTCATTTTAGAATTTTCACTGCTTTTTATGGGCATTTTAGCAATATCTATCATTTTAGCTAGGTAATTTTACAATTAGTGCATTTTTACCAAGGTTTTGGCTCTTTGCTTTAAGTAATTATAGATTCTTCGTCGGTGTTTTTGGGATTCTAATGAATTTGGAGGGGTATTTTTTAAATTCGCTTCATTTTCAATGGCACTTTGGCCTTTTTAATGTCTTTGGAAGTGTTATTTTTACTATAAAATGTCTTTCAAGGGTACATAGTTGCAATTTTAGCAATTTTAGGGAAATATTTCAGTCAATCATTAGGTTTTTTGTGCGATTTGTACATTTTACTTACGCAACTTGATGCCTTTTCTCGTAGCAGTTTGGCCATTTGAGTGGATTTTGCATTGTCCTTTATAATTTATTGTGTTTTAAGGGGGAATTTTTGTCGATATAATGGTTTTGGGTATAGAATTTTAGCGATTCAAAGTGTTTCAGGAGTTTTATTATCCACCCTTTTAACAAAGTTGCGAGGGTATATTATTGCATATTAATGCGTTTTTTAGGCCCCAATAATGCTTTTCGGGGGATGTTTTCGCAATTTAATGAGTTTTGAACCGGAATTCGGCCATTTAATGAATTTCTTTATAGAGCGAATGTATTAATCATGGGTATTTTGTCAATATTTACGATTTTGAATGTGAATTTTTGCAACGTAATGGTTTTAGACTAGGCTCTTCGGACATTTTAATAAATTCGGATGGAGTATTTCTGGAAATTAGTGGGTTTTCAAGTGCAATTCTTAGCGTTTTATTGTTCATGGAGGGTGTATTTGTGCATTTAATTGGCTTTAGGGTTTAGATAAATGACTAGCTGGGGGGATCTTGTTTATTTCAATTGTTTTGGTGCGAATACTTTTTCAATTTCGTGGCTTTTTACTTGTAATTTGGCCATATTAATGAATTTCGAAGCTACTCTATTGCAGTTTTCTCGGTTTTAGAATCCAATTAGCGGTTACATTGGTTTTTCGGGGGTAATTGTCCCGCGGATAATTGTTTTTTGATGTCATTTTAGAATTTTAATTGCTTTTTATTGGTATTTTAGCAAGATCTATCATTTTAGCTTGGTAATTTTACAATTAATGTCTTTTAAGGGGGAATTTTTGTCGTTATAATGGTTTTGGGTATGGAATTTTAGTGATTTAATGTGTTTCAGGAGTTTTGTTATCCACCGTCAAAGATTCGTCAAGTTCGTTAGTATTAAAACTGACCTCTTTGTACAAGAGTACAAATATAGGCTGGTTTGTATAAAAAGCACTCTTGACATCACTCGCCTTAGCATAAAAACTCCCTTATTTTCTTGTTTTTCTCTCATTTTTTTCACTCTCAATTTTCTTCTCAATCTCTCTTTTGTTTTCACTCTCTTTTTTCTGTCCACTCTCTCTTTTCCTTTCACTCTCCCTCTCATCATCTTTTTCTAAACTCTCAATCTCACAATTTTTTTTCAAGTCATTTTCTCTTTTCAGTTTCATTTGATCTTCATACACCTGACTTGGAGTCAACGGTACAAGAGTAATGGGTTTATTATCTTTTACAAAAGAATACCAATTCTTAAACCCATCATGATTGACCTTTCTGTCAAATTGCCATGGCCTGCCCAATAAAATGTGACCCGCATGCATTGGAACAACATCACAAAGTACTTCATCCTTGTACCTCCCAATTGAAAAAGAAACCAGTACTTGCCTATTTACCTTAACCTCCCCATAATCATTCAACCACTGCAACTTATATGGTCTAGGGTGTTTTATGGTAGGTAAATTCAATTTTTCAACTAAAGTAGTACTAGCCACATTAGTACAGCTCCCCCCATCAATAATCATACTACATACCTTGCTGTTGACGTGGCATCTAGTGTGAAAAATGTTCTCCCTTTGTTGTTCCATATCATCCTCTTTGACTTGGGCACTTAAAGCACGCCTAGCCACAAGTGCCTCACCCTCCACTGGATACTCCACATCATCGTCACAAGCATCCTCAAGTGATGGAATCAGGTCATCATCTCCCTCACTTTCAGTTTCCACCTCTCCATCAATACGTGCAATCATGGTCCTCTTATTTGGGCACTGTGAAGCAATATGACCTACTCCCAAACAACGAAAACACTTAATATCACGATTACGAGTTTGGGATTCATTTTTACCTCTGTTGATACTGGGACCTTCATCTCTCCGTTTTGGTGGTTCGGTTTTGGACTTGAAAACAGCCCCTTCATCTTTCCTCCCATTTGATCTCCATGAAGCAGAAGAACCCGGATTTTGAAATGACCGAGTTCCTTTCCTTTTGAGCTGTCGTTCCACCTTTATTGCCATATGCACCATGTCCTCCAACTCCACGTAGTGCTGCAACTCCACCACGTTGGCAATGTCCCGATTCAGCCCATTCAGAAACCTTGCCATGGTAGCTTCTCTATCCTCCTCTACATTAGCTCGAATCATGGCAATCTCCATCTCCTTGTGGTAGTCATCCACGCTCCTGTAGCCTTGAGTAAGACTTTGTAATTTTTGATACAAGTCCCTATAGTAGTGACTAGGGATAAATCGCCTCCTCATGGTGGCCTTCATTTGCTCCCACGTCTCAATAGGCCTCTCATGGTTTCTCCTTCTGTTCATCACAAGTTGATCCCACCATATAATAGCATAGTCAGTAAACTCAATCACAGCTAGTTTTACCTTTTTCTCCTCGGAGTAATTGTGGCACTCAAAGATGAACTCCACCTTCTTCTCCCACTCCAAGTACGCTTCTGGATCATTTTTCCCTTGGAATGATGATATCTTCATTTTTATGTTTCCTAGGCTTCTGTCAGTCCCATCTTGCCATCTTGGATCTCTTCGGAATCCTCTACCGCGCCTTTCGCCCCTTCGTGCAAACCTGCCCCCATTGTTCCACAAAACTTGATCCTCTTCATTTTCGAGCTCATCCTCGTGGTAGTAATCAGAATCATCCACGCGCGCATGCCTTTCTTGCCTTCTAGCATTAGGGCCTCTTTGGGGACGCTCCTCACGCAAATTAGCAATATCAGTATCTTGCCTGTCCAACCGATCTCGAATCTCATTAAACACCACGTTCATGCGTTCAAATTGTTGTTGCATAGCCTGCAACATGATAGATGATGACTCCTCCCCTCCTTCCTTATTTAAAAACTACAAAGAAAGGTTAGAAATAATTCCTTACAACACTCCCTCACGTGTTTGCACTCAGATTATGTCACTCCCACTCGTGTTTCACTCTTAAATTGGCTTTTTCCCGATATTAGTCTCACACTCTCTTGCCTTTTTCCACTCGCAGCTTCCCCTTTTCAGTTCTGCAATAAACTAAAAAACTTGATCAAGAAATTCAACTTGTAGTGTTTAAACAAATACCAACGGCTAGAAAGTATGACAGAGACACAAATCAAAGAAAAATAGGACAAAAGAAAACAATATAACTGCTCTGAGAGAGAACTGAAACTAAATATAACTGCTCTGTGAGAATGTTCAAAATATTAAAAAACCTTTAACTACGCCAAAAAATCTTAAACGACCCTCTTAGAACTGCGAAAATGACTAAAATGCACCACGAATATCCAAAATACCCCAAAGCCTTAGAAATTGACCAAAACGCCCTCGAAATGGCCACAAAATTCCCGAAACCTTTTAAAATGACCAAAGTACTATTGAATTCCCGAAAATAAGAAAAATAACCGCGAAACCTCTGAAAATAACCAAAATACCTTTAAACTAAGCCAAAATAAGCTCGATTTCTAAGATTTTGGCTGTATTTTGGTCTGTTTCGTGTCGTTTTGCTCATTCTAGCGGATTTTAGAACATTTTGCTCATTTTAGCAATGTCGAGAGGTTTTTTTTTTTTAACATTTTAGATGTTTGGGGCATTTTGGTCATTTACGAGGTATCGAGATTTGACTGCTCATTCTAGCAATTTTAGGGATATTTTGGTAATTTTGAGATATTTTGTGGATATTTTAGACAATTGCGAGATTTTGAGGCTATTTTGGCTAAATAAGAGGTTTCGGGGGGTTTTTTTTTTTGGACATTTTGTACTTTTGGGGGTGTTTTGGTGATTTTGGAAGTATACTAGAGAAACTAGTGATTTCAAGGGTATTTTATTATCAAAAAAAATTATTTTACCCGTGAGAATCACCAAAATATCAAAAAACTTATAAATACAGCAAAACCTCTAAAATGACCCCCTTAGAACAGCCAAAATGACTAAAAATTTTCAAATGACCAAAATACTATTGAAGCCACAACAAAAGCAAATTACCCTCAAAACCTCTAAAAATAACAAAAATAACCCTACACTATGCCAAAATACCTTCGATTATTCAGATTTTAGAGGTATTTTGGTGGGTTCAAGTTGTTTTGCTCATTCTAGAGGATTTTAGGGCATTTTGCTCATTTTAGCATTATCGAGGTGTTTTTTTTTAATCACTTTTGATGTTTGGGGCATTTTGGTTATTTACGAGTTATCAAAGTTTGACTGCTCATTCTAGCCGTTTCAGAAGTATTTTGGACATTTTAGAGGTTTTGTGGTTAGTTTAGTCATCTTAGAGATTTTAAGGCTATTTTGGTCGATTATAAGGTTTCAGGGGGTTTTTTTTTTGAAATTTTGTGGTTTTGAGGGTATTTTGGTGATTTTGGGAGTATAATAGTCATTCTAGTGATTTATTTATTTGTCGTAAAAAATAATTTTACTTATGATAATTACCAAAATGTCAAAAAACCTATGAATACAACAAAACCTCGAAAATGACTCCCCTACAACGGCCAAAATGACTAAAATGCACTACGAATGTCCAAAATATCCCAAAACCCTAACAAATGACCAAAATGCCTCCAAAACGACCACAATACCCCCGAAAACTTTTAAACTGACTAAAATACCATCGAAACCTCAAAAATAAGCAAAATATTAAAAAACCTGTGAGAAAGTCCAAAATAAGCAAACTTTCAAGGGTATTTTTTTATCACAAAAAAATTATTTTACCTTTGAGAAAGTCCAAAATATTAAAAAACCTTTAAATACACCAAAACATCTTAAACAACCCGTTTAGAACTGCGAAAATTACTGAAATGCACCACGAATATCCAAAATCCCCAAAAGCCTTGGAAATTAACCAAAATGCCTTCGAAACGGCCACAAAACTTCCGAAATCTTTTAAAATGACCAACGTACTATTGAAACACCAAAAATAAGAAAAATAACCTCAAAACCTCTGAAAATAACCAAAATACCTATAAACTAAGCCAAAATACGCTCGATTTCTTAGATTTTGGCAGTATTTTGGTCAATTTCTAGTCGTTTTGCTCATTCTAGCGGATTTTAGGGCATTTTGCTCATTTTAGCAATGTTGAGGGGTATTTTTTTAAAACATTTTAGATGTTTGGGGCATTTTGGTCATTTACGAGGTATTGAGATTTGACTGCTCATTCTAGCAATTTCAGGGGTATTTTAGTCATTTTAGAGGTTTTGGGGTTATTTCAAGGGTATTTTTTTATAATAAAAAAAAAATTTATTTTACCCGTGAGAATCACCAAAATATCAAAAAACTATTAAATACAGCAAAACCTCTAAAATGACCCCCTTAGAACAGTCAAAATGACTAAAATGCACTATGAATGTCCAAAATACCCTAAAACCCTAGAAATGGCCTAAACGCCCCGAAAACGGCCACAATACTCCTGAAAACTTTTCAAATGACCAAAATACCATCGAAGCCACACAAAAAAGCAAATTACTGTCAAAACCTCTAAAAATAACCTAAATAACCCTAAACTATGCCAAAATACCTTCGATTTTTCAGATTTTAGAGGTATTTTGGTCGGTTTTAAGTTGTTTTGCTCATTCTAGAGGATTTTAAGGCATTTTGCTAATTTTAGCAATGTCTAGGGGTATTTTTTTAAAATCATTTTAGATGTTTAAAGCGTTTTGGTTATTTACGAGTTATCGAAATTTAACAGCTTTTTTTAGCCGTTTAAGGGTTTTTTTGGTCATTTCAGAGGTTTTGGTGTTATTTTAGTTGTTTTTGAAATTTTGAGGCTATTTTGGCCAATTAAGAGGTTTTGGGGGTTACATTTTGGACATTTAGTGATTTTGGGGGTATTTTCGTAATTTTGGTGATTTTAAGAGTATAACGGCCATTCTCGTGATTTCAAGGGTATTTTTTTATCACAAAAAAATTATTTTACTTGTGAGAATGTCCAAAATATTAAAAAACCTTTAAATACACCTACACATCTTAAACGACCCTCTTAGAACTGCGAAAATTACTGAAACGCACTACGAATATCCAAAATACCCCAAAACCTTGAAAATTGACCAAAATGCCCTCGAAATGGCCACTAAACTCCTAAAACCTTTTAAAATGACTAAAGTACTATTGAAACACCGAAAATAAGAAAAATAACCTCAAAACCTCTAAAAATAACCAAAATACCTTTAAACTAAGCCAAAATACGCTGGATTTCTTAGATTTTGGCAGTATTTTGGTCTGTTTTGTGTCGTTTTGCTCATTCTAGAGGATTTTAGGGCATTTTGCTCATTTTAGCAATGTCAAGGGGTATTTTTTAACAACATTTTAGATGTTTGGGACATTTTGGTCATTTACGAGGTATCGAGATTTGACTGCTCACTCCAGCAATTTTAGGGATATTTTGGTTGTTTTAGAGGTTTTGGGGTTATTTTAGACGATTTTGAGGTTATTTTGGCTAATTAAGAGCTTTCGAGGGTTTTTTTTTTTTTTGACATTTTGTGTTTTTGGGGGTACTTTGGTGATTTTGGGAGTATACTGGCTAAACTAGTGATTTCAAGGGTATTTTATTATCAAAAAAAAAAATATTTTACCCGTGAGAATTACCAAAATATCAAAAAACTTATAAATACAGTAAAACCTCTAAAATGACCCCCCTTAGAACAGCCAAAATGACTAAAATGCACTATGAATGTCCAAAATACCCCAAAACCCTAAAAAATGACCTAAACGACCCGAAAACGGCCACAATACCTCCGAAAACTTTTCAAATTACCAAAGTACCATTAAAACCTCAAAAAAAGAAAATTACCCTCGAAACCTCTGAAAATGACCAAAATAACCCTAAACTAAGCCAAAATACCTTCGATTTTTCAGATTTTAGCGGTATTTTGGTTGATTTCAAGTTGTTTTGCTCATTTTAGAGGATTTTAGGGCATTTTGCTCATTTTAGCATTGTCGAGGTGTATTTTTAAATCATTTTTTATGTTTGGGGCATTTTGGTTATTTTCGAGTTATCGAGATTTGGCTTTCCATTCTAGTCGTTTCAGGTGTATTTTGGTTATTTTAGAGGTTTTATGGTTAGTTTAGTTGTCTTAGTGATTTTAAGGCTATTTTAGTCAATTAAGAGGTTTCGAGAGGCTTTTATGGAAATTTTTTGGATTTGATGGTATTTTTGTGATTTTGGAAGTATAATGGCCATTCTAGTGATTTCAAAAGTATTTATTTGTTGTAAAAAATAATTTTACCTGTGAGAATTACCAAAATATCAAAAAACCTATAAATACAGCAAAACCTCTAAAATAACCCCCTTCAACTGCCAAAATGACTAAAATGCACTACGAATGTCCAAAATATCTCAAAACCCTAAAAAATGACCAAAACGCCTCCAAAACGACCACAATACCACTGAAAACTTTTTAAATGACCAAAACACCATCGAAATCTCAAAAATAAGCAAAATAACCTCGAAACCTCTGAAAATGATGAAAATACCCCTTAACTAAGCCAAAATACACTCGATCTTGTACAATTTGGCGGTATTTTGGTCGGATTCATGTTGTTTTGCTCATTCTAGAGGATTTTATGGCAATTTGCTCATTTTAGCAATGTCTAGGGGTATTTTTAAAAAATCATTTTAGATGTTTGGGGCGTTTTGGTTATTTACGTATTATCGAGATTTGACCGCTTATTTTAGCCATTTCAAGGGTATTTTGGTCACTTCAGAGATTTTGGGGTTATTTTAGTTGTTTTAGAAATTTTGAGGCTATTTTGGCCAATTAAGAGGTTTCGGGGGTTACTTTTTGGACATTTATTGGTTTTGGGGATATTTTAGTAATTTTGATGATTTTGGGAGTATAATGGTCAATCTTGTGATTTTAAGGGTATTTTTTTTATCACAAAAAAAAAAATTATATTACCTGTGAGGAAGTCCAAAATATCAAAAAAAACCTTTAAATACACCAAAACATCTTAAACGACCGTCTTAGAACTGAAAAAATGACTAAAATTGATGTATGACACAATTTACTATTTAATTATTGTAATTTTTTATTTTTGGGTATTTTTATGTGAAAAACGTTATTTTAGGTTTAGGTGATTTATTTCCTTGTTTTTAGGTGCATTTAATTCTTTTTCGGTCAAATTTGATTCTTGATATGGTTAGGTATCAACTAGTAGTTATTTTAAAATATGTTTTCTTGTCTATCAAGTTTTATGGAGCTCTTAAATAGACCCCTAAGTCTGTAAACGTTTTTTGATAGATTATTGAATAAAAATTAGAAAAATGTGAGTCTTTGCTCTTCTCTTTAGTTCTTCAAGAACTGTGAACTTATTAGAGATTCTTCCTTATAGCGTTCAAACTTTATACCTTCGGGTTCGTTATTCTATTATAATCATTGCGTCAAAGGTCTGTTACTAATACTTTTGGTTCGTGTTTCTTTTATAAACGTTGGGTCAGGGTTCTATTAAAATCTGAATTTTAATTTTTTTAGGCAAATATTCCAATATTATTTGTTGGGTCTCAAAGCATGTCGATTGAGATTTGCATCAAAAATGAACCACGAATATCCAAAATACCCAAAAACCCTAAAAATTAACCAAAACGCCCTCGAAATGGCCACAAAACTCCCAAAACCTTTTAAATGACCAAAGTACAATTGAAACCCCCAAAATAAGAAAAATAACATCGAAACCTTTGAAAATAAACAAATTACCTCTAAACTAAGCCAAAAAACGCTCGATTTCTTAGATTTTGGCAGTATTTTAGTCTGTTTCGAGTCGTTTTGCTCATTCTAGAGGATTTAAGGGCATTTTGCTCATTTTAGCAATGTTGAGGGGTATTTTTTTAATAATTTTTTATGTTTGGGACATTTTGGTCATTTACGAAGTATCGAGATTTGACTGCTCATTCTAGCAATTTCTAAGGTATTTTAGTCATTTTTGAGGTTTTGGGTTATTTTAGACATTTTTTGAGGCTATTTTTGCCAATTAAGAGGTTTTGGGGGGGTTTTATTTTGACATTTTGTGGTTTTGGGGGTATTTTTGTGATTTTGGGAGTATACTGGCCTTTCCAGTGATTTCAAAGGTATTTTTTGTCAAAAAAAAATTATTTTACCCATGAGAATTATCAAAATATCCATAAATTTATAAATACATCAAAACCTCTAAAATGACCTCCTTAAAATAGCCAAAATGACTAAAATGCACCATGAGTGTCCAAAATATCCCAAAACCCTAGAAAATGTCCAAAACGCCTCCAAAACGACCACAATACCCCCAAAAACTTTTAAAATGACTAAAACACCATCGAAACCTCAAAAATAAGCAAAATAACCTCAAAACCTCAGAAAATGACAAAAATACCCCTAATCTAAGCCAAAATACACTCGATTTCTTAGATTTTGGCAATATTTTGGTCTGTTTCAAGTCGTTTTGCTCATTCTAGAGGATTTTAGGGCATTTTGCTTATTTTAGCAATGTCGAGGGGTATTTTTTTTAATCATTTTAGATGTTTGGGGCATTTTGGTCATTTACATGGTATCGAGATTTGACTGCTCATTCTAACAGAAAGGTGTAGGGATGGCAATTTTTGCCCGACCCGCGGGTACCCATCCCGATCCGACCCTAATGGGTCGGGTTTTACCCGGCCCGATAAAGAATAGGGTGGGGTTTGGGTTTAAAAAAAAAAAATCCAAATCGGGTTCCGGTTTTTGTAAAAACCCGGCCCGAACCCGACCCGTATATATAATATTATTAAAAAAAAAAAACCTAAGTATAAATACTACTCTTTCAATTCTAAAAAAAAATCATTTCTCTAACCCTAATTTCTCACCTCTCAGCCGCCTCTCTCTCCTTTACTCTCAGCCACCCCTCCCTCAACCTCACACTTTCTCTCTCTCTCACTTGCTACCGCCGATCCCTCCTCCCCCTCATCGGTCTCATCGATCCCTACCTCCCTCATCGAGCTGCTCACTCATCCACCTCGCCGCAGAGACCGCTAGCTCCTCCCTCACCACGCCTCTCACTCCTCCATCTCGCCGTAGACGCCACTCACTCCTGCACCTCACTACAGACGCCGCTCCTTCCTCCCACCTCTCTCACCTCGCCTTCATTAGAAAAAGGAGGGGGTTTTACTGGTTTTTCGTGGCTCTGTTTTTGGAGTTTTTAAGGAGTTGAAAACTTGAAATAGTGTTCGGCTTAGTCTCTGATCTGATCTGTTCAGTATTTTTATTTTTATTTTTATTTTTATTTTTATGAAAGATCTGATCTGTGTTTATGGTCTTAAACTTTGATCTGGTGGGGGTTTTTTTATGGTTCTGTTTTTGGAGTTTTGGAGGGGTTGAAATAGAGGTAGGATTAGACTTTGATTTGATCTGTATTTCTTTTTTTTCTTTTTCTTTTTTTTATGAAAGATCTGATCTGTATTTATGGTCTTAGACTCTGATCTGTAGTATTGAGCAGAATTTTTGTGCTTTTTACTTTATTTTGCATTTTTCTTGTGATGGTTGCTGTTCTACAAGGCTTAAAGATTCAGGCAAAAATTTTTTTTTTTATTGGGCCACGGATTGGGCTTAAGGTGGCGGGGCCCACGGGGCCTGTGGAGCCCGACGGGGCGGGTCTAGGGCACAGAAAAAAAAAACCCGTTTATTAAACGGGGTGGGTTCGAGTTTTTTGGGTAGACCCGCGGGTCGGGTTCGGGTATTAAGAAACTCGGCCCGAACCCGACCCGTTGCCATTCTTAGAAAGGTGATTTGGAAATTTGGTTTAACGCTTTACTCATAGCGTCGTTTCCAAAGCCTTTGCAAGGCGAGCTCTTGTTTCTGCACTCATAAGGGCTGCCCTTACCACATGAGAAAGACTCACTAAGGGGAGTCTTTGACTTAGGCCTGTAACTGCCATCTCTATCATCATCAGAAGAAAAGTCAGCATTTGAGGGAGTTCGCCTTCGTCGTTCGTGGCACAACTTCCTTTTCAAATGATCAATCTTTAGTTGCATGGTTCTGACATTCTCCTCATGGGAAACGTGGCTCCCACCCCGAGAATGGCTCCTGCTAGTATAGGTGGTATGCACACTAACCTCTCGGTCCCTTCCTAGCTCAAGATTGAGAAAATGATCTTGACGTTCACGTGTTGATAAGATGACTAGCTCTCCTTCTTGTCCCATTAGCACCTTCTTGAAGCCTTTGGAAATAGCTGTAAGGCTGATAATCACTATTCAGGTATCACTTCCTCATTAATACGATCAGAGAGTTAGCTGCAGAGCAATTAATGCGGTGGTAATAGCTTTCCCTTAGACATTTCTCATTTTCTTTCACCTTATCCCCTCCTGATACTTATCCCTTCTAGCAGAATCACCTAGGACGTTGTCCCTGATGTCAGGCCAACCTCTTTGACCTCTACCCTGTTAAGCCAAGGTGAAATCTGTCTTAGGACATATTCATCAAAACCTTAAAACTAGACCCATTCGTCAATTCACCAGATTGCACTCCATATTTGTGTTTACCCGTACCGGACTATTGAATGTTCTCGGACAGGACCCTTGGCTCAATATACCCTTCTGGGCTTGCCAACCCCACAAATTTAATTACGTAAAATTTAAATTTGAATAATGGCTAATTATAAGTGTGATTAGAAGCATAATAAAATGAGTATACTTGATTTTGAAGATTTAAGCATTTAATAATGTAATTTTCTGAGATCTCAATCTTGAAAGCTTGACCTGAGTTCAAATTTGAACTTGAGCTTGATATTAAGCTCAAGCTTGGCTTGATTGACTAATCAGGTTAAGCCCAACCTTTTTGGCTTTCTCACAAGCTCAAGCTCAAGCATTATTTTAGACTTGTCATGAGCTCAAGCTAAGGTTAAGCTTTTGACTTTTATTGACGAGCCAAACTTGAACATGCACTGTTTGATAAAGCTTGGCTCGTTTATAGCTCTATTTTTAACTCAAAACTAGAGTTTAGTCCAAATATAATAAAGTTTCACACTTTTCAACCTGAAAAATTAGGGAAAAAAAATGAAATGAAATTTTGAGTTAAACTTGAAAAGGCAATCTATAAAAAGAATCGATTAAAGCCCCAATTAGTCCAAAATGGAACGAAAGAACCTGAAATTGACCGAGTAGACCAAATTGGACTGAAGTATACCTAATTGGACAGAATGTGACCAAAGTAGACCTAATTGGCCCGAATAAGAATTGTTTAATTTTTAGGGAGAACAAATTATATTGAACAGATTTTAGAGAACAAATTATACATTATATTACAATTACAAAATAATTAATTGTTCTCACATATTGCGTGGATTTGCAACTAGTAATTGTAAAAGCAAGGGCCAAAAAATAGACTGATAAAGTTAGATAATTTCAAGGAGGTTCTTAGTGCACATCTCTTTATTGAACAAAAATGCTGAGTAGAATTCAAGGAAAAGTCACATAACGAAGACATGGTGTAAGGTGAATCTTTAATTCCTACTTAGCAATATCAATATGTGCTAAAAATCTGTATAAAATTTTTTTTTTGAAAAATGTTCTAAACCCTAGAACATAGACTTACCGCGTGTGAGAGGATAATGATGGTGAAAATTTGTTTCTCTTTGCTCAAAATTTGTAACAAAAAACTAGATCTCATATTATTTTGATCATGGAATGCGGCTTTAATAACGTAATGGCTAAATCTGTTGTCTCGGGTTCTTCTCCAAAATTTCCTCAAGATGTGTCTTGAGAGAGTATTCTCTCATGTTCGACAACAAGCCAATAAACCTGCTCATTTGTTAGCAAAACATATTTTTGGCATTGATGATTTTTTTGTATGGATCCAATAAAATTATTGTTTTCTTAGACAAGCTCTTATCTATGATGTTAGTTCTATTTCTTAATTAATAAAAGTTTTCTGCTTCCTATTAAAAAAAAAGGTTTACAAATAGAATGGGGTAAGGTGAATTAAGGCTGCATAATAGACAACTCCATAGGTGGGTTAAGTAATAAGATCGGCCTAACCACAAGTGAGTTAAGTCTAATTTCCCTATATTTTTTTTCCTAAAAGGTAATAATTTTCTTTATTTATAATTCTATTTTTTTTGGTAAAATAATTTTATATATAAATCTTATCACGCCTTTTAGGTATTTTTGTAATTGAAAATGTAGTAATTCTAAATTATGATAAATATAAATTATTACCTCTTTAGGAAAAAAAAAAAAAGAATGAAGAATTTCTTATATATAAAAAGCGGTATGCCGCTATAGTGCTCTGACATTGTGCACCCAATGTTTTTCACTGTGCAAACACTGTAGCGGCAACAGTGCTTTGGTTTTGTAAGACCATTTTTTTTTTTCAGTAATCGGTTTGTGTTTTTTTTTTTTTTCTTTTAAATATTGATGTAAGCTGACATTTATATTGTTATACTGACACAACAAATTTCACAATATTTTTATAATTATTGACGTGTCAATTTCTTACAAGTTGAAATAAAATAATAAAATATAAAACTATAGCCAATTACAACTGAAAATAAATGTTTAAAAAAAATGTTACAACACTTATTGTTATCACAATATTTTCACAATTGTTGAGATTTCAGTTTCTTATAGACCAAATTAAAAAAAATGCTAAGTCCACAACATTTTAGCATTAATTTCTACAATGTCTAAAGTTTTTTTTTCCCAGTAATCAGTTTGTGTTTTTTTTTTCTTTTAAATCTTTATATAAATTGGCATATATATTGTTATACTGACAAAACAAATTTCACAATATTTTTACAATTATTGAGATATCGATTTCTTATAAATCGAAATTGTGGGAACAGGGGCCCAAGACCACGCATCGGGCCATGAATAGGCTGAGAACCCCAAGATCATGTGGTGGGCCTCGTGGGGTTGAAGGCCCATAACGATGTGCTGAGCCCCCGACCATGTCTGAGGGCGTGTGTGCTCCGAGGAGGAGAAATGAACATGCAAAGCCCTAGATTGCAATTTGTTACGTTTGGAGTAGGAGAGGCGGTCCGAGGAGTGACTCCAGCTTTGGGGAGATGGGGATTCCCAAAAATACCCAAAGTAAAGCTGCCACCTCTGTATTAATTATGCTGCACCAACTATTCTGACCGCATTTATGTGGAGAAGACCCATAAACAGTGCAATTTTGGCCACCGTGACTCACAGCAGGCAAAAAAGGACACACGATAGGACATGCATTCAAGTGAAGAATCAGATGGATGACAAGTGTAAGGTGGAGATGGTCTAGAGGGAGCTATATAATGTGAAGGAATTCCCCTCTAAAAGGGGAGGACTTTTCTTGGTAAAGAAGAAAAAGAAAGGAAGTGTGAGTAGTAGAATTTGTCTCCTTGGACCTTTGTGGAGGAGAGTTGGTCAAGACTTGGGCCTCTTATTTCCTCCTTTTGGAAACCTTAGCATGTTGTATTGGACGTTTAAATCATTCTAGCCCAACTTTCGCATCTCACTCTCTATAAATTCATTGTTTAGGGACTACTTGGGCCGTTTCGTCGAGTTTGGGCCGGCTCACCAATCCGTGTTCTTATAGAAAAAAATAAAAAATAAAATATGAGACTGTGACCAACAACAATTGAAAATAAATGTTTTCAGAAAATGTTACAACACTTATTGTTATCACAATATTTTCACAATTGTTGAAATCTTAGTTTCTTATATATCAAATAAAAAAATGTCAAATCCACAACATTTTAACATTAATTTCACAACAAATTATAGGTAAGCTATTATTGATAGATAGCACTGGAGCTACAATGCTTTTGGTTTATTCAACTGACACTGTAGCTAAAGTGCCAAAAGTTTTTTTTTTTTTTTTTTTTTCTAGTAATTGGTTTGTGTCTTTTTTTTCTTTGAAATATTTATGTAAACTGGTATATATATTGTTATACTAATATAACAAATTTCATAATATTTTCACAATTATTAACGTATCAATTTCTTATAAGTCGAAATAAAATAATAAAATATGAGACTGTGACTAGCCATAACTGAAAATAAATGTTTTGAGAAAATATTATAACACTTATTATTATCACAATATTTTTACAATTGTTGAGATCTCAGTTTCTTATAGATCAAATAAAAAAAATGCTAAATCCACAACATTTTAACATTAATTTCTACTGTAGCTAAAGTTTTTTTTTTCCCAGTAATTAATTTGTGTTTTTTTTTTCTTTTAAATATTTCTGTAAGTTGGCATATATATTGTTATACCGACACAACAAATTTCTCAATATTTTTATAAATTTTGAAGTATCAATTTCTTACAAGTCGAAATAAAATAATAAAATATGAGACTGTGACCAACCACAACTGAAAATAAATGTTTTGAGAATAACAATAACAATGTTATCAGTTTAAAACCAATAATAACTTCTCATTTAAAATTTGTTCTAAAAATGTTATGAATGTAGCATTTCTCTCAAATAAAATAAAAAATATCTATTCAAATCCTAAAAATAAAGATACTGTAAAAACACTATAATATTTTATCGTATTTTTAAACTTTCTTTTTAATAAAGTCAAATTAAATGAGTCAAAATTTACGATTTTACACCTAAAATTTATATCCAGCCAACCCTAGTGTATAAAAAAGATTGGGAGGAATTTTGTAAAACTAGGACGTGAAATACAAAGAAAAAGAAAACAAGCAAATACAGTGGCAGTTTTGCCAAAAAGCCGAAATTAATGAATTTAAATGCACACATCCCAACGGCTCTCTCACCCTCTCTCTCCACGTATCAGGTTTGTAAAAAGGCAAAACCCCAACAGCTGTCTCTCATTCTCTCTCTCCACATTTCCCAGAGCATAGGTCTCTCCCTCTCTCTCTCTCACAACTTTCTCTTCGCTCTCCCTTCTCTCCGAAACCCTAAACTCTCCCAATCTCCACCTCTTCTTCTAGGCCGTCGGATCATTCTCTTCGTGTCTCCCTCGCTTCATCCAACGGTATTTGACGAAACTTTTCTGGGTTTGTGGTATTTGACTAAACTTTTCTCAATGTGTGGTTTTGTAAGATCAATTTCTCTCTCTCTCTCTCTCTCTCTCTCTCGCAGTTGATTTGGGTTTCCTATCTGGGTTTTGTTTTGGGGATGAATTTGAACGCTTTTGTACTATTTTCATGTTTTATTTTGATTGATTTTTTTTTTTTTTATAACAAGTTGATTCTTTCAATGTGTGAGGGATATATCTAACTTTTATACGGACAAAACCCTAATGTGTGCTTTGTTATTTATATGGGTATTAATTTATGGTTTGCTTTGAACTTTCGTGGATTGGTTGGATTGTTTGAGAGTGGAATCAGAGACTGAAAACGTCTATATGTTTGTTATTTTATGGAAAACTAGGGTTTTAAATTTATTATCCAATTACTTTATGTAACTGTATATTGCTAGAGGGTTGTTATCCTATGTGTGAAATGACTGCATATAGAATTTTTTTTTTTTTTACCTTCACTTTCTCTTTGTGGGTGTGCTAAACCCTAACCTGTTTCAGATGGGTCGTTTATTCAGATCGACTCGATATCTATAGATCTTGTTAGCGCTAAGGATAAGAGTGATGCTGGAAAGTGTGAGCATTTTTCTATAAGTTAAGCCTTCTCCCTAATCATGTAATAATCTTTTAGATTCGTGTGGTTGAGTTCCTCTTTTTTTGCAAGAAAACTTTTTATGTATCACAAAATTATTAGTCTTCTGTATTGCTCTATTTAATTTTGTTATCCTCATACTTAAAACTTAACTGACTTATTTTTTTTGAGAAAATTTTGCAGACTAAAAGATCTAATTGTTGGGAAATTTACTAACATAGCCTGCAAATTTTTTCTAAATGTTTGTTTGAGCTGCCACTTTAATATTCATTTTAATTTCCATGCAGGTAGATGCTGCTTTGGTGCTCCTTGAAAACATAATTTCATATGTGAGTGCCAACATGTGTATCCTCTTAGACTGTGTTCTCACACTTTATTTGCATTATCCTTTTTTCTAAGCATTTAGGCATTGCCTTCTATAATAGAGTCCATTTACAAAAATTTACATGCTTTTATTCTGAAAGTGTTTTTGCGTCGCCTATTCTTCTTCCAGGATTTAATAAACACGTGTCATACCTCAAGATGTGTGGGATCTTAGGTTGTTTAAGAGAAGGCCATCAGTGTAAGTGCATTTTACTTTGATTACATGTCAGTGGAAAAAAATTCCTTTTGTTTCTCCATGCTTGCTTCTTTATGGCCTATTTTAAATAGAGGAACTATTTAATATGAATGCTTAATGGTGCCATTGTTAATATCTCTATATGAATGATCCCTATTTTTAATTTTTTTGTTATTTGTTTTGTAATGAGTTCCATGTATTGTGCCACTTTATGATGAATTAGAATATAATAGTCTATATAAGCCAAGTATGTACCCCAAGAAAGGGAGATTATTTTGATGAATAAAGTTTCTTTTGAAATTGAGTCCATGGTTTGGTGCCGACTCCAGCCAGCCCTAAGTGTTGACTCCTAGTGGTTTTTTTCCTCGCTTGGTGCTATCCAAGCAAGCCTAGGTACTGACTGTTCTCCATGTTAGGAACCTATGAGAAGTAGCTTGACTTAATGCATATGATCCAGCTAGTGCATCATCATGTATGCAGCACCAGTAAGCATGAGTAAGTATAGTTTTGTATCAGTAAGCACCAGTAACAACAACAGTGCAGCATTAACATTATTATAAGAGGTAGTTTTTTAGTAAAGTTTTGTATCATCTTTGTAATTGAAGGTTAGAATCACATGCTTATTAATTGATTGTGTCATGTGCTTAATTGTTGATTAATTAGAAGCCATGTGCTTCACGGTTAATTGTTGAAGAGTTTTTTTTCACAACAGATAAAGAATAGAGATCCTCTTAAACTATGGTTTGTATATAATATCATGCTTTTTGTTGGTATCAGTATTCATATTTTGTTACTAGTATGCTCCTTTTTACAATTGTTATGCTCATCAATCTTTTGTTTTTTTCATAAGCCTTTGGTCATGTTTGTTGTCATATTGCATTAGCGACTACTTTCTCAGTCTACAAGTAATTATGCAGAGCAGCTTCTCTTTTGTTTCATGAGTTCTGATGAATAATTTGTAATTAAATCCCCAGGTAAAACAGTCTGACAGTTCACTTGCATGGGACTTGTAATGCTAGGCTTATACATGTCTACATCTGGCTGATAGAACATCAAAAATTTTGCTGAAGCTCTGGACCATGCATGATTTTTGGTAACAGTATGCACATATTGGTGTATAATCTTGGCTTTGCTTAGAA
Source organism: Lithocarpus polystachyus (assembly GCA_033629205.1). Classification (NCBI taxonomy): domain Eukaryota; kingdom Viridiplantae; phylum Streptophyta; class Magnoliopsida; order Fagales; family Fagaceae; genus Lithocarpus; species Lithocarpus polystachyus. The sequence continues at coordinate 46,589,501 of CM066166.1, forward strand.
AAAACATATATAATATTTGGACATGACTAGAAATATTCGTATCATTAGTTAAATTTTGGGAAGCATACCACCTAATTTCACTTATGAGCTCTAGCTCGATTAGCACTTCTCCCTCAATAGTGGGACAGAGGTTGTGGATTTTAAACTCACATGGTGTGGCTTTCCAATAAAAAAAACTAATTTAGAATGATGATGAAACGCTCCTGCTTTGTCATTACTAATTTTAGAATGGCAACATAAAACCCCTTTTCCTTGATATCGTCTTTAATTAGCCTCCTTCCCATAAAAATTTATCATTTATGTTTCCTCTACTTATAGATACTGTCCTCGTTAAACTCTGATTTTCTTATCATTCCTAGACTTTTATGATTCTCTTATTTGAAGTTTCTTTTGTAGTTTTTAACTCATATTAGTTTTGTTGTACTTTTTGTAGAGAACTAACCCCAGCTGAAATTGATGATATTTAGCTCAAGTGGAGTAGCGTGCTGCTTACTCTTCTTGCCTGCCATGTCTTTGAAGAGATATTATTAATCGAATATATGTTGCATTCCTTCACATTGTAGCAGGTGATCAATTTAATGTAGATTAATTGATAGGATTAAATTTTTAACCTGTCTGAACTGGAGCAGCAAACTGGTGAGCCAATTGAGCCTATTACTATATACCCTCTGTCTATGGAGTGGTTTATTTTGGGCCTATTACTATATCCTCTGTTTATTATTCGGAGATGAAAGTAAAATTACATCTTTTCTTCTATTACTTTGGCATAACTAGCACTGACAAGAAACTTAGGTAAGCTTTTTTTTCCTTCCTCACTAAGCATGTGGATGGTCTTACACTTGATGTGAATTGGTCTTGGTTTGGGTTGATATTCCAAATACCTTGCATAAATGTCACATTTATAAACTGTTTTTCAATGGATATAAACTTGTCATGTGATTGCATGTTTTAAGATTTTTGGGAGAACGTGTGTACATCACCTTTCTCCATATGGCATGCTACTCACAGTTCCTTTGTTTTGAAGTTTATTCCCTGAAGCTGAAAGTTCAGTACTAGTGTCTGGTTAGCTCTGGTCTATGCATGTTCATGAGATGGCATTTATCTTTTGTGTGCCAAATCTTGAAGAATTGCGACGGAAAAATGTACCTGTGATCAACTGATCACAGTTTGTAACCCAGGTGAAATAGTCTAACAGTTCACTTGCATGGGACTTGTAATTCTAGGCTAATACATATATAAATGAAACCAATTACTTAGCAATATAGTTAAATGAAACAAATAATTTTAGGGATTATACATAAGCATACTCCTTGTTTTTTTATTATTATTATTATTTTTTTTTTTTTATGAAAAGTTACATAACCATACTCATTCTGTTACATGCAACTTTTTAATAGGTTTAAGAAAAGACTACTATAAAAATTTACTATATATCTAATAGTGAGTATATTTCTTGAAGGATTTATCAGTTTTGATCCATCTTAAAAAAATATTAAATGCTGATCTTAATCATGTTCAGCAATTCCCAACCCTCCAATTTTTTGGTGTTGATGATGAGAAAGGCTGGAATTGCCTGTAAAATTGTTTTCAAGTTCAGCTTGTGATTCTTAAACTTTTCCCCATTCTTCCTAGACAAAGGAGGTGGTGGTACACTAAGGAGACCAAATTGGATGACATTATTAGGTTTCTTTACATTCTATTTGGGATTTTTTTTTCCCCTGCCATGTCTTACAAAGGTATGATCCTATTCTCTGGGGGTTCCTATAGAAGTCTTGCAAGTAGCCCAAATGGTCCATGTCATATAGACGATTTTTAGAGGGTTACTCAGGTATGGATTGTTAAAACTATTCGTTACGCTAGAATTTTAGCTTTTGAAAACATATTTAGCATACCTGCTTCTGTTATTGCCTTTATTTGAATATTGCTCATTGCAGAAAGTCTTTATAGTTTGGCTTTCAGTTTAGAGTTTAGAGAAGAGCTTGGCTTTCAGTGTTAATTGGATTTACCTTTATAGTTGTTGGGTAATATGCTAGTTTTTCTATTTGTTGTTTTGCAACTCCTGCCTTTCTTAGTGCATGTTATAAATCTCATTTTGAGACACTGTTTATTGTTAATTATTATAATCTTTTTAGCATGTTGCTTTGGATTACCTAAGTTCTGATTGTGCTTCTACCTTAACTTCTTGTTTTCGATTTACTTTAGCTTTAACAATTGTATGTTGGGGTTGTTGATTTTCTCTTTTACTTTGTTAATTTATTTTTCATTAAATGATGCTTGTGCATTTATTTTTTGTTTTTTATAATCTTTTTAATTCTAGGGTGATGCGATTGCATCCTTTTATGTAAGGTTGATTTGATTTTGTTGTTCTCTTTCGTATATTCTTCTAAGTTGAATTTGTTTTGTTATTTTTTATTTTTTATATTCTTGGAAGTGTTTTTCTTGAACTATGTAGCTGGGTATGTGTTTTTTCAGTTTGTTACATGTGGTGGATTCAAAGCGGGCGCCACTAAGCGTCTGCACTTTCCTCTTGTACATTTGTCTACTAAGTGTTGGGTAATAGGCTAGTTTTTCTATTTGTTGTTTTGCAACTCTTGCCATTCTTAGTGCTTGCTATAAATCTCATTTCGAGTCACTGTTTACTGTTATTTATCATAGTCCTTTTAGCATTTTGCTTTAGGTTACCTAAGTTTTGATTGTGCTTCTACCCTAACCACTTGTTTACAATCTACTTTAGCTTTAACAATTTTTCATTAGGGTTTTTGATTTTCTCTTTTACTCTATTAATTTATTTTTCGTTAAATGCTGCTTGAACTATGTAGCTGGGTATGTGTTTTTTCTGTTTGCTACATGTGGTGGATTCAAAGGTTGCGCCGCTAAGGGTTTGCACTTTCCTCTTGTAAATTTGTCTACTTGTCTTGATTCTATTGACGTTTTCTTTGTACAGGACATGGGATACTTGTTTGACATGGCCGCATGCGTGTCCTAACCGTTTTTCTGCTCCAAAATAGAAGGCTGAAACACACTTGATGGCAATAGGCAGGCCAAGTGTTGGCTGGTTTTATGGTTGGCAACAGGCATGTAATGATGGCCTGCTAGGAATTAGGTGGATCTTGTGACAGCTGGTGGCCAGTGGTTGGTGGCGCTGATGGTTGGCAACTTGTGGCCGATGGGCGTCTAAGTATGGTATGGAGTACATTTTTGGACTTAATGTTACTTTCTTTAATATGGATACTTAATGGTGCCATTGGTAATATCTCAATATGAATGATACCTATTTTTAATTTTATTGTTATTTGTTATGTAATGAGTTCCATGTATTGTGTCACTTTATGATGAATTAGAATATAATAAGCCAAGTATATAAGCCAAGTGTGTACCCCAAGAAAGGGAGATTATTTTGATGAATAAAGTTTCTTTTGAAATTGAGTCCATGGTTTTGTGCCGACTCCAGTCAACCCTAAGTTTTGACTCCTAGTGGTTTTTTTCCTCGCTTGGTGCTATCCAAGCAAGCCTAGGTACTGACTGTTCTCCATGTTAGGAAACTATGGGAAGTAGTTAAACTTAATGCATATGATCCAGTTAGTGCATCATGTATGCAGCACCAGTAAGCACGAGAAAGTAAGAACCTGTAACAGCAACAGTGTGCAGCATCAACACTTGGAACTGGACACCAGCAGCTTATTATAAGTGGCAGTTTATTAGTAAAGTTTTGTATCATCTTTGTAATTGAAGGTTCGCGTGCTAATTAATTGATTGTGTCATTTGCTTAATTGTTGATTAGTTAGAAGCCATGAGCTTAACAGTTAGTTAGACCATTAGATATGTGTAGCCAGCTGGAAGTTAGTTTTAGTCAGTTATGGTTTAGGGTTTTATAAAGGTTTTAGGGTATAGGGTTTAGTATTTAGGGTTTTAGATCCATACACCAATGCATTTATTTGTCATCACTTTGGATAGATTATATTTTATGTGTTCGCATGAACATGCATTCATATATCATATGTTCTCACTTACCCATATGTTTATGTATTCTACTTGTCATCCTTTAGGTTGATCATACATGTTCACATGCTTCTAAAATTTGTCAAATAATTACTTGTCAAAAAAAAAAAAGATTGTCAAATGTCTAATTCTTAAGTTATCACTTTGTAAGCATATAACCATTATATCCTATTGTTGTCTCTGTGTCTTTTTGTACGAGGAAAAAGCATAAAATGGAAAAATTGACATCAAACTTGTTATTCTATTCTTTGGATTGAGATTAGTTGTAATTGATCAAGAATGCATTTTACTTTCCTAGCCATTGCCATGCAATCACATGCTTAGCTATACTCCTTAATGTTATTTTCTAGCATAAATTGGTCACATACCAATGCATTTCTTATGTCATCTCATAGGGTAGATTATATGTGGTCTCATGCTCACACATCCATGCCTTCATTTGTCATCACATAGGATAGATTATATTCTATACTCACATGTTTATGCATCTCACATGCCCATTCATTCATATATCATATGTCCTTAGCCTCAGCCCATGACATGTTGAACACGAACACGACCCATTCATTAAATTGGTTAGCCGTGTTGATCCGAGTATGACTTGAACCCGTTTAGCCTCAATCTATGACCTGTTTACAAACGGGTTAGTTGTGTCGAGTTTGCGGGGGTCGTGTTGGATTTTGCCACCCCTATTTAGGGTTTTAGGGTATAGGGTCTAGGGTGTAGGGTGTAGAGTTTAGGGCTGAGATTTTTAGATCCATTCATTCATTTGTCCCCACTTAGGATAGATTATATTCTAGGCTCACATGTTCATGCACCTCACATGCCCATGCATTTATATATAAGATGTTCTCACTTGCCCATATGTTTATGCATTCTACTTGTCATCCGTTAGGTTGATTGTACATGTTCATGTGCTTCTAAGATTTGTCAAATGTCAAATTCATAAGCTATCCATTTGTAAGCATATAACCTTCATGACCCATTGTTGTCTCTTTGTGTCTTTTTTTATGACAAAAATGCGTAGAAAGGAAAAACGCTAATCGAACTTGTTATTCTATTCTTTGGAATGAGGTTAGTTGTATTTAAATCAAGAATGCAATTTACATTCCTAGCCATTGCCATGCAATCACATGCTTAGCTATACTCTGTAATGTTATTTTCTAACAAAAATTGCTCACATGCCTATGCATTTCACATGTCATCTCATAGGGCAGACTTTATGTGGTCACATGCTTACATGTCCATGCATTCATTTGTCATCACTTAGGATAGATTATATTCTATGCTCGCATGTTCATGCACCTCAAGTGCCCTTGCATTCATATATCATATGTTCTCACTTGCCCTTATGTTTCTGCATTCTACACGTCAGCCCTTAGGTTGATTGTACATGTTCACATAAATGCATTTCACCTGTCATCTCATAGGGCAGACTTTATGCGGTGACATGCTCGCATATCTATGCATTCATTTGTCATTGCTTAGGCTAAATTATTTTCTATGCTCACATGTTCATGCACCTCACATACCTTGCATTCGTATATCATATGTTCTCACTTGCCCTTATGTTTATGCATTCTACATGTCAGCCCTTTGGTTGATTGTACATAGCCTCTTGGTGCCACTCTTGAGCTCCAAACCTTGATATTTTGACATGTGTGAATGATTCCCATATCTGGCATGCATATATTTTCATATCCTTGTCCATTGCAAATTTCTATTAGTTTTTTCTTTTCCTTGGTTTATTGTACAGTGGATTATGTAACATGATTGGTGCAGCAACCCAAAAGAGTTGGATACGATTTAATGGAGGAGATATATGATCTAAAGACCTTATGCCTTTCTCTGTTTTAATTATTTTGGAGGACATTCCTACCATAATCAATACTCAATCTAAGAATGCTAACTGATTTGGTTGTTCCAATTTTCTATGCATTTTATCTTCTCAATGCCTATCATGGAGGCAATACAAATGCTTTTACATCTTCAGAGCACACAAACTTTTATTTTGATGTTAATACTGATGGTTTTGAAGAGGCTTTGGATAGGCAGTTTTGTTCTTTATTTTTCTGCTGCCTGTTATTCTCATAACTGCTCTCAGAAATGTAACCCTATAATGTCTTTTATTTTTTTTTTTGTTGTTGTCCAGATTTGCTCAGTTCTTTATTAAACCTTTGATGTCAGCCGATGCTACCAATAGAAATCAAAGCTGTTGATTCTGGTTTTTTGTTATTTTCTGACCTAACACTGTTACTTGCCTCTTTTTATTTATTGTTTATCTTCTCTCTCTCATTCAGATAATCAGATTAACTTGTCTGATGCTTGCAGAATGAACCAGGTAGTAGTTATTGTCTGATAATTATCATTTTTTCATGTGAAGCAAACCATGTTGGTACTGGTAGTGTTCATGTGAAAAATGGCACTTCTAATTGCATTCTTATGTGAAATTTGTTGCTTATGTACAGCTCCATAACCATTAAAGTATGGAGGGTCCTCCATATCATAAATTGCTGCAGGTCAGTAGTTTAATTATTGTATTCTTGGAAGATTTGTGTTTTATTTGAAGTTGTAATTTAATTCCTTAGTTTAATTCATATATACATTATTTCACTCCTCACTTACGATGCATACCGTTTTGTGTGTGCATCTTCCCAATGATGAACTAATTGAATGGGCATAAACTCTTAAATCTCTCTCTCATTATTTGTGTTAACTTTGCTCTTAATTTTACTTTTACTCATGCTTTCAATCATTCTTGATCTCTGTTTTATCAAATTCTCAATTTCACTGAGGTGTTTAGATCATTTTGCTGCTAATGGTATACGTGGTTGTTCACTTTACAAAGGTTGGTTTCGTGGGAAGAATTTGTGTGGATCCTTTAGAGGTGATAACCTTATGTTGGGTCTTATGTATTTTTTTTGGATAACGTTATCGTGAAACAGATGGTAGAGGATAATAAAACTCATCAGTATTGTCATCCCAGTTGACACATTTTTATGGCCATCTGTGTGGATGCTTTAGAGGCGACAACCTTATGTTGAGCCATGTATTTTATGATGTAACTTTTAATATGCTATTTTCTGTTATCCTCTTTCTCAGAAACATTTATTGTACATTGTTTTACTCCTACTTTATAGATTTTTGTGCATGTTAACATGCCATTCTAGGGGGGCCAATTCTTGATGCTCATTTGTTTCTAGCATTTTCTGATTGTTGAACATTGTCTTGATGAATTTTCTTTACACAACTTTCTACACCTTAGTTAAATCCAGTCAAATGGAACTTGACGTGTAAATAAACCATTGTAGACTCGCATCAAATTTATTTTGTGAACTAAATACAGAAAGTATGCAATATATGAGGTAACAATATACTAAGTACCTCTTTTATCTTTAAATTTTTATTGGGTTTCTGATGGGCAGGGCATTATTTAAAATTTTGTATGCAAATAATGGAGGGAATGTCTAAGGAGGATGGACTGTTCTTTTTTTATTTATTGAGTAGTATTAGTTGGGCTGCTTCATATTCTGCCTCTTTGTTGGTTCTGTTGAATGTTATTGGTTCATTATTTGATATTTCTTTATGATGCCCTAGCCTATTAGATTTTATGTTATTTTAGCCCTCTGTTGATGTTCAGTTGAGACTGGTGGAAATAACGAAGATTCTCATTATTTATACATATGTCCACTTGCTTTTGCCTTAGCTCACATGGTAAGCAGAACAATTTCTTGTCATATACATATATGTCATTAGCATAGATATTTTATGCAATTTTGATGATCGGTTCTTGGAAACTACTTCAAAATTGGGTTGCCTTGCAACCATATCTTCTATGACATTATTCTTTCTGCCCTTTTCTTTTTTCAATTTATTTATAAATGTGCAGGATTAGAAGAGAGACCTTACAAATTTGAAATAACAGGGCATGGACTTATTCAATCTATATTGCCACTGTGTAAATTGATTGTTCAATATCTGAAGGAAGCTAGAAGCTTGAGTGGTTTATTTACCATCTGAGCTATGTGGTTAGCATAATAAGCTATGACAGGTTTAATCTGTTTTTGGATTTTTTTTTTTTGGTTAATTGGTATGTTTTTCTTGATCTTTACAGTTCCACACTCACTTTTAGCTTATAGTAACTTTTATTTCTAGAGATTTCTTCTTTGACTATAAAATCATACAACAAATTGACACCCTTAATTTGTAGAATGGGATTTTTTGGACCTTCTTGTTCTAGATGATTTTGGTGCCTTTGTGGTACCAAGTAAGAGAGATGTTTTAAACTCGACAAATCATATTTTCCAAAGAAATCATGTCATTACATTCCTTTTCTTCTTCTTTCTTTTTCTCAGATATTCAACCGTCAACTCTCTAAAGTGAAATTATTGGGCTATGCTGATGAAATTATCTCTTGAAATATGAAACTATCTCTTTTCTATGAGTTGATTGTTTAGCAACTTTTTGAGTACTAATGACCCATGACGCTTCTTGAACTTGAAAGAAAATCAAAGCCAATCTACCCGTGATTTACTTTATACTTTTGCTGCATTAGAATAAAACTCCTAAAGGCATGGACCTATCAAGCTACTCTTCTATGTGTTAACAGTCTTTTCAATCTTTGAAGGAAGCTAGAAGCTCTAGTAGTTGGTTTTTTGTCTGAGTTGTGTGCTTTGTGTAAGCTAAGACAGTTTTGTCTTGAGTTTTTTTTTTCCAATTTATTTACAAATATGCTGGATTAGAAGGGAATTCCTTACAAATTTGAAATAACAGGGCATGCACTTATACAATCTATGTTGCCACTCTAAAGGAAGCTAGAAGCTTGAGTGGTTTATTTTCCATCTAAGCTATGCAGTTAGCATAAGCTACGACAGGTTTTATTGTCATTTTCAGTTTTCTTTATTTATGAATTTCTTAACTAGTTGATTGGTTTTATTTATTTTATTTTAATCTCTAGAGTTTTAAATTTTCACTTATTAGCATAGAGTAGGTATTATTTCTAGACTATTTTACTATGACTCTAAAACCATACAAAAAATTGACACCCTTAAATTGTGGTATGGGTCATGTTGTACTTTCTTGTTTTAGATGATTTTAGAGCCTATGTGGTACCAAGTAAAAGAGAATTTGGTTTGAAGAAAAAAAAATCATATTTTTCAAAGCAATCACAACTAGTTTGAATTCAATCTTTATATATTTTGATCTTGAAATATACTCGAGATGTATTGAGGAAGAATTTTCCATAACTATATGTAGATGGAAATAATTTACTTTTGTGTCTTGAATTCTTTTGTACTTGATACTTCTAAAGTTTGTTCCTCTCTCTCTTTCTTGATGGTCTTTTGCAGCCCTTTGATCTGTTGTATTGCCTTAGGCATTAATCAATGTCTCCAGACATTGATGTTTTACAAGATCTTCTCTTGCAGCCTGCAGGATCTGTACCCTTCTTTCATGCTCTTTGATTTTTCATTTTTGTTTTTAAATATTTCAAAATATTGTTTCTTAGCAATATTTGTGTTCCAAAATTTTATCTTGATTCAGAAGTTGCTAGGAGGAACTATGTGCTGCCTACAACAACTCAAAAATTCTTGCTTGCCATGTAGGAATGTAGAGAACAATACTCTGGACCTATACCTGCAAAATTGCTGAGTGTTCTAAATTTTAGGTGTTGTGGATTTTTTTTTTTTGCCTTTCATACACACACACACACACACACACACACACACATATATATATATATATATGGATTGCTTTTTAACATGGATTTGGTTCTGCCGTGTGTGCCAAATCTTGAAACTAGTTATGTTATTACTTCTCTCACTTTAATTAATACAGAACTCGATACCTATTTCTTTCTTTATTTTTGATTTTTTCCATTTCTTTGGATATTAAGCTAGTCTGCATTGTATTGTTTTACCTAACTAGGGATTAGTAATGCAGCCATAAAGCCTACTATTCTATTTAAGACCATAGAAGATATCGTGATTAATCTCATAAACTGATACTTAATTCCAAAACCTGGATGACTAATTTTTTTGTTGATTGTATGGAATTGTCAAGGGACACGATAGTATATTACTATTGTAGTATAATAACTACTTGATGTCACCTGTTTCTGTATTAAAGTCCAATTGTATGTCTTATAGTTAAATTTGCATGCCTGAGGTCCATCTTATCAGCAAACATTATGCTACCTAATTTAAACTCCCCTTCTTCTTTTAGTAACCATAGCATCTATAGTGCAGAAAATATGGAAATCCATTCAATACTACAGTTATTCCATCACCTCCATCTGTAGCTCCTTCTCTTGCAACCGCACCACACTATGAAAAAGCCTCTCGGAAACCAGCATTGGAAATAGTATCATGTATGTTTATATATATATATATATATATATATATATATATTTTTTTTTTTTTTCCCCCCATCTTCGACATCCTCATTAGGAAAATGAGTATTGAAGTCTTAATCACATTTACCTATAAGCATGGAAATATATTACATTCACTTTTCCCCAAGTTTCAAGTAAAGTGTATAAGTTTTGTGTTAATTAACGGTCAAGTTTTCCTTCAAAAGTCCTTTTAAACGTAGTATATCTTATATGCTTGAAACAACCTATTAGTGAACTCCTCCTGCTCCCCTCACCTTCTTCTTCTCTCTCTTTCATAGGCCTTATTTTCTAGTAACACCTTATGATTTGAGATCCTAATAGTTAATCAATTAATAGAATGAAAGAGATTTAAAGAAATTAGCAGCATCAATCATATTTCTAATCCATCAGTATACACCTAATAGAATTCTGAGCATTCCTTACAGTAGCCATTTTGTGAAAGTATGCAGTATTTTGATCCCCAATATTTATCCACAAACTCCTCAATTTCGGCCTCAGAATAGCCTCCTCAACATTTTTTGACATATAATAATGCCACAACTCCTTTTCTATTTTCAGGAGCCTAGGCATTCCTGGACAATTGAGAAGACTTTTTTGAACCTTTTCCAAGTTCTCCCTAATGATTTGGAATCTCAGACTTATGCTCCTAAAATTTTTTTTATTGAACTTCCTGAACACCAACTTTGTTAATTAATTGATCTTTCCATTTTGGAGTATGTCCTTAAATGATTATAATTTGCTCTGATCCAGAGTTTAAAGTTGAAAGGTGTGCATTATTCCCAAATGCAATATAATTTGCATTTAAGCTTATGTAAGTTGTACTTGGAGGAGAAAGAATAGAGGAAGTAAATAATTGACTTCATGACAAATCCTTGATATCTTTTGTGCCATTGATACAGCAATGGACATTCTTACTTAAGAATTTGTAGACATAATTTCATAAGAACGTGTAGTATTTCTATTTGATCTAGGTTTTTTTGTTATATTATAGATCTATAATGTGATTCTCCATTTGATATGCTTGTCTTGCATTGAATTATATATTTTGTTGTGAGCATTTATTGTCTTGCATTTATAACTAGTAACTAATTATGATGTCATTTATTTATGGGATTCAAATTTTCTTTATGCTTTTAAGCCCTTGAAATTTTCTGTAAAAATGAATCCATGAGTTGTTGGACTTATCTTTTTAATTGCATCAGGCACTCTTGGAGCCCATGGGGGCTAGTGGATGCTGTAGCAGAAAAGAATGCGGCTTCATGGACTACAAGAGCTGATTTGAGGGATCTATCTACAATTCCATCAATATGTTGTGTTTCAGTTGCCCTTTAATATCCTGTTGGTTAGTTTTGGTCATTAATATAGAAATGCTAAAGTCATAGCTTATACAACAAGCCTAGTTACCTTCTTGGAGTTTTAGCTATGTTTTTAAAGATTTTAATAGTTATTTATTTTGAAAACCTAAAAATACACACACACACACACACACACACACAACAAAAGTATAAAATACTAGGAAGCACCATTACGGTAATGAGTATACGTTTGGGTACGATACAGCGACATAGCAATTTTTGAAAAATTAGCACTTACCTAAGAAGCACGGGTATGGGTACAACACTAGTAAAACATTCCAAATGAAATATCTGTGCTTATTAGATAAAATACCTATATATATATATATATATATATACACACACACACACATAACACACATGCATATATAAATTAAATTATTTGCCTTATTCCAACATTCACAAAATTATACTTGACCGTAAAACCTCACAAAATTATGTTTTTGACGCCCAATTTTTTTTTTTTTTTTCAAATTTCATTTTTGACTCCACAAAATTTTCAAATTACATTTTTTACTACACAACTTTTCCAAATTACAATTTGACCCAAACTTTTTTAAATTATAAATTGATCTTCAAGGTTTTTAAAAATTAAGAATCTCTTAAAGTTCAAAATTTGCATAGAAGTCCATGAGGTTATAAGAATCACCATTCCATTACTAAATTTCAAAAAGGGAATTTCCTTCAAACACAATAAAATTGTCAAAGGACATTCTTCTCACACTTTCTAATCATTCAACCTTTATATCCCTTTGTTGTATCTTTGTATCTTTTTGCATGAGAAAAATGCGTTGAAAGGAAAAAGTGCTAATCAAACTTTTTATGCTTTGGCTTGGAATGAGGTTAGTTGTATTTAATTCAAGAATGTTTTACTTTTCTAGTCAATGTCACGCAACCACATGCATAGCTATACTCTTTAATGTTGTTTTCTACCATTAGTTGTTAATATGCCCGTGCATTTCACATATCATCTCCTAGGGTAGACTATATGTGCTCTCACATATTCATGCATTTATTTGTCATCACTTAGGAAATATTATATTTTTTGCTCACATGTTCATGCATTTGTATCATATGTCCTCAATTAGGACTTATATTCCATACTCACATGTCCATGCTCCTTGTAACTCACATGCTTTGATGATCCCATGCTCGTATGCTTTGGTGATTGCATGCCACAATGTTTAAATGCATTGATATTCACATGTTTAATATCTACACATATGTTAAATATCCATATGTGCTCATGTAGTTGAATGCTCGTGCACTCATATGCTTTGATAATTGTGTTGAAATGCTAGTGTGATTAAACGGTAAATATATATTTATTTGGATACTTAATGTTCATGCGCTTGTATGATCATATGCTCACATGTCTACGTTAATGGCCACATGTTCCTATGTTCACATGCTTTGATGATTACATGTTCCTACGTTCTTATGCTTCGATGTTTGTATGCTCACATGTCAACATGTTTTGATGATCATATGCTCCCATGCTCACATGATCACATGCTTGATTGATCACATGCTTGGATGCTCACATGTTTAATACTTTGATGATTACACGCTCCTACGTTCTCATGCTTCGATGTTCGTATGCTCACATGTCAACATGCTTTGATGATCATATGCTCCCATGCTCACATAATCACATGCTTGGATGCTCACATGTTTAATACTTTGACTATCACATGCTCCTATGTTCACATTTCTTGATAATCACATGCTTCTAGGGTTAAATTCTTTGATAATCACATTCTCCCATGGTCAAATGCTTTGACAATCACATGCTCCGATACTCACATGAGTTAATGATTACATGCTTCGATGATTATACACTCTCATGCTCACATGATCGCATGCTTGGTAGATCACACGCTTGGATGCTCATGTGTTTGATTGTTCTTACGTTCACATGCCTTGATAATCACATGCTCTCGTGGTCAAATGCTTTAATATTCACATGCTCCGATACTCACATGCTTTGATGATCCCATGCATGCTTCGATGATCACATGCTGCCATCCTTACTAGCAATAATATTTACAAATTTGATATTCCTACACATGAGCACACACTTGGCTGATGATTTGCCTATATGCTTGGATTCTTAAGTGAATATGCAATTAGACGTTCTTGCGCTCAAATGCTTTGAGTATTATGCTTGAACGCTACAGTGATTAGACGGTAAGAGGTATGTGTACTTGGCTGCTTAAATGCTCATATGCTGGTCTGCTCTTATACTCACATGCTTGTACACTCTCATTCTTAAATGCTCACATGTTCAATCATGTATAAATACTTCATAAGATTTACTTATTAACTCCTATTAAGCATCAATCCTTTCTTTCTATCAACATGTGACCACACTTGGATGACGATATATCTATATGCTTTGAAGCAGATGTTCACTTGCTTTGATGATTACATACTCCTATGTTGTCATGCTTTGATGATCATATGCAGCATATCTACATGCTTTGATTATCATATGGTTTACTTGATTGATCAGATGATTGGATGCTCACATGCTTGATTGGTCACACCTTCACATGCCTTGGTAATCACATGCTCCCATGGTTAGATGCTTTGATAATCACCTTTTCCCGTACTTAAATGGTTTGATGATCCCATGCTTTGACAATCACATGCTCCTGTGTCACATGCCTTAATAACCACATGCTCTCGTGATTATATGCTTTGATAATCACATGCTTCCTTACTCACATGCTTTGATAATTTCATGCTCACATGCTTTGATTATCACATGTTCCTATGCTCACTCACATCAATATTCACAAGTTTGATATGTACACACACGTGCACACACTTGGATGATTTGTGTATATGCTTGGATGCTTAAGTGAACATGAAGTTGGATGTTCCTGTGCTCAAATGCTTTGAGGATTGTGCTTGAAAGTTAAAAGTCGTTAGGCAGTAAGAGGTATGCATACTTGGTTGCTTAAATACTCATATGCTTGTATGCTCTAATGCTTACATGCTTGTACACATTTTTAAACGCCCACTTGTTCAATTAAGGGTAATTACTTCGTAAGACTTTTTCATTAATTCTCATTCAGCATCAACTTTAGCTTTGATGATCGTGCTGAAAAGTTATGTGATTGGACGGTAAGGTATATATTTATTAGGATAATTAAATGCTCATTTGCTTGTAGAATCGCATGCTTTGCTGAGCACATGCTTACATGTCTACTTGATTTGATCATTACAAGCTGACATGTCTACTTCCTTTGATGGTCACATGGTCCAATGTTCTCATGCTTTGATGGTCCTATCATATCACAAGTTTACATGC
Source organism: Lithocarpus polystachyus (assembly GCA_033629205.1). NCBI lineage: Eukaryota > Viridiplantae > Streptophyta > Magnoliopsida > Fagales > Fagaceae > Lithocarpus > Lithocarpus polystachyus. The sequence continues at coordinate 46,604,565 of CM066166.1, forward strand.
TTTGATGTTCAACTACTCCCATGCTCACATCACATGCATGGATGCATGCATGTTTGATTGCTTACACGTTCAAATGCTTTGACGATGAAGTGGTTTCATGTTCACATGCCTTGATAATCACATGTTCTCATGGTTAAATGCTTTGATAATCAAATGCTTCCATACTTACATGGTTTGATGATCCCTTGCTCATATGCTTCGACGATCATTTGCACTCATGCTCACTCGCATTAATATTTACGAGTTTGATATACACACACATGAGCACACACTTGGTTGATGATTTGTGTATTTGCTTGGACGCTTAAGTGAACGTGCAGCTGGACGTTGTTGCGCTCAAAAGTTTGACGATTGTTGCTTGAAAGCTAAAGTGAATAGGCGGTCAGTGGTACGTGTATTTGGCTGGATTGTATGATCTCATGCTTACATACTTGTACACTCTCATTCTTAAATGTCTTCATATTCAATTAAGTGTAACTCCTTTATAAGATATTTATAAATGCTAATTAAGCAACAACTCTTTCTTTGTATCCACATGTGCCCACACTTGGATGGCAATATATCTATATGCTTGGAGGATGAATTTCACTTATCTAGATGATTACATGCTTCTATGTTCACATACTTTGATGATTAGACATTCTTGCACTCAAATGCTTTGTCGTTTGTGATTGGAAACTAAATTGATTGGGCGGACAGAAAGAGGTATGTGTACTTGGTTGCTTAAATGCTTATATGCTTGTTTCCTCTCGTGTTCACATGCTTGTACACTCTCATTCTTAAATTCTCACATGTTCAAGTAAGTGTTACTCCTTCATAAGAATTATTTATTAATTCTTAATAAGCATCAACCCTTTCTTTGTATTCACATATGCTCACACTTTAATGACGATATATCTATATGCTTGGAGGCTGTTTTTCATTTGTTTTGATGATTACATGCTTCTTTGTTCTCATGCTTTGGTGATCGTATGTTTACATGTCTACATGCTTTGATGATCATATAATCCTACACTCACATGTTTGGATGCTTACATGTTTGATTGCTAACATCTTCACATGTCTTAATAATCACATGCTCTTAAGATCAAATGCTTTGAGAATGACGTTCTCCAAACTTCACATGCTTTGATGATCCCATGATCGAAAGTTTTGATGATTGCGTACTCCAATGCTTGAATGCATCGGTATTCACATGTTTAATATCCACACGCATGTGCACATGCTTGGGCGATGATATGTCTATATGCTCGGAGGCTTAAGTGAACAAGCAGTTGGACGTTTGTATGCCCAAGTATTTGACGAAAATGCTTGAATGCGGAGGTGATATGACAATAAGAGGTATGTGTACTTGGTTGTTTAAATGCTTGTATGCTTGTATAATTTAATGCTCATATGCTTGTACACTTTATAAGGCATATTCATTAATTTTCTTTCACCATTAACCCTTTCTTTGTATCCATATATGCCCACCCTTGGATGAAGATGTCTATATGCTTGGAGGTTGATGTGCTCATGTAGTTGGATGCTCGTGCACTCACATGCTTTGATGATCGTGTTGAAATGCTAGTGTGATAGAATGTTAAAATATGTATTTGTTTGGATACTTAAATGTTCATGCGCTTGTATATCACTTGCTCACATGTCTACTTTGATGGCCACATATTCCTATGGTCACATGCTTTGATGATTACATGCTTTAATGATTACATGCTTTAATGATTATGTGCTCCTACATTCTCTTACTTTGATGTTCGTATGCTCACACGTCAACATGCTTTGATGATCATATGCTCTCATGATCACATGCTTGTTTGATCACACGCTTGGATGCTCACATGCTTAATCTTTTTTACGTTCGCATGCCTCCATAATCACATGCTCCCGTGGTCAAATGTTTTATTAATCATATGCTTCGATACACACATTCTTTGATGATCCCATGCTCATATGCTTCAATGATTACATGCTGCCATCCTCACTCGCAATAATATTTACAAGTTTGATATCGCTACACATGAGCACACACTTGGATGATGATTTGCCTATAAGCTTAGATTCTTAAGTGATCATGCAGTTGGACGTTCTTGCGCTCAAATGCTTTGAGTATTATACTTGAACGCTACAGTGAGTGGACGGTAAGAGGTATGTGTTCTTGGCTACTTAAATGCTCATATGTTTGTCTGCTATTATGCTCACATGCTTGTACACTCTCATTCTTAAATGCTCACATGTTCAATTATGTATAAATCCTTCATAAGATTTACATATTAATTCCCATTAAGCCCCAACCCTTTCTTTGTATCCACATGTTATCACACTTGGATGACGATAAATCTATATGCTTGGAGGCCGATGTTCACTTGCTTTGATGATTACATACTTCTATGTTGTCATGCTTTGATGATCGTGTGCTCACATATCAATATGCTTTGATTATCATACAGTTTGCTTGATTGATTACATGCTTGGATGCTCACATGTTTGCTTGGTCACACCTTCACAAGCCTTGATAATCACATGCTCCCATGGTTAGATGCTTTGATAATCACATTTTCCCATTCTTAAATGGTTCGATAATCCCATGCTTTGACAATCACATGCTTCTGTGTCACATGCCTTGATAACCACATGTTCCCATGATTAAATGTTTTGATAATGACATGCTCCCTTAGTCACATGCTTTGATGATTCCATTCTCACATGCTTTGATTATCACATGCTCTGATTATCACATGCTCGTATGCTCACTCCCATCAATATTCACAAGTTTGATATGCACACACATGAGCACACACTTGGATGATGATTTGTGCTTGGATGCTTAAGTGAACATGTAGTTAGATGTTCCTGTGCTCAAATGCTTTGAGAATTGTGCTTGAAAGGTAACAGTCATTAGGCGGTAAGAGGTATATGTACTGGGTTGCTTAAATGCTCATATGCTTGTCTGCTCTTATGCTCACGTGCTTGTACACTCATTCTTAAATTCTCACATGTTCAATTATGTATAAATCCTTCATAAGATTTACTTATTAACTCCCGTTAAGCATTAACCCTCTCTTTGTATCCATATGTGCCCACACTTGGATGAAGATGTTTATATGCTTGGGGGTTGATGTGCTCATTTAGTTGGATGCTCGTGCACTTACATGTTTTGATGGTCGTGTTGAAATGCTATTGTGATTGAACGGTAAAATATAATTTATTTGGATACGTAAATGTTCATGCCCTTGTATGATCACATGCTCACGTCTACTTTGATGGCAGCATGTTCCTTTGTTCATATGCTTTGACGATTGCATGCTTTGATGATTACATGCTCCTACGTTCTCATGTTTCGATGGTCGTATGATCACATGTCAACATGCTTTTATGATCATATACTCCCATACTCACATGATCACACGCTTAGATGCTCATATGTTTAATGCTTTGACTATCACATGCTCCTATGTTCAAATGCCTTAATAATCACATGCTCTTAGGGTTAAATTCTTTGATAATCAAATTCTCCCATGGTCAGATACTTTGATAATCACATGCTCCGATACTTATATGCGTTGCTGATTACATGCTTTGATGATCATATGCTCTCATGCTCACATGATCACATGCTTGGATGATCATATGTTTGATTGTTCTTACGTTCATGTGCCTTGATAATCATATGCACCCGCGGTCAAATGCTTTAATAATCACATGCTCCGATACTCACATTGTTTGATGATCCCATGCTCATATGCTTCGATGATCACATGCTGCCCTCCTTACTCGCAATAATATTTACAAGTTTGACATCCCTACACATGAGCACACACTCGGATAATGATTTGTCTCTATGCTTGGACTCTTACGTGAACATGTAGTTGGACGTTCTTGCGCTCAAATACTCATATGTTTATCTGCTCTTATGCTCACATGTTTGTACACTTTCATTCTTAAATGCTCACATGTTCAATTATGTATAAATCCTTCATATGAAGTATTAACTCCTATTAGCGTCAACCCTTTCTTTGTATCCACATGTGACCACACTTGGATGACGATATATCTATATGTTTGGAGGCCAATGTTCACTTGCTTTGATAATTACATACTCCTACGTTGTCATGCTTTGATGATTGTATAGTCACATATCTACATGCTTTGATTATCATATGGTCTGCTTGATTGATCACATGCTTGGATGCTCACATGTTTGATCGTGCTGAAACGTTATGTGATTGAACGGTAAGGTATATATTTGTTTGGATACTTAAATGCTCGCATGCTTTGTTGAGCACATGCTTGCATGTCTACTTGATTTGATCATCACATACTCACATGTCTACATGCTTTGATTTGATCATCACATACTCACATGTTCCTATGTTCACTCGTTTTGATGATTACATGCTCTTACATCCTTATGCTTCGATGATTGTATGCTCACATGTCAACATGCTTTGAGGATCATATGCTCACATGCTCACATGATTACATGCTTGATTGATCACATGCTTGGATGCTCACATGTTTAATACTTTGACTATCACATGCTCTCATGTTCACATGAATTAATAATCACATGTTCCTAGGGTTAAATTCTTTGTTAATCACATTCTCCCATGGTCAAATGCTTTGATAATCACATACGTTAATGATTACATGCTTCGATGATCGTATGCTCTCACATGATCACATGCTTGGTTGATCACACGCTTGGATGCTTACATGTTTGATTGTTCTTACGTTCACATGCCTTGATAATCACATACTCCTGTGGTTAAATACTTTAATAATCACATGCTTCGATACTCACATTCTTTGATGATTCCATGCTCATATGCTTCGATAATTATGTGCTGTCATCCTCACTTGCAATAATATTTACCAGTTTGATATCCCTACACTTGAGCACACACTTGGATGATGATTTGCTTATATGCTTGGATTCTTAAGTGAACATGCAGTTGGACGTTCTTGCTCTCAAATGCTTTGAGTATTATTCTTGAACGCTACAGTGAGTTGACGATAAGAGGTATGTGTACCTAGCTGCTTAAATGCTCATATGCTTGTCTGCTATTATGCTCACATGTTCAATTATGTATAAATCCTTCATAAGATTTACTTATTAACTCCCGTTAAGTATTAACCCTTTCTTTGTATCCACATGTGACCACACTTGGATGACGATATATCTATATGCTTGAAGGTCGATGTTCAGTTGCTTTGGTGATTACATACTCTTGTGTTGTCATGTTTTGATGATCGTGTGCTCACATATCTAAATGCTTTGATTATCATATGGTGTGCTTGATTGATCATCATGCTTGGATGCTCACATGTTTGATTGGTCACACCTTCACAAGCCTTGATAATCACATGCTCCCATGGTTAGATGCTTTGATAATCACATTTTGCCATACTTAAATGGTTCGATAATCCCATGCTTTAACAATCACATGCTCCCGTGTCACATGCCTGGATAACCACATGCTCCCATGATTTAATGCTTTGATAATACATGCTCCCTTACTCACATGCTTTGATGATTACATGCTCTTATGCTCACTCATATCAATATTTACATGTTTGATATGCACACACATGAGCACACACTTGGATGATGATTTGTGTATATGCTTGGATGCTTAAGTGAATATGCAGTTGGATGATCCTGTGCTCAAATGCTTTGAGGATTGTGCTTGAAAGTTAGAAGTCATTAGGTGGTAAGAGGTATGCGTACTTGGTTGTTTAAATACTCATATGCTTGTATGCTCTATTGCTTACATGCTTGTACACATTCTTAATCGCCCACTTGTTCAATTAAGGGTAACTACTTCATAAGACTTATTCATTAATTCTCATTCAGCATCAACCTTAGCTTTGATGATTGTACTGAAAAGTTATGTGAGTGGACGGTAAGGTATATATTTATTAGGTTAATGAAATGCTCATGTGCTTGTATAATCGCGTGCTTGTATAATCACATATTTTGCTGAGCACATGCTTTGATGATCCTTTGCTCATATGCTTTGATGATCCCTTGCTCATTTGCTTCGACGATCACATGCACCCATTCTCACTCGCATTAATATTCACAGGTTTGATATACACACACGAGCACACACTTGGATGATGATTTGTGTATATACTTGGACGCTCACAGGTGCAGCTGGACGTTCTTACGCTCAAATGCTTTGACGATTGTGCTTGAAAGCTAAAGTGAATTGGCGGTCAGTGGTGTGTGTATTTGGCTGCTTAAATGCTTGTATGATCTCATACTCACATACTTGTACACTCTTATTCTTAAACATCCTCATGTTCAATTAAGTGTAATTCATCTATAAGACATATTTATGAATGCTTATTAAGCAATAACCCTTTCTTTGTATTCACATGTGCCCACACTTGGATAATGATATATTTATATGCTTAGAGACTGATTTTTACTTGCCTTTATGATTACATGCATCTATGTTTACATGCTTTGATGATTGGACACTCTTGTACTCAAATGCTTTGTGGATTTTTGATTGGAAGCTAAATTGATTGGGCAGATGGCAAGAGGTATGTGTACTTGGTTGCTTAAATGCTCATATGCTTGTCTGCTCTCATGCTCACATGCTTTGTACTCTCATTCTTATATTCTCATATGTTCATTTGAGTGTTAACTCCTTCGTAAGAATTATTTATTAATTCTCAATAAGCATCAACCCTTTCTTTGTATCCACATATGCCGAGACTTGGATGACGATATATCTATGTGCTTGGAAGCTGATTTTCACTTGCTTTGATGATTACATGCTTCTGTGTTCTCACGCTTTGATGATCGTATGCTTACATGTCTACATGCTTTGATGATCATATGGTCCCACACTTGCATGCTCACATGCTTGGATGCTTACATTTTTGATTCCTCACACCTTCACATGTCTTGATAATCACATGCTCTTAAGTTCAAATGTTTTGATAACGACCTTCTCCTATACTAATAGGCTTTGATGATCCCATGATCGAATGCTTTGATGATTGCATGCTCCAATGCTTAAATGCATCGGTATTCACATGTTTAATATCCACACTCGTGCACATGCTTGGACGATGATATGTCTATATGTTCAGAGGCTTAAGTGAACAAGCAGTTGGACGTTTGTGTGCCCAACTATTTGACGAAAATGCTTGAATGCGGTGGAGATATGACAATAAGAGGTACGTGTACTTGGTTGCTTAAATGCTTGTATGCTAGTATAACGTAATGCTCACTTGCTTGTACACTTCATAAGGCGTATTTATTAATTTTCATTCACCATCAACCTTTTATTTGTATCCATATGTGCTCATGTAGTTGGATGCTCGTGCACTCACATGCTTTGATGATTGTGTTGAAATGCTAGTGTGATTAAACGGTAAAATATATATTTATTTGGATACTTAAATGTTCATGCGCTTGTATGATCACATGCTCACATATCTACGTTGATGGCCATATGTTCCAATGTTCACATGCGTTGATGATTACATGCTCGGTTCTCATGCTTCGATGTTCGTATGCTCACATGTCAACATGCCTTGATGATCATATGTTCCCATGCTCACATGATCACATGTTTAATACTTTGACTATCACATGCTCCTATGTTCACATTTCTTGATAATCACATGCTCCTAGGGTTAAATTCTTTGATAATCACATTCTCCCATGGTCAAATGCTTTGATAATCACATGCTTCGATACTCACACGCGTTAATGATTACATGCTTCGATGATCATACACTCTCATGCTCACATGATCGCATGCTTGGTTGATCACACGTTTGGATGCTCACGTGTTTTATTGTTCTTACGTTCACATGCCTTAATAATCACATGTTCTCGTGGTCAAATGCTTTAATATTGACATGCTCTGATACTCACATGCTTTGATGATCCCATGCTCATATGCTTCAATGATCACATGCTGCCATCCTCACTAGCAATAATATTTACAAGTTTGATATCCCTACACATGAGCACACACTTGGATGATGATTTGCCTATATGCTTGGATTCTTAAGTGAACATGCAGTTGGACGTTCTTGCGCTCAAATGCTTTGAGTATTATGCTTGAACGCTACAATGATTAAACGGTAAGAGGTATGTGTACTTGGTTGCTTAAATGCTTTTATACTTGTCTGCTCTTATGCTCACATGCTTGTACACTCTCATTCTTAAATGTTCACATGTTCAATCATGTATAACTCCTTCATAAGATTTACTTATTAACTCCCATTAAGCATCAACCCTTTCTTTGTATCCACATGTGACCACACTTGGATGACAATATATCTATATGCTTTGAAGCAGATGTTCACTTGCTTTGATGATTACATACTCCTATGTTTTCATGCTTTGATGATCATATGGTTTACTTGATTGATCAGATGCTTGGATGTTCACATGCTTGATTGCTCACACCTTCACATGCCTTGGTAATCACATGCTCCTATGATTAGATGCTTTGATAATCACCTTTTCCCGTATTTAAATGGTTTGATGATCCCATGCTTTGACAATCACATACTCCTGTGTCACATGCCTTGATAACCACATGCTCTCATGATTAAATGCTTTGATAATCACATACTCCCTTACTCACATGCTTTGATGATTCCATGCTCACTTACTTTGATTATCACATATTCCTATACTCACTCACATCAATATTCACAAGTTTGATGTGTACACACATGAACACACACTTGGATGATGATTTGTGTATATGCTTGGATGCTTAAGTGAACATGTAGTTGGATGTTCCTGTGCTCAAATGCTTTGAGGATTGTGCTTGAATGCTAAAAGTCATTAGGCGATAAGAGGTATGCGTACTTGGTTGCTTAAATACTCATATGCTTGTATGCTCTAATAATGCTTACATGCTTGTACACATTTTTAAACGCCCACTTATTCAATTAAGGATAACTACTTCGTAAGACTTTTTCATTAATTCTCATTCAGCATCAACCTTAGCTTTGATGATTGTGCTGAAAAGTTATGTGATTGGATAGTATATATTTATTAGGATAATTAAATGATCATGTGCTTGTAGAATCGCATGCTTACATGTCTACTTGATTTGATCATTACAGGCTGACATGTCTACTTCCTTTGATGGTCACATGGTCCAATGTTCTCATGCTTTGATGGTCTTATCATATCACAAGTCTACATGCTTTGATGCTCATCTACTCCCATGCTCACATCACATGCATGGATGCACACATGTTCGATTGCTTACACGTTCAAATGCTTTGACGATGAAGTGGTTCCATGTTCACATGCCTTGATAATCACATGTTCCCATGGTTAAATGCTTTAATAATCAAATGCTTCCATACTTACATGGTTTGATGATCCCTTGCTCATATGCTTCGACGATCATATGCACCCATGCTCACTCGCATTAATATTCACGAGTTTGATATACACACACATGAGCACACACTTGGTTGATAATTTGTGTATATGCTTGGAAGCTTAAGTGAACGTGTAGCTGGACGTTGTTGCGCTCAAATGTTTGACGATTGTTGCTTGAAAGCTAAAGTGAATGGGTGATCAGTGGTATGTGTATTTGGCTGGATAAATGCTTGTATGATCTCATGCTTACATACTTGTACACTCTCATTCTTAAATGTCCTCATGTTCAATTAAGTGTAACTCCTTTATAAGACATATTTATAAATGTTAATTAAGCAACAACTCTTTCTTTGTATCTACATGTGCCCACACTTGGATGGCGATATATCTATATGCTTGGAGGCTGATTTTCACTTGTCTAGATGATTACATGCTTCTATGTTCACATGCTTTGGTGGTTAAACATTCTTGCACCCAAATGCTTTGTTGTTTGTGATTGGAAGCTAAATTGATTGGGCAGACAGAAAGAGGTATGTTTACTTGGTTGCTTAAATGCTTATATGCTTGTCTGCTCTCGTGCTCACATGCTTGTACACTCTCATTCTTAAATTCTCACAAGTTCAATTATTACTCCTTCATAAGAATTATTTATTAATTCTTAATAAGCATCAACCCTTTCTTTATATTCACATATGCCAACATTTGAATGACGATATATCTATATGCTTGGAGGCTGTTTTTCACTTGCTTTGATGATTACATGTCTACATGTTTTGGTGATCATATACTTTGGTGATCATATACTCACATGTCTACATGTTTTGATGATCATATGATCCCACACTCACATGCATGGATGCTTACATGTTTGATTGCTAACACTTTCACATGTTCTGATAATCACATGCTCTCAAGATCAAATGCTTTGATAATGACGTTCTCCAAAACTCACATGCTTCGATGATCCCATGATCGAATGTTTTGATGATTGCATGCTCCAATGCTCAAATGCATCGGTGTTCACTTGTTTATTATCCACACGCATATGCACACGCTTGGGCGATGATATGTCTATATGCTTGGAGGCTTAAGTGAACAAGCAGTTGGACGTTTATGAGCCCAAGTATTTGACGAAAATGCTTGAATGCGAAGGTGATATGACAATAAGAGGTATGTGTACTTGATTGCTTAAATGCTTGTATGCTTGTATAATTTAATGCTCACATGCTTGTACACTTTATAAGGCGTATTCATTAATTTTCTTTCACCATCAACCCTTTCTTTGTATCTATATGTGCCCACCCTTAGATGAAGATGTCTATATGCTTGGAGGTTGATGTGCTCATGTAGTTGGATGTTCGTGCACTCACATACTTTGACGATCGTGTTGAAATGCTGGTGTGATAGAATGTTAAAATATGTATTTGTTTGGATATTTAAATGTTCATGCGCTTGTATGATCACTTGCTCACATGTCTACTTTGATGGCCACATGTTCTTATATTCACATGCTTTGATGATTACATGCTTTAATGATTACGTGCTCCTACATTCTCTTATTTTGATGATCGTATGCGCACACGTCAAAATGTTTTGATGATCATAGGCTCCCATGATCACATGCTTGTTTGATCACATGCTTGGATGCTCACATGTTTAATGCTTTGACTATCACATGCTCCCATGTTCATATGCCTTGATAATCACATGCTCCTAGGGTTGAATTCTTTGATAATCACATTCTCCCATGGTCAAATACTTGGATAATCACATACTCCGATACTTACATGCGTTAATGATTACATGTTTCGATGATCATTTGCGCTCATGCTCACATGATCACATGCTTGGTTGATCACATGCTTGGATGCTCACATGCTTGATCGTTTTTACTTTCGCATGTCTCCATAATCACATGCTCCTGTGGTCAAATGTTTTATTAATCATATGCTCCGATACACACATTCTTTGATTTTCCCATGCTCATATGCTTCGATGATTACATGTTGCCATCCTCACTCGCAATAATATTTACAAGTTTGATATCGCTACACATGAGCACACACTTGGATGATGATTTGCCTATATGCTTGGATTCTTAAGTGAACATGCAGTTGGACGTTCTTGTGCTCAAATGCTTTGAGTATTATGCTTGAACGCTACAGTGAGTGGACAGTGAGAGGTATGTGTTCTTGGCTGCTTAAATGCTCATATGCTTGTCTGCTATTATGCTCACATGCTTGTACACTCTCATTCTTTGATGATTACATGCTCCTACGTTCTCATGCTTCGATGATCGTATGCTCACATGTCAACATGCTTTGAGGATCATATACTTCCCATGCTCACATGATCACATGCTTGGATGCTCACATGTTTAATGCTTTGACTATCACATGCTCCCACGTTCACATGCCTTAATAATCACATGCTCCTAGGGTTAAATTCTTTGTTAATCACATTCTCCCATGGTCAAATGCTTTGATAATCATATGCATTAATGATTACACGCTTCGATGATTGTATGCTCTCATGCCCACATGATCACATGCTTGGTTGATCACACGCTTGGATGCTCACATGTTTGATTGTTCTTACGTTCACATGTCTTGATAATCACATACTCCCGTGGTTAAATGCTTTAATAATCACATGCTCCGATACTCACATTCTTTGATGATCCCATGCTCATATGCTTCGATGATTACGTGCTGCCATCCTCACTCGCAATAATATTTTCAAGTTTGATATCCCTACACATGAGCACACACTTGGAATCAATGATTTGCTTATATGCTTGGATTCTTAAGTGAACATGCAGTTGGACGTTCTTGGTCTCAAATGCTTTGAGTATTATGCTTGAACGCTACAATGAGTGGACGGTAAAAGGTATGTGTACCTGGCTGCTTAAATGCTCATATGCTTGTCTGCTGTTATGCTCACATGCTTGTACATTCTCATTCTTAAATGCTCACATGTTCAATTATGTATAAATCCTTTATAAGATTTACTTATTAACTCCCTTTAAGCATTAACCCTATCTTTGTATCCACATGTGACCACACTTGGATGACGATATATCTATATGCTTGGAGGCCGATGTTTAGTTACTTTGATGATTACATACTCCTGTGTTGTCATGCTTTGATGATCGTGTGCTCACATATCTACGTGCTTTGATTATCATATGGTGTGCTTGATTGATCATCATGCTTGGATGCTCACATGTTTGATTGGTCACACCTTCATAGGCCTTAATAATCACATGCTTCCATGGTTAGATGCTTTGATAATCAAATTTTGTCATACTTAAATGGTTCGATAATCCCATACTTTGACAATCACATGCTCCTGTGTCACATGCCTTGATAACCACATGCTCCCATGATTTAATGCTTTGATAATACATGCTCCTTTACTCACATGCTTTGATGATTCCATTCTCGCATGCTTCGATTATCACATGCTCCTATGCTCACTCATATCAATATTTACATGTTTGATATGCACGCACATGAGCACACACTTGGATGATGATTTGTGTATATGCTTGGATGCTTAAGTGAACACGCAGTTGGATATTCCTGTGTTGAAATGCTTTGAGGATTGTGCTTGAAAGCTGGAAGTCATTAGGCGGTAAGAGGTATGCGTACTTGGTTGCTTAAATGCTTATATGCTTGTATGCTTTATTGCTTACATGCTTGTACACATTCTGAATCACCCACTTGTTCAATTAAGGGTAACTACTTCATAAGACTTATTCATTAATTCTCATTCAACATTAACCTTAGCTTCGATGATCGTGCTGAAAAGTTATGTGATTGGGCGGTAAGATATATATTTATTAGGTTAATGAAATGCTCATGTGCTTGTGTAATCGCATGATTTGCTGAGCACATGCTTTGATGATCCCTTACTCATACGCTTTGATGATCCCTGGCTCATTTGCTTCGACGATCACATGCACCCATGCTCACTTGCATTAATAATATTCACATGTTTGATATACACACATGAGCACACACTTGAATGATGATTTGTGTATGGACGCTCAGCCCTTTCTTTGTATCCACATGTGACCACACTTAGATGACGATACTTCTATATGCTTAGTGGCCGATGTTCACTTGCTTTGATGATTACATACTTGTATGTTGTCACGCTTTGATGATCGTATGCTCACATAACTACATGCTTTGATTATTATGTGGTCTGCTTGATTGATCACATGCTTAGATGCTCTCATGTTTGATTGGTCACATCTTCACATGTCTTGATAATCTCATGCTCTCATGATTAGATGCTTTGATAATAACCTTTTCCCATACTTGAATGGTTCGATGATCTCATGCTTTGACAATCACATGCTCCCATGATTAAATGCTCTGATAATCACATGCTCGCTTACTCATAAGCTTTGACGATTCCATGCTAACATGCTTCGATTATCACATGTTCTTATGCTCACTCACATCAATATTCACATGTTTGATATGCACACATGAGCACACACTTGGATGATGATTTGTGTATATGCTTGGATGCTTAAGTGAATAAGTGGTTGGATGTTCTTGTGCGCAAATGCTTTGAGGATTGTGCTTGAAAGCTAAAAGTCATTAAGCGGTGAGAGGTATGCGTACTTGGTTGCTTAAATGCTCATATGCTTGTGTGCTCTAATTCTTACATGCTTGTGTGCTCTAATTCTTACATGCTTGTACACATTCTTAAACGCCAACTTGTTCGGTTAAGGGTAACTACTTCGTAAAACTTATTCATTAATTCTCATTCAGCATCAACCTTAGCTTTGATGTTCGTGCTGAAAAGTTATGTGATTGAACAATAAGATATATATTTATTTGGATACTTAAATGCTCATGTGCTTGTATAATCGCATGCTTTGTTGAGCACAAGCTCACATGTCTACTTGATTTAGTCATCATATGCTCACATGTTTACTTCCTTAGATGGTCACATGCTCCAATGATCTCATGCTTTGATGGTCTTATCATCACATGTCTACATGTTTTGATGTTCATCTGCTCCCACGCTCACATCACATGCATGGATGCCCACATGTTTGATTGCTTACACGTTCACATACTTTGACGATCAAATGGTTCCTTGTTCATATGCCTTGATAACCACATGCTCCCATGATTAAATGCTTTGATAATCACAAGCTTGCTTACTCACATGCTTTAATGATTCCATGCTAACATGCTTCGATTATCACATGCTCCTATGCTCACTCACATCAATATTCACAAGTTTGATATGCACACACATGAACACACACTTAGATGATGATTTGTGTATATGCTTGGATGCTTAAGAGTGCGTTTGGTTCAATGTAAAATGTTTTCCAAGTATAGAATATTTGCAGAGGAAAATACTTTTCAGAAAAGAAAATATTTTCAGGTGTTTTGTGGCATTTTAAAAAATACTTTGAAAAATATTTTTTAGTGTTTGGTTGTGATCTTGAAAATGCCATAGAAAACACATTTTTTACTTGTTGCTCACATTTTCTCACATTTTCTTAGCTTCCAAACAATTATATAATATCATTTCTCAGCAAAGAAACACAAAAGAATCAAAACCCAAAAAAAATAAATTTATCAAATTTCGTCAAATTGAGAGAAGAAGGAAAAGGGAAAGGCGACTGGGTTCGATGGCAAGATCGCGCAGACGGGGGCGAAAGCGAGATCGCGCGGAGGCAAAGGCGAGCACGATCAGACCGGATTCATCGGAGATGGGTTTGAGCACGAAGGAGGAGCTGAGGCGGCGCGATCAGATCGGCAATGGGTTTGAGCAGCGCTATCACACCGGCGGGGCCGTGGGTCGGGGACTGGATCTAGGCTTCACCGGCGATGGCTCTCCGGCTTGGGCTTGGCGTGAGTGAGGAGAGAAATTTTTTGAGAGGGTGTAAATGGGGTGTAAATGGTTTAAAGGAGAAAATGGAGCTCGGTCACAACTGAGCTTGGAGGGGAAAGGTGATGGAGTTGTGCGTGTGAGATGCTTCGAGAGAGTGTGTGGATCGGAGGGGTGCAATTAGTTTGAAGGTAAAACAGAAGGTAAAATTAAGTGTAACTCCTTCGTAAGAATTATTTATTAATTCTCAATAAGGATCAACCCTTTCTTTGTATCCACATATGCCCACACTTGGATGACGATATATCTATGTGCTTGGAGGCTGTTTTTCACTTGCTTTGATGATTACATGCTTCTATGTTCTCATGCTTCGATGATCACATGCTCCCATCTTCACTCGCAATAATATTTACAAGTTTGATATCCCTACACGTGAGCACACACTTAAATGCTCATGTGCTTGTATAATCGCATGCTTTGTTGAGCACATGCTCACGTGTCTACTTGATTTGACATCACATGCTCACATGTCTACTTCCTTCGATGGTCACATGCTCCAATGTTCTCATGCTTACTATTGATGTAACCTTTTTGGTCTTGATGATTTGTTAAAAGTAAGCAATGAATAAAAGAAAATTTGAATCCTGTAGTCGTTATTACTAAAAAATTAATACCGAAAATGAAAATTCCAAATGATTATGATTGTTGAATTGTATTTTATTTTTTATATCAGAATTGGACACCTTAATGTCTATTGTTGGGAGCTGAATTGATCTTTAAGGTTGTGATTGGATGAAGAATTTGAGAAATTCTTAGAATTTCCAAATTGAAGGGATTTCAATTGATGGGAATTTTAACTTTGTTTTTGATAAATAGGCCAGAGGACATCTTCATTCATTGATTTCCATATGTGATGCTTTTAGGATGTTTGCTATCTAATCAGTTACCTTTGCCAGGGATTTGTGACTCAAGTAGGATGTTTGTGACATTATGCTTGCATTTGCTTTTGGGTAATTCCCCATCTATATAGCTTGGGTTTTAGTGTTTTAGGCCAAATTTCTCAATGTCTAAGTTCATGTCGCATATGTTGTTTCATATCCAATAGACATTGTTTATATCTCTATTGTCTTTAGTTTCAGCATCTCTTCCTCATCTTTTTTCTTGCAGTAGCTCAACGTTTTGGGATTATTGGTCAGCATTCTAATTTATATAAATATAATGTTTTTTCTCAGGTTGCTGTAAATACTGTCCTTCAAGATGAGAAGGAATTTCTTGACCATATTATCAAGTCTACCAACATGAAGTGCCTCACACCACCGTAAGTTCTATAGCTCTGCACTAACCTTTCTTTACCTTATGCTAATTAACTAAGGATTTGTGTGTGTGTGAATCATTTGAATGTAATAGTAATCATATTTGTCTCTTCTTCTTTTCTTTTTCTGGGGGGGGGGGGGGGAGTGGGTTATTTCTATATTGATTGAACCATTGTGAATGATGACATACAGTATTAGAAAATATGCCATACTCTTGTTTGGAGTCTTGGATGTATGTCATGGTATACCGTGTTTGTTTCTCTTTTAGTTTAGGTAAGACTTGAGAGGGATACAGATTTTATTGTTAATTTTGGTTTATGGCAATGCTGTAGTATTAGAAAATATGTCTTACTCTTGTTTGGAGTAAGACATGATTTGTTTGGAGTAAGACATAGTTTGGGAAAGAAATCTATGATGATTCCTATAAAAATTGCCTTATTTTACCGATTTTTTCATATAAAATGCTCATCATATGACTTTTCTTTCGTAATATCATGTCAACCACCTGCTCCCATTCCTTTTGGGTTCCTCTTTTTCTACTATGCCATAAGTAATTGTAAATAGACAGTAAATAATTGCCCAGTCAACATGATATAATTTTTAAGGTGTTGGAACTTAGTGTAGGCAATTTTGACACCTTATATTAAATAATGGAAAATAAAAAATAAAAATACAGTGGTTTTGACTTGATTTATATTTTCTGATCCTAAACTAATTTAAATTTAGTTTGTCAGTCTTCACGTGTTAGTAGTAATATGATAAAGCAGTGATGGGGATTTTTTTGGGTTACTAATCCTTAAAAAATTGTAGCG
Organism: Lithocarpus polystachyus; assembly: GCA_033629205.1. NCBI lineage: Eukaryota > Viridiplantae > Streptophyta > Magnoliopsida > Fagales > Fagaceae > Lithocarpus > Lithocarpus polystachyus. The sequence goes on from CM066166.1 coordinate 46,621,937, forward strand.
TATATATGTTTGACCTCACTTTTCAACTTATTGTTTTTTGTTCAACACAAACTCCATTGGTCAATACACGAGATTTATCTTTTGTTGCCCATTCTATGTTTTTTATAAGTACATAAATTCTAAATATAACTAATAAAAGGCTAAAAGGGAGTGCAACCTAATACAGGGGAAGAGTGAACAAAAGATGAGCCAACAAGAAAGAACAGAGATTAAAAGAAAAATGGTTTTTATGTCAGTGTTAATTGGGATTATGATGATTGGTTTTTTATGTTAGTGATCATGCAATTGCACATTGTTACGCTAAAATGCTTTGACGATTGTGCTTGATTGCTGAGGTGATTAACGGTAAAAGGTATGTGTATGCATTCATGCTTACATGCTTGTATACTCTCATGTTTAAATTCTCATATGTTTAATTAAATGTCACTCCTTCATTAGACTTATTCATTAATTCTCATTAAGCGTTAACCCTTTGTTTGAATCCACATATGCACACACTTTGATGACAATATATCTATATGCTTGGAGGCTGATGTGCTCATGCAGTTGGATACTCTTGCACTCACATGCTTTGATGTTCGTGCATAAATGCTAAGGTGATTTGACGGTAAGTTGTATGTGTACTTGAATACTTAAATTCTCATGTACTTGTTTGTTCACATGCTTTGTTGATCACATGCTCACCGGTGTACTTGCTTTAATGATCACATGCTCACATGACTACTTGCTTTGATGATAACACGCTCATATGTTCACATGCTTTGATGGTCGTTTGCCATGTCTACAATCCTTAATGAGCGTATGCTCCTATGTTTACATGCTTTGACGATCACATGTTGACATGCCCTTATGCTCTCATGCTCACATATTCTTACATGCTTGCCTACTTACGTCTACATGCTTCAATGATCGCATACTCCCATGTTCACATGATTGATTTCTCACATGCTTGGATACACACATGTTTGAATGCTCACGTGCTTACATGCCCTAATGATGACATGCTCCTATGCTCACATGCCTTGATGATCACTTGCTTCCATGCTTATATGCATTGATAATTGCTTGCTCTTATGGTTATACGCATTGATATTCAAATGTTTGATATCCACACACATGTACACTTGATGATGTCTATATACTTGGAGGCTTAAGTGATCATGGAGTTGGACGTTCATATGCTCAAATGATTTGAAGATTGTGCTTGAATGCCGAGGTGATTGGGTGGTAAGAGGTATGTGTACTAGGGTGTGTAAATACTCATATGCATGTATGGTTTCATACTTACATGCTTGTATACCGTCATGCGTAATTGCTCGTGTACAATCAAATGTTGCTCTTCGTAAGCCTTATTGATTAATTCTCATTAAGCATCAACTCTTTGTTTATATGCACATTTGCACACAATTGGGTGATGATATGCTTGTATGGTCACATGTTTGTATAACCTCATGCTTGAATGCTAACATGTTTGAATGCTTACTCACTCACATGCTCCCATGCTCATCCTTTGCTCATATGCCTTAACCATCACAAGCTCCCATGCTTACATTCTTTGATGATCACATGCTCTCATGTTCACCCGTTTGATGATGTCATCCTTCTTTGCTAATATGCTTTGATGGTCGCATGCTCCCATGTTCATATGCTTTGATATTCACATGTTTGATATCCACACATATATGAACACACTTGGATAATGATATGTCCATATGCTTGAGGCTTAAGTGATCACATTGTTGGACGTTCGTGCACTTGAATGCTTTGATGATTGTGCTTGAATGTTGAGATGATTGGGCAGTAAGAGCTATGTGTATTTGGATGCTTAGATACTCAAATGCTTTTATGCTCACATGCATGTCTGCTCTCATGCTTGTATACTTTCATTCTTAGATGCTTACATGCTCAATTCAGTGTCACTCCTTTATAAGACTTATTCATTAATTCTCATTAAACATCAATTTTTTCTTTGTATCCACATGCGCTCACACTTGGATGACGATATATTTGTATGCTTGGAAGCTGATGTGTTCATGTAGTTGAATGCTCGTGCACTCACATGCTTCTATGATCGTGCTAAAATGCTAAGGTGATTGGAGAGTACAATATATGTTTAATTGCATGCTTGATTGATTACATGTTTGGATGCTATCATGTTTGATTGCTCACATGTTCACATGTTTTGACTATCACATGCTCCTACGTTCACATGCTTTGATAATCACATCTCACATGGTCAAATGCTTTAATGATCACATACTTCTATACTCACAAAGTTTTATGCTCCCATGCTCATATGCTTTGATGATTGCAAGCTCTCATGCTCACTGGTTTTAATGTTCACAAGTTTGATATCCACACACATAGCACACACTTGGATGATGATTTGTCTATATGCTTGGAGGCTTAAGTAAAAAGGCAGTTGGATGTTCGTGCGCTCAAATGCTTAGACGATTGTGCTTGAATGTTAAGACGATTTGACGGTAAGAAGCAAATAGCAACACAAACTTTATTTGTGTCAAGAAGCTAGCTACTTGCTTTAATAGCCTCACTTAGAATTGCAATATTTTCTTATTATATGAACAAATCACATACATGTCATAAATTGACAGATTGAATTGAAAATTTTTTAAATTAGAGGACTGAAATGAATTTCTGTCAAACTTAGAAGGTGTATTTGATTTTGTCCAATTTCATTAAATTTTTTTTTTCAAAAAATCTTTGTTCATTAGTTAATTGCATACTTAACGGAAATTTTTGAACAAAATTTGGACTGAAGACCTAAATTGAATAAATTTAAAAATTAGCAAAATCAATTGAATAATTTAAAATTAGAGGACTAAAATAAATTTCTGTTAAACTTAGAAGACGTATTTGCATTTTAGCCTATATGTTATTATTGGGGCTTAGGATTTGTGTTTTCTCAAGCTGTATTCTTAGAGTTCGTTTAATTGTTGAGTTGATGCATTTGCAGTGCTTTAACTAAGGTTGATTTGATGTTGTTGCTTGTCACTGAAACATTCTTTTGTGTAGTCATGTTGGTTTTTCTTTTCTCTATTTAAAAAGTTAAATTATTGTAATTTAAAGTTGTTTTAAGTTGTGTAGCTGCAATTGTATTTTTCAGTTTGCTCATGCGAAATCCAATGCCAATGTCACCAAGGGTTTGCACTTTTATGTAGTTCTTGTACATGAATCTTATTCTCTTGTTTTTGTTGATGTTTTCTTGCTTTTAGTTGAACCTGGTTATCCTGTTTTGGTAGCAACTCCATGTCCAGTTTGGATTGCCATTTATTTTTGGGCTATAGGAAGCATGATTTATTTGGAGTGTTGTGGTAGAGTCTCATTTGGCAATATGTTTTTTTTTTTCCCCCTTTCATATCTGTTCGTCTCTCCTACATTCATAAGAATTTTAATGATAGTTTTTTTCTTGTTTTATTTCTATCTAATACTTAGGTCTCACTTTGGCTATTGGATTTAATGTCTGTAGATTTGTGTTGATTAATATGTTAATTTAGAATCTTGCTGATTGGTTTAATTTGCACCAAACATTAGGCAAGCAGCAGGGGTGATTTAGGTTGTTGAAGTTAAATGGATGCACCTTAAACGTGTTGGATGCTATAGACATATAGTAGTTCCTCTACTTGTTTGTAACTATTGCAATTCTCAGTTCAAGTTAAATATCTCAATCATGATTTGTTTATGGGACTTTTTTTTTTTTTTGGATGCGCCTGTCTTGTTTGAGCTCAATCTAATACTTGCGTCTATTACTAGTTTTCTAATGCTATAGTTTTCAGGTGTATCGTAAATTCTTGACTCACTTGGCTAAGGTTTGAAATTTTCATTGCAATTTTTATCCTAGTCATAGAAAGTGGGTGGGCTGTCAGTGTCAATGTCCAATCAAGTCTTTATTAGTATGAAGATTTTACTTTTTTGGACTCATATACTAAGCACTAACTTATGCTTTTATATAAGTTGGTGATGTTCATTTTTTGGGTTTGTGATTCTCAAACTTAGGTTGTGTTGACTCCAACTATAAGAAAACTCTTCTCATATTGTCTTAATTCCACTTTTTCAAATACAAGTCATCTAATCAACTGTTTCCTCATATATCATATTATACTATTTTTTTTGTTGGATTTACTTTACCAATTTTGGTTCTCAGCAGCTCTTATTCGTTATCTGTTGCAGTGAAGAAGGGTTTTTCTAGAATGATTTAGTTCGCTCCGGTAATAGCATTGTCTTCTATTTCTAGATGGGTGTAATTATGGGTTTAAAATTCTAAAATTCGCTTTGTAAACACTAATTGGTGCTTGGATTGTGTGTATTTCTGACTCCATTTGTTTGGTTTTAAATATTTCTAGCACTACCCAACTTGTTGGTAATTTTCTTGTTTTTATGACTTAAAATTTTTATATTGAATAGGGATATTCATAGTCAGCGCTGTGTTTTAGATTTTATTTACATTTGATCTTAACTCTTCCTTAATTACTTTATTTTGAGATTGTTGATTTTCTCATATATATACTGTGTATTTGTATTCTTTCTTTGTTATCATTTTTTAATCTAAATTTTAATTCTAGAGGTGATGCATTTGTAGTACTTTAACTGGGGTTGATTTGTTTTTGTTGCTTAATGAAAAATGCTTTTGATTAGTCTTGTTTATTTATTTATTTATTTTAATCTTGTAAATAAAGTTGTTCTAAACTATGTAGTTGCAATTTTTTTTATTTTTTTAGTTTTCTCATGTGAGAAGTGAATGCCAATGCCATTGGGGGTTTGTGCTTTGATGCTTATACATTTGTGATATTGTTTTGTTTTTTTAGTTTTTTTTCTTGATATTATTTTAGCCTGGTTACCCCCTGTTGCTTTTCATGCCCATTTTGGATTTGCTACTTACTGTCTGTCAATGGGAAGCAAGATTTTTTGTGTTGCTTTGCAATGGAGCCTAATTTGGCAATAAACTCTTTTTTCCTAACATATTTTTCTCTCTTATAAGCATAAGAATTTTAAAGATAGTTGTTTTCGTTTTTAGTTCTTTCTTGTACTTGGGTCTTTCACTGCTTTTCCTAGGTTTTGTTTTTGGCTTTTAGGCCAATTATTAGTCTTCTTTTAGTCTCAGTGATTGAGTATTTAAAATGCCTATTGGTTTTAACTTATTTCTCTGGATTTTAATTCGTAATCTTAGATTGTTGGTCATTCCTTTCGTAGTCATTGAAATTGAGCAGATATTGTCAATATTCTATGTAGTTCATTGTTACTCTGTAGTTTTTTGCTATTTAGGACTCAAATATACTAATTCTATGTAGTTCATTGTTACTTTGTAGTTTTTTGCTATTTAGGACTCAAAAATACTAAGCAACATATGCTTTTTTATAAGATTCCGATGTTTGTTTTGTGGGGGACAATGCTTGATTGTTTTTAGTGTTGATATGTTTACAAGAGGAGAATTTGTGATTTGGACTTTGCAACATTGTTTTCACTGTGTTGGCTGCAACAATAAGAAAAATCTTCTCCTCTTAATTTCACTTTTTTTCTTACGAGTGTTTGAACAAACTGTTTTATCTTTCTTGATACTATTCCTTGTTCAATTTGTTTTTATAGATTTTGGTGCTAGGCTGGTATTTAAGGCCTTTGTTGCAACATAGTTGTCCTCCCTAAATTGTCTTGATTCTATTGTATAGGAGCACAATTATGTAAACTTTTCTATCCCTTTTTGTTAGGTAGTTGGTAATTATGAGTTTAGGCAGCATTTGTGTGATTTTAATTTAATTAGTTTCTTCACGCTCAACTTGTTTTTAGGTGGCTACTTTTAAGGAGTTTAGGCAGTATCTGTGAATTTTCAGTTTGCTACATGTGGCAGATTCAAAGCTTGCGCCACTGAGGGTCGCACTCTCCTCTTGTACATTTGTCTTCTTGTCTTTTTTCTGTTGATGTTTTCTCGCTTTTAGTGGATGGTTGGTGGGTTGATAGTGCTAGTGTCCAATCAAGTTTGATGCAGGGATTCTAAGGGGGTTGTTGTTTAAGACTTATAATTGATTTAGGGAAATGAGCGTTACAAGGTGTGACAAAACCTTCTTATGGGAAATCCATATCTTGAAAATAGCACTAGGCTAATCTATGTAATTGCATTAAAAACTAATCACAAAGTAACTACAATTTGGTACTTATACTAGATGCTTGATAAGTGTCTAAATCCTATTGGCTAATGCTTAAGCAATCATCTAACTAACTAACTAGTTATAAGAGGATTAGGATGTAACAACTTGAAATGCCCAGCATCTGGACTCTTTATTTTAAGAAGCACTTGACCTCAAGTGCTCGTGGTTGTCACAAGTTTTGTATGAATTTCTAGCCTTCTACGATGATGCAGTTTCCTTGTATAATAAGTTTGTTGCCTTTGGTAGCACACCTAAGGCTCCTGCTTCTGCATAGTGAAGTCCTACACAACTGAACCGACCTTCATCTTGACCGTTGGCTTAGGTTTACTTTCCTCTTCTTTGGTTGCAAATGGTAGGGTTGTGCCATCTTGTACATAATGTGTGCGCTACACCTTCTACCATGGATGGTTTGCCTATCATGTTGATATGGTCCTCCACTTGCAAGTAGGAGATCAGGAATGGCTCTGGCTACATAGGAAATTCAGGCTTTGATGGGGCGGTATTATATGGAATCGTGGTGAAGTTGGCTTTAAAAGATTCCAATAGATTCTAAGTTGGACAAAAGCATTAATGCTTAACAAAATGAGGATAATCAATAAACTCGTGGCTGACTATGAGAGGCGGAAAAAAAAGTGGTTGGGTCATGTGAACTGTCAATCACTATCTGTCACATCACAGTTGTGACACAAAATTATAGCCTTAGAAAAACTGATTTCAACATATTCCTAGTTAGTATAGGACAATTGATGCGCAACAAAATAATATTGTGTAGTCATGACTGATTTCCCTACTTAATAGGATCTTAAATGAAACCAAACTAGACCATGACAAACATTCATGGTCTTCTTATCGTAAAGAACAAAATCTTGAAAGCTAATGATTGATAAGAACCCTAAGCACCCTCTTGAAACTCTAACTGATCAATTAGGAGGTTTCAGGGGTTTTTTTTTTTTTTTTTTTTTTTTGAAATTTTGTGGTTTTCAAGGTATTTTGGTGATTTTGGAAGTATAATGAATATTCTACTGATTTCAAAGGTATTTTGGTGATTTTGGGAGTATAATGAATATTCTACTGATTTCAAAGGTTTTTTTTTTTTTAAATCATTTTCGATGTTTGGGGCGTTTTGAGTTATTTACGAGTTATCGAGATTTGACAGCTTATTTTATCCGTTTCAGGGGTATTTTGGTCATTTCATAGGTTTTGGGGTTATTTTAATCGTTTTAGAAATTTTGAGGCTATTTTGGCCAATTAAGAGGTTTCGGGGGTTACTTTTTGGACATTTAGTGGTTTTGGGGGTATTTTAGTAATTTTGGTGATTTTGAGAGTATAGTGGCCATTCTCGTGATTTCAAGGGTATTTTTTTATCACAAAAAAATTATTTTACCTGTGAGAATGTTCAAAATATTAAAAAACCTTTAACTACGCCAAAAAATCTTAAACGACCCTCTTAGAACTGCGAAAATGACTAAAATGCACCACGAATATCCAAAATACCCCAAAGCCTTGAAAATTGACCAAAACGCCCTCGAAATGGCCACAAAACTCCCAAAACCTTTTAAAATGACCTAAGTATTATTGAATTCTCGAAAATAGGAAAAATTATTGCGAAACCTCTGAAAATAACCAAAATACGCTCAATCTCTAAGATTTTGGCAGTATTTTGGTCTGTTTCGTGTCGTTTTGCTCATTCTAGCGGATTTTAGGACATTTTGCTCATTTTAGCAATGTCGAGGGGTATTTTTTTTTTAACATTTTAGATGTTTGGGGCATTTTGGTCATTTATAAGGTATCGAGATTTGACTGCTCATTCTAGCAATTTTAGGGATATTTTGGTAATTTTAGATATTTTGTGGATATTTTAGACGATTGAGAGATTTTGAGGCTATTTTGGCTAATTACGAGGTTTTGGGGGGTTTTTTTTTTTGACATTTTGTAGTTTTGGGGGTATTTTGGTAATTTTGGAAATATACTAGAGAAACTAGTGATTTCAAGGGTATTTTATTATCAAAAAAAAATTATTTTACCCGTGAGAGTCACCAAAATATCAAAAAACTTATAAATACAGCAAAACCTCTAAAATGACCCCCTTAGAACAGCCAAAATGACTAAACAATTTTAAATGACCAAAATACAATTGAAGTCACAACAAAAGCAAATTTCCTTCGAAACCTCTAAAAATTACAAAAATAACCCTAAACTATGCCAAAATACCTTTGATTATTCAGATTTTAGAGGTATTTTGGTCGGTTTCAAGTTGTTTTGCTCATTCTAGAGGATTTTAGGGCATTTTGCTCATTTTAGCATTATCGAGGTGTTTTTTTTTTTAGTCACTTTTGATGTTTGGGGCATTTTGGTTATTTCCGAGTTATCAAGATTTGACTGCTCATTCTAGCCGTTTCAGGAGTGTTTTGGACATTTTAGAGGTTTTGTGGTTAATTTAGTCATCTTAGAGATTTTAAGGCTATTTTGGTCAATTATAAGGTTTCAGGGGGTTTTTTTTTGGAAATTTTGTGGTTTTGAGGGTATTTTGGTGATTTCGGGAGTATAATAGTCATTCTAGTGATTTCAAAGGTATTTATTTGTCATAAAAAATAATTTTACCTATGATAATTACCAAAATGTCAAAAAACCTATAAATACAACAAAACCTCTAAAATGACTCCCCTACGAATGTCCAAAATATCCCAAAACCCTAACAAATAACCAAAACACCTCCAAAACAATCACAATACTCCCGAAAACTTTTAAACTGAATAAAACACCATCAAAACCTCAAAAATAAGCAAAATATTAAAAAACCTGTGAGAAAGTCCAAAATAAGCAAACTTTTAAGGGTATTTTTTTATCACAAAAAAATTATTTTACCTTTAAGAAAGTCCAAAATATTAAAAAACTTTTAAATACACCAAAACATCTTAAACGACCCGTTCAGAACTGCAAAAATTACTGAAATGCACCACGAATATCCAAAATACCCCAAAGCCTTGAAAATTGACCAAAATGCCTTCGAAACGGCCACAAAACTCCGAAATCTTTTAAAATGACCAAAGTGCTATTGAAACACCAAAAATAACAAAAATAACCTCAAAACCTCTAAAAATAACCAAAATACCTATAAACTAAGCCAAAATACGCTCGATTTCTTAGATTTTGGCAGTATTTTGGTCAGTTTCTTGTCGTTTTGCTCATTCTAGTGGATTTTAGGGCATTTTCCTCATTTTAGCAATGTTGAGGGGTATTTTTTTAAAACATTTTAGATGTTTGGAGCATTTTGGTCATTTACGAGGTATTGAGATTTGACTGCTCATTCTAGCAATTTCAGGGGTATTTTAGTCATTTTAGAGGTTTTGGGGTTATTTCAAGGGTATTTTTTTTATAAAAAAAAAATTATTTTACCCGTGAGAATCACCAAAATATCAAAAAACTTTTAAATACAGCAAAACCTCTAAAATGACCCCCTTAGAACAGTCAAAATGGCTAAAATGCATTATGAATGTCCAAAATACCCTAAAACCCTAGAAAATGACCTAAACGCCCCGAAAACGGCCACAATACCCTCGAAAACTTTTGAAATGACCAAAATACCATCGAAGCCACAAAAAAAACAAATTGCCGTCAAAACCTCTAAAAATAACCAAAATAACCCTAAATTATGCTAAAATACCTTCGATTTTTCAGATTTTAGAGGTATTTTGGTCGGTTTCAAGTTGTTTTGCTCATTCGAGAGGATTTTAGGGGTATTTTTTTTTAAATCATTTTAGATGTTTAAAGCGTTTTGGTTATTTACGAGTTATCGAAATTTAACAGCTTTTTTTAGCCGTTTAAGGGTTTTTTTCGTCATTTCAGAGGTTTTGTTGTTATTGTAGTCGTTTTTGAAATTTTGAGGCTGTTTTGGCCAATTAAGAGGTTTTGGGGGTTACTTTTTGGACATTTAGTGATTTTGGGGATATTTTCGTAATTTTGGTGATTTTGAGAGTATAACGGCCATTCTCGTGATTTCAAGGGTATTTTTTTATCACAAAAAATTATTTTACTTGTGAGAATGTCCAGAATATTAGAAAAACCTTTAAATACACCTACACATCTTAAACGACCCTCTTAGAACTGCGAAAATTACTGAAACGCACAACGAATATCCAAAATACCCCAAAACCTTGAAAATTGACCAAAACGCCCTCGAAATGGCCACAAAACTCCTGAAACCTTTTAAAATGACCAAAGTACTATTGAAACATCGAAAATAAGTAAAATAACCTCAAAACCTCTGAAAATAACCAAAATACCTTTAAACTAAGCCAAAATACGCTGGATTTCTTAGATTTTGGCAGTATTTTGGTCTGTTTTGTGTCATTTTGCTCATACTAGAGGATTTTAGGGCATTTTGCTCATTTTAGCAATGTCAAGGGGTATTTTTTAAAAACATTTTAGATGTTTGGGGCATTTTGGTCATTTACGAGGTATCGAGATTTGACTGCTCACTCCAGCAATTTTAGGGATATTTTGGTCATTTTAGAGGTTTTGGAGTTATTTTAGACGATTTAGAGATTTTGAGGCTACTTTGGCTAATTAAGAGGTTTCGAGGGTTTTTTTTTGGACATTTTGTGTTTTGGAAGGTATTTTGGTGATTTTGGGAGTATACTGGCCAAACTAGTGATTTCAAGGGTATTTTATTATCAAAAAAAAAATATTTTACCCGTGAGAATCACAAAAATATCAAAAAACTTATAAATGCAGAAAAACCTCTAAAATGACCCCCCTTAGAACGGCCAAAATGACTAAAATGCACTATGAATGTCCAAAATACCCCAAAACCCTAAAAAATGACCTAAACGCCCCGAAAACGGTCACAATACCTCCGAAAACTTTTCAAATGACCAAAGCACCGTTAAAACCTCAAAAAAAAAAGCAAATTACCCTCGAAACCTCTGAAAATGACCAAAATAACCCTAAACTAAGCCAAAATACCTTCGATTTTTCAGATTTTAGTGGTATTTTGGTTGATTTCAAGTTGTTTTGCTCATTCTAGAGGATTTTAGGGCATTTTGCTTATTTTAGCATTGTCGAGGTGTATTTTTTAATCATTTTTTATGTTTGGGGCATTTTGGTTATTTTCGAGTTATCGAGATTTGGCTTTCCATTCTAGCCGTTTCAGGTGTATTTTGCTTATTTTAGAGGTTTTATGGTTAGTTTAGTTGTCTTAGTGATTTTAAGGCTATTTTAGTCAATTAAGAGGTTTCGGGAGGTTTTTTATGGAAATTTTTTGGATTTGATGGTATTTTGGTGATTTTGGAAGTATAATGGTCATTCTAGTGAGTTCAAAGGTATTTATTTGTTGTAAAAAATAATTTTACCTGTGAGAATTACCAAAATATCAAAAAACTTATAAATACAGCAAAACCTCTAAAATAACCCCCTTCAAAGGCCAAAATGACTAAAATGCACTACGAATGTCCAAAATATCTCAAAACCCTAAAAAATGACCAAAACACCTCCAAAACGACCACAATACCGCCGAAAACTTTTAAAATTACCAAAACACCATCAAAATCTCAAAAATAAGCAAACTAACGTCGAAACCTCTGAAAATGACCAAAATACCCCTAAACTAAGCAAAAATACACTCGATCTTGTACAATTTGGCGGTATTTTGGTCGGATTCATGTTGTTTTGCTCATTCTAGAGGATTTTAGGGCAATTTGCTCATTTTAGCAATGTCTAGGGGTATTTTTTAAAAATCATTTTAGATGTTTGGGGCGTTTTGGTTATTTACGTATTATCGAGATTTGACTGCTTATTTTAGCCATTTCAAGGGTATTTGGTCACTTCAGAGATTTTGGGGTTATTTTAGTCGTTTTAGAAATTTTGAGGATATTTTGGCCAATTAAGAGGTTTCGAGGGTTACTTTTTGGATATTTATTGGTTTTGGGGATATTTTAGTAATTTTGATGATTTTGGGAGTATAATGGTCATTCTTGTGATTTTAAGGGTATTTTTTTATCACAAAAAAAAATTATATTACCTGTGAGGAAGTCCAAAATATCAAAAAAACCTTTAAATACACCAAAACATCTTAAACGACTGTCTTAGAACTGAAAAAATGACTAAAATTGATGTAGGGCACAATTTACTATTTAATTATTGTAATTTTTTATTTTTGGGTATTTTTATGTGAAAAACGTTATTTTAGGTTTAAGTGATTTATTTCCTTGTTTTTAGGTGCATTTAATGCTTTTTCGGTCAAATTTGATTCTTGATATGTTTAAGTGTCAATTAGGAGGTTATTTTAGAATATATTTTCTTATCTGACAAGTTTTATGGAGCCCTTAAATAGGCCCCTAAGTCTGTAAACGTTTTTTGATCGATTATTGAATAAAAATCAGAAAAATGTGAGTCTTTACTCTTCTCTTTAGTTCTTCAAAAATTATGAACTTATCAGGGATTCTTCCTTATGGCGTTCAAACTTTATACCTTCGGTCTATGATTCCATTATAATCATTGGGTCAAAGGTCTGTTACTAATATTTTTGGTTCGCATTTCTCTTATAAACGTTGGGTCAGGGTTCTATCAAAACCTAAATTTTAGTTTTCTTGGGCAAATATTCCAATATTATTTGTTGGGTCTCAAAACGTGTCAATTAAGGTTCGCATCATTTGGTATCAGAGTACATGTTCTAAAATCAGGTTAAAATCGAGCACCAAGCTCGAAAAAAAAAAGGTGAAAAAAAAGAGATGGTAATTATTGGGAACATTATGGAAGATTAAATTGAGGTCAAATATGAGGATGAGTCCACAACTCACATTCCTCAGGTCTCAGTTGATTTGTTGAAGATGACAATACAATATATTGATTTTCTTCGAGTATAAAATTTTAATTTTATTATCAACCCTTTGTTGATTGATATTGCAAATATATTAAAAGTAGATAAGAAGAAATTTTATGCTACACTTTATAAAAGATTTAAGTTTCAGAACCGGATCAAGTTATTAAAACATTCGAAGTATTTGTTTATTTGGAGCAGAAGATTTCACATTTCAAATATGAACTTGAGGACGAGTTTGTTTCAAGTGAAGGGGTCTAATGTAGGACACACAATTTACTATTTAATTATTGTAATTTTTTCTTTTTGGTATTTTTATGTAAAAAACGTTATTTTTGGTTTAGGTGATTTATTTCCTGGTTTTTAGGTGCATTTAATGCTTTTTAGGTCAAATTGATTCCTGATATGGTTAGGTATCAACTAGTAGTTATTTTAAAATATATTTTCTTGTTTGTCAAGTTTTATGGAGCCCTTAAATAGACCCTAAGTCTATAAACGTTTTTTGATAGATTATTGAATAAAAATTAGAAAAATGTGAGTCTTTGCTCTTCTCTTTAGTTCTTCGAGAATTGTGAACTTATTAGGGATTCTTCCTTGTAGCGTTCAAACTTTATACATTCGGTTCGTTATTCTATTATAATCATTGCGTCAAAGGTCTGTTACTAATACTTTTGGTTCGCGTTTCTTTTATAAACGTTGGGTCATGGTTCTATTAAAATCTAAATTTTAACTTTTTTAGGCAAATATTCCAATATTATTTGTTGGGTCTCAAAGCATGTCGTTTGAGGTTTGCATCAAAAATGAACCAAGAATATCCAAACTACCCAAAAACCCTAAAAATTAACCAAAACACCCCCGAAATGGCCACAAAACTCCCGAAACCTTTTAAAATGACCAAAGTACAATTGAAATCCCCAAAATAAGAAAAATAACCTCGAAACCTTTGAAAATAAACAAATTACCTCTAAACTAAGCCAAAATACGCTCGATTTCTTAGATTTTGGCAATATTTTGGTCTGTTTCGAGTCGTTTTGCTCATTCTAGAGGATTTAAGGGCATTTTGCTCATTTTAGCGATGTTGAGGGGTATTTTTTTAATAATTTTTTATGTTTGGGGCATTTTGGTCATTTACGAAGTATCGAGATTTGACTACTCATTCTAGCAATTTCTAGGGTATTTTAGTCATTTTTGAGGTTTTGGGTTATTTTAGACATTTTTTGAGGCTATTTTGGCCAATTAAGAGGTTTCGGGGGGTTTTATTTAGACATTTTGTGGTTTTGGGGGTATTTTTGTGATCTTGGGAGTATTTTTGTGATTTTGGGAGTATACTGGCCTTTCTAGTGATTTCAAAGGTATTTTTTGTCAAAAAAAAAAAATTTATTTTACCCATGAGAATTATCAAAATATCCATAAATTTATAAATACATCAAAACCTCTAAAATGACCTCCTTAGAATAGCCAAAATGACTAAAATGCACCATAAGTGTCCAAAATATCCCAAAACCCTAGAAAATTTCCAAAATGCCTCCAAAACGACCACAATACCCCCAAAAACTTTTAAAATGACTAAAACACCATCGAAACCTCAAAAATAAGCAAAATAACCTCAAAACCTCTGAAATGACAGAAATTCCCCCAATCTAAGCCAAAATACACTCGATTTCTTAGATTTTGGCAGTATTTTGGTCTGTTTCAAGTCGTTTTGCTCATTTTATAGGACTTTAGGGCATTTTGCTCATTTTAGCAATGTCGCGGGGTATTTTTTTTAATCATTTTAGATGTTTGGGGCATTTTGGTCATTTACATGGTATCGAGATTTGACTGCTCATTCTAACAGAAAGGTGTAGGGATGGCAATTTTTGCCCGACCCGGTCCGACCCTAATGGGTCGGGTTTTACCTGGCCCGATAAAGAATAAGGTCGGGTTTGGGTTTTAAAAAAAAAAATCCAAACCGGGTTCAGGTTTTTGTAAAAACCCAGTCCGAACCCTACCCGTATATATATAATATTATTAAAAAAAAACCTAGGTATAAATACTACTCTTTCAATTCTAAAAATCATTTCTCTAACCCTAATTTCTCACCTCTCAGCCGCCTCTCTCTCCTTTACTCTCAGCCACCCCTCCTTTAACCTCACACACACTCTCTCTCTCACTTGCTACTGCCGGTCCCTCCTCCCCCTCATCGGTCTCATCGGTCCCTACCTCCCTCATCGAGCTGCTCACTCATCCACCTCGCCGCAGAGACCGCTAGCTCCTCCCTCACCACGCCCCTCACTCCTCCAACTCACCGTAGACGCCATTCACTCCTGCACCTCGTTACAGACGCCGCTCCTTCCTCCCGCCTCGCTCACCTCGCCTTGATTAGAAAAAGGAGGGGGTTTTATTGGTTTTTCGTGGCTCTATTTTTGGAGTTTTTGAGGAGTTGAAAACTTGAAATAGTGTTCGGCTTAGTCTCTGATCTGATCTGTTCTGTATTTTTATTTTTATTTTTATGAAATATCTGATTTGTGTTTATGGTCTTAAACTTTGATCTAGTGGGGGGGTTTATGGTTCTGTTTTTGGAGATTTGGAGGGGTTGAAATAGAGGTAGGATTAGACTCTGATTTGATTTGTATTTCTTTTTTTCTTTTTTTTATGAAAGATCTGATCTGTATTTATGGTCTTAGACTCTGATCTGTAGTATTGAGCAGAATTTTTGTGCTTTTTACTTTATTTTGCATTTTTCTTGTGATGGTTGCTGTTCTACAAGGCTTAAAGATTCAGGCAAAATTTTTTTTTTTTATTAGGCCACAGATTGGGCCTAATGTGGCGGGGCCCACGGGGCCTTTGGAGCTTGACGAGGCAGGTCTGGGGCACAGAAAAAAAAAAAACCCGTTTATTAAACGGGGCGGGTTCGAGTTTTTTGGGTAGACCCGCAGGTCAGGTTCGGGTATTAAGAAACCCAACCTGAACCCGACCCGTTGCCAATCCTAGAAAGGTGATTTGGAAATTTGATTTAACGCTTTACTCATAGCATCGTTTCCCAGGCCTTTGCAAGACGAGCTCTTTTTTTTGCACTCATAAGGGCTTCCCTTACCACATGAGAAAGACTCACTAAGAGGAGTCTTTGACTTAGGCCTGTAACTGCCATTGCTATCATCATCAGAAGAAAAGTTAGAATTTGAGGGAGTTCGCCTTCGTCGTTCGCGGCACAACTTCCTTTTCAAATGATCAATCTTTAGTTGCATGGTTCTGACATTCTCCTTATGAGAGACGTGGCTCCCACCCCGAGAATGGCTCCTGCTAGTATAGGTGGTATGCACACTAACCTCCCGGTCCCTTCCTAGCTCAAGATTGAGAAAATGATCTTGACGTTCACGTGTTGATAAGATGACTAGCTTTCCTTCTTGTCCCATTAGCACCTTCTTGAAGCCTTTGGAAATAGCTGTATGGCTGATTATCACTGTTCAGGTATCACTTCCTCATTAATGCGATCAGAGAGTTAGCTGCAGAGCAATTAATGCGGTGGTAGTAGCTTTCCCTTAGATATTTCTCATTTTCTTTCACCTTATCCCCTCCTGATACTTATCCCTTCCAGCAAAATCACCCAGGACGTTGTCCCTGATGTCAAGCCAACCTCTTTGACCTCTGCCCTGTTAAGCCAAGGTGAAATCTGTCTTCGGACATATTCATCAAAACCTTAAAACTAGACCCATTCGTCAATTCACCAGATTGCACTCCATATTTGCGTTTACCCCTCCTCGTACTATTGAATGTTCTCAGACAGGGCCCATGGCTCAATATACCCTTCTGGGCCTACCAACCGCACAGATTTAATTACGTAAAATTTAAATTTGAATAATGGCTAATTATAAGTGTGACTAGAAGCATAATAAAATGAGTATACTTGATTTTGGAGATTTAAGCATTTAATAATGTAATTTTCTGAGATCTCAATCTTGAAAGCTTGACCTGAGTTCAAATTTGAACTTGAGCTTGATATTAAGCTCAAGCTTGGCTTGATTGACTAATCAGGTTAAGCCCAAGCTTTTTGGCTTTCTCACGAGCTCAAGCTCAAACATTATTTTAGACTTGTCATGAGCTCAAGCTAATCTTAAGCTTTTGACTTTTATTGACGAGCTAAACTTGAACATGCACTGTTTGATAAAGCTCGGCTCGTTTATAGCTCTATTTTTAACTCAAAACTAGAGTTTAGCCCAAATATAGTAAAGTTTCACACTTTTCAACTTGAAAAATTAGGGGAAATAAAAAGAAATGAAATTTTGAGTTAAACTTGAAAAGGCAATCTATAAAAAGAATAGATTAAAGCCCCAATTAGTCCAAAATGGAACGAAAGAACCTGAAATTGACCGAGTAGACCAAATTGGACTGAAGTATACCTAATTGGACAGAATGTGACCGAAGTAGACCTAATTGGCCCGTATAAGAATTGTTTAATTTTTAGGGAGAACAAATTATATTGAACAGATTTTAGAGAATAAATTATACATTATATTACAGTTACAAAATAATTAATTGTTCTCACATGTTGCGTGGATTTGCAACTAGTAATTGTAAAAGCAACAGCCAAAAAATCTACTGATAAAGTTAGATAATTTCAAGGAGGTTCTTAGTGCACGTCTCTTTATTGAACAAAAATGCTGAGTAGAATTTGAGGAAAAGTCACATAACGAAGACATGGTGTAAGGTGAATCTTTAATTCCTATTTAGCAATATCAATATGTGCTAAAAATCTGTATAATTTTTTTTTTTTTGAAAAATTTTCTAAACCTGAGAACATAGACTTACCGTGTGTGAGAGGATAATGATGGTGAAAATTTGTTTCTCTTTGTTCAAAATTTGTAACAAAAAACTAGATCTCATATTATTTTGATCATAGAATGCGGTTTTAATAACGTAATGGCTAAATCTGTTGTCTCGGGTTCTTCTCCAAAATTTCCTCAAGATGTGTCTTGAGAGAGTATTCTCTCATGTTCGGCAACAAGCCAATAAGCCTGCTCATTTGTTAGCAAAACATGTTTTTGGCATTGATGATTTTTTTGTATGGATCCAATAAAATTATTGTTTTCTTGGACAAGCTCTTATCTATAATGTTAGTTCTATTTCTTAATAAATAAAAGTTTTCTGCTTCCTATTAAAAAAGAAGGTTTACAAATAGAATGGGGTAAGGTGAATTAAGGCTGCATAATAGACAACTCCATAGGTGGGTTAAGTAATAAGACCGGCCTAACCACAAGTGAGTTAAGTATAATTTTCCTATATTTTTTTCCCTAAAAGGTGATTTTTTTGTATGGATCCAATAAAATTGTTGTTTTCTTGGACAAGCCCTTATTTATAATGTTAGTTCTATTTCTTAATTAATAAAAGTTTTCTGCTTCCTATTAAAAAAAAAGGTTTACAAATAGAATGGGGTAAGGTGAATTAAGGCTGCATAATAGACAACTCCATAGGTGGGTTAAGTAATAAGACCGGCCTAACCACAAGTGAGTTAAGTTTAATTTCCCTATATTTTTTTTCCCTAAAAGGTAATAATTTTCTTTATTTATAATTCTATTTTTTTTGGTAAAATAATTTTATATATAAATCTTATCATGCCTTTTAGGTATTTTTGTAATTGAAAATGTAGTAATTCTAAATTATGATAAATATAAATTATTACCTCTTTAGGAAAAAAAAAAAAAAAGAATGAAGAATTTCTTATATATAAAAAGCGATATGCCGCTATAGTGTTCTGACACTGTGCACCCAGTGTCAGAGAGAGTATTCTCTCATGTTCAGCAACAAGCCAATAAACCTGCTCATTTGTTAGCAAAACATATTTTTGGCATTGATGATTTTTTTGTATGGATCCAATAAAATTATTGTCTTCTTGGACAAGCTCTTATCTATAATGTTAGTTCTATTTCTTAATTAATAAAAGTTTTCTGCTTCCTATTAAAAAAAAAGGTTTACAAATAGAATGGGGTAAGGTGAATTAAGGCTACATAATAGACAACTCCATAGGTGGGTTAAGTAATAAGACCGGCCTAACCACAAATGAGTTAAGTCTAATTTCTCTATATTTTTTTCCTTAAAAGGTAATAATTTTCTTTATTTATAATTCTATTTTTTTTGGTAAAATAATTTTATATATAAATCTTATCACGCCTTTTAGGTATTTTTGTAATTGAAAATGTAGTAATTCTAAATTATGATAAATATAAATTATTACCTCTTTAGGAAAAAAAAAAAAAGAATGAAGAATTTCTTATATATAAAAAGCGGTATGCCGCTATAGTGCTCCGACATTGTGCACCCAGTGTTTTTCATTGTGCAAATACTGTAGCGGCAACATTGCTTTGGTTTTGTAAGACTTTTTTTTTTTCCTTAATCAGTTTGTGTTTTTTTTTTTTTAAATATTGATGTAAGCTGACATTTATATTGCTATACTGACACAACAAATTTCACAATATTTTCATAATTATTGACATGTCAATTTCTTACAAGTTGAAATAAAATAATAAAATAAAATATAAGATTGGTTTTTTTTTTTTTTCCAGTAATCGGTTTGTGTTTTTTTTTTCTTTTAAATATTGATGTAAGCTGACATTTATATTATTATACTGACACAACAAATTTCACAATATTTTCACAATTATTGACGTGTCAATTTCTTACAAGTCGAAATAAAATAATAAAATATAAAATTGTAGCCAATCACAACTGAAAATAAATGTTTAAAAAAAATGTTACAATACTCATTGTTATCACAATATTTTCACAATTGTTGAGATCTCAATTTTTTATAGATCAAATTTAAAAAAATGCTAAGTCCACAACATTTTAGCATTAATTTCTACAGTGCCTAAAGTTTTTTTTTTCCTAGTAATCAGTTTGTGTTTTTTTTTTCTTTTAAATATTTATATAAACTGGCATATATATTGTAATACTTACACAACAAATTTCATAATATTTTCATAATTATTGCAGTATCAATTTCTTACAAATCGAAATAAAAAAATAAAATATGAGACTGTGACCAACAACAATTGAAAATAAATGTTTTGAAAAAATGTTACAACACTTATTGTTATCACAATATTTTCATAATTGTTGAGATCTTAGTTTCTTATATATCAAATAAAAAAATGCCAAATTCATAACATTTTAACATTAATTTCACAACAAATTATAGGTAAGCTATTATTGATAGATAGCACTGGAGCTACAATGTTTTTGGTTTATTCAACTAGCACTGTAGCTACAGTGCCAAAAGTTTTTTTTTTTTTTTTTTTTCCAGTATTGGTTTGTATTTTTTTTTTCTTTGAAATTTTTATGTAAACTGGCATATATATTGTTATACTAATATAACAAATTTCATAATATTTTCATAATTATTGACGTGTCAATTTCGTATAAGTCGAAATAAAATAATAATATATGAGACTGTGACTAACCACAACTGAAAATAAATGTTTTGAGAAAATATTATAACACTTATTATTACCACAATATTTTCACAATTGTTGAGATCTCAGTTTCTTATAGATCAAATAAAAAAAATGCTAAATCCACAACATTTTAACATTAATTTCAACCATGGCTAAAGTTTTTTTTTTCCTAGTAATCAATATGTGTTTTTTTTCTTTTAAATATTTCTGTAAGTTGGCATATATATTGTTATACCGACACAACAAATTTCACAATATTTTTACAAATATTGAAGTATCAATTTCTTACAAGTCGAAATAAAATAATAAAATATGAGACTGTGACCAACCACAATTGAAAATAAATATTTTGAGAATAATAATAACAATGTTATCAGTTTAAAACCAATAATAACTTCTCATTTAAAATTTGTTATAAAAATGTTATGAATGTAGCATTTCTCTCAAATAAAATAAAAAATATCTATTCAAATCTTAAAAATGAAGATATTGTAAAAATATTATAATATTTTATTTTATTTATAATTTTTTTTAATATAATCAAATTGAATGAGTCAAAATTTACGATTTTACACACAAAATCTACTGTCAGCCAACACTAATGTATAAAAAAAAATAGAGAGGAATTTTGTAAAACTAGGAGCCTGTTTGGTTTTTTTTTTTTTTTCATCACTCATCACTGCTCACTCAATTTTCATCACTCATTACTCATCACTCCTCACTCATCACTTAAAATACCCAAATTTTTCCAAACCCACCCAAACACACTTCAATCACTCACTCATCGCTCAGGGTTACTGTTTCCCAAAAAAAAAAAAAAAAAAAAGCAAAGTCAAAGTTTGTGGCTCATTTCCGCAACAAAGACGTTCCAAAGCAAAAAAAAATAATAATAAAAAATAAAATGAAGTCAAATATTGCGGCTAAAGTAAAAAAGATGGTAGGTATAATTACAAAATTGCCATTGAAAATAGAGTTATGGAAACTGAAAACAACTAAAATGTGTTTTCAGTTTCCATAACTTATAACTCAAAAATCAGATAATTGAGTGATGGAAACAGAGTTATGAAAACAGAGTTATGGTACTCTTAAACGAATACTCAGTTATGGGTCCCACCATTTTTGAGTTATGAGTAATGAAAACAGAGTTATGAGTTATGGAAACTAGAAATCCAAACGGCCTCTAGTACGTGAAATACAAAGAAAAAGAAAACAAGCAAATACAGTGGCAGTTTTGCAAAAAAGCCGAAATTAATGAATTTAAATGCACACATCCCAACGGCTCTCTCACCATCTCTCTCCACGTATAAGGTTTGTAAAAAGGCAAAACCCCAACAGCTGTCTCTCATTCTCTCTCTCTCCACATTTCCCGGAGCATAGGTCTTTCTCTCTCTCTCTCTTTCTCTCACAACTTTCTCTACGCTCTCCCTTCTCTCCGAAACCCTAAACTCTCCCAATCTCCACCTCTTCTTCTTGGCCGTCGGATCATTCTCTTCGTGTCTCCCTCGCTTCATCCAACGGTATTTGACTAAACTTTGCTGGGTTTGTGGTATTTGACTAAACTTTTCTCAATGTATGGTTTTGTAAGATCAATCTCTCTCTCTCTCTCTCTCTCTCTCTCTCTCGCAGTTGATTTGGGTTTTCCTATCTGGGTTTTGTTTTGGGGATGAATTTGAACGCTTTTGTACTATTTTCATGTTTTATTTTGATTGATTTTTTTTTTTAATTTTATAACAAAGTTGATTCTTTCAATGTGTGAGGGATATATCTAACTTTTATACGGACAAAACCCTAATGTGTGCTTTGTTATTTATATGGGTATTAATTTATGGTTTGCTTTGAACTTTCGTGGATTGGTTGGATTGTTTGAGAGTGGAATCAGAGACTGAAAACGTCTATATGTTTGTTATTTTATGGAAAACTAGGGTTTTAAATTTATTATCCAATTACTTTATGTAACTGTATATTGCTAGAGGGTTGTTATCCTATGTGTGAAATGACTGCATATAGAATTTTTTTTTTTTTTACCTTCACTTTCTCTTTGTGGGTGTGCTAAACCCTAACCTGTTTCAGATGGGTCGTTTATTCAGATCGACTCGATATCTATAGATCTTGTTAGCGCTAAGGATAAGAGTGATGCTGGAAAGTGTGAGCATTTTTCTATAAGTTAAGCCTTCTCCCTAATCATGTAATAATCTTTTAGATTCGTGTGGTTGAGTTCCTCTTTTTTTGCAAGAAAACTTTTTATGTATCACAAAATTATTAGTCTTCTGTATTGATCCATTTAATTTGTTATCCTCATACTTAAAACTTAACTGACTTATTTTTTTTGAGAAAATTTTGCAGACTAAAAGATCTAATTGTTGGGAAATTTACTAACATAGCCTGCAAATTTTTTCTAAATGTTTGTTTGAGCTGCCACTTTAATATTCATTTTAATTTCCATGCAGGTAGATGCTGCTTTGGTGCTCCTTGAAAACATAATTTCATATGTGAGTGCCAAAATGTGTATCCTCTTAGACTGTGTTCTCACACTTTATTTGCATTATCCTTTTTTCTAAGCATTTAGGCATTGCCTTCTATAATAGGGTCCATTTACAAAAATGTACATGCTTTTATTCTGAAAGTGTTTTTATGTCGCCTATTTTTCTTCTAGGATTTAATAAACATGTGTCATACCCCAAGATGTGTGGGATCTTAGGTTGTTTAAGAGAAGGCCATCAGTGTAAGTGCATTTTACTTTGATTACATGTCAGTGGAAAAAAATTCCTTTTGTTTCTCCATGCTTGCTTCTTTATGGCCTATTTTAAATAGAGGAACTATTTAATATGAATGCTTAATGGCGCCATTGTTAATATCTCTATATGAATGATCCCTATTTTTATTTTTTTTGTTATTTGTTTTGTAATGAGTTCCATGTATTGTGCCACTTTATGATGAATTAGAATATAATAGTCTATATAAGCCAAGTATGTACCCCAAGAAAGGGAGATTATTTTGATGAATAAAGTTTCTTTTGAAATTGAGTCCATGGTTTGGTGCCGACTCCAGCCAGCCCTAAGTGTTGACTCCTAGTGGTTTTTTTCCTCGCTTGGTGCTATCCAAGCAAGCCTAGGTACTGACTGTTCTCCATGTTAGGAACTTATGAGAAGTAGCTTGACTTAATGCATATGATCCAGCTAGTGCATCATCATGTATGCAGCACCAGTAAGCATGAGTAAGTATAGTTTTGTATCAGTAAGCACCAGTAACAACAACAGTGCAGCATTAACATTATTATAAGAGGTAGTTTTTTAGTAAAGTTTTGTATCATCTTTGTAATTGAAGGTTAGAATCACATGCTTATTAATTGATTGTGTCATGTGCTTAATTGTTGATTAATTAGAAGCCATGTGCTTCACGGTTAATTGTTGAAGAGTTTTTTTTCACAACAGATAAAGAATAGAGATCCTCTTAAACTAGGGTTTGTATATAATACCATGCTTTTTGTTGGTATCAGTATTCATATTTTGTTACTAGTATGCTCCTTTTTACAAATGTTATGCTCATCAATCTTTTGTTTTTTTCATAAGCCTTTGGTCATGTTTGTTGTCATATTGCATCAGCGACTACTTTCTCAGTCTACAAGTAATTATGCAGAGCAGCTTCTCTTTTGTTTCATGAGTTCTGATGAAACATTTGTAATCAAATCCCCAGGTAAAACAGTCTGACAGTTCACTTGCATGGGACTTGTAATGCTAGGCTTATACATGTCTACAGCTGGCTGATAGAACATCAAAAATTTTGCTGAAGCTCTGGACCATGCATGATTTTTGGTAACAGTATGCACATATTGGTATATAATCTTGGCTTAGCTTAAAAAAACATATATAATCTATGGACATGACTAGAAATATTCGTATCATTAGTTAAATTTTGGGAAGCATACCACCTAATTTCACCAATGAGCTCTAGCTCGATTAGCACTTCTCCCTCAATAGTGGGACAGAGGTTGTGGATTTAAAACTCACATGGTGTGGCTTTTCAATATAAAAAAGTAATTTAGAATGATGATGAAACGCTTCTGCTTTGTCATTACTAATTTTAGAATGGCAACATAAAACCCCTTTTCCTTGATATCGTCTTTAATTAGCCTCCTTCCCATAAAAATTTATCATTTATGTTTCCTCTACTTATAGATACTGTCCTCGTTAAGCTCTGATTTTCTTATCATTCCTAGACTTTTATGATTCTCTTATTTTGAAGTTTCTTTTGTAGTTTTTAACTCATATTAGTTTTGTTGTACTTACTTTTTGTAGAGAACTAACCCCAGCTGAAATTGATGATATTTAGCTCAAGTGGAGTAGCGTGCTGCTTGCTCTTCTTGCCTGCCATGTCTTTGAAGAGATATTATTAATCGAATATATGTTGCATTCCTTCACATTGTAGCAGGTGATCAATTTAATGTAGATTAATTGATAGGATTAAATTTTTAACCTGTCTGAACTGGAGCAGCAGACTGGTGAGCCAATTGAGCCTATTACTATATACCCTCTGTCTATGGAGTGGTTTATTTTGGGCCTATTACTATATCCTCTGTTTATTATTCGGAGATGAAAGTAAAATTACATCTTTTCTTCTATTACTTTGGCATAACTAGCACCGACAAGAAACTCAGGTAAGCTTTGTTTTCCTTCCTCACTAAGCATGTGGATGGTCTTACACTTGATGTGAATTGGTCTTGGTTTGGGTTGATATTCCAAATACCTTGCATAAATGTCACATTTATAAACTGTTCTTCAATGGATATAAACTTGTCATGTGATTGCATGTTTTAAGATTTTTGGGAGAACGTGTCTACATCACCTTTCTCCATATGGCATGCTACTCACAGTTCCTTTGTTTTGAAGTTTATTCCCTGAAGCTGAAAGTTCATTACTAGTGTCTGGGTAGCTCTGGTCTATGCATGTTCATGAGATGGCATTTATCTTTTGTGTGCCAAATCTTGAAGAATTGCGACGGAAAAATGTACCTGTGATCAACTGATCACAGTTTGTAACCCAGGTGAAATAGTCTAACAGTTCACTTGCACGGGACTTGTAATTCTAGGCTAATACATATATAAATGAAACCAATTACTTAGCAATATAGTTAAATGAAACAAATAATTTTAGGGATTATACATAAGCATAGTCCTTGTTTTTTTATTATGATTATTTTTTTTATGAAAAGTTACATAAGCATACTCATTCTGTTACATGCAACTTTTTAATAGGTTTAAGAAAAGACTACTATAAAAATTTACTATATATCTAATAGTGAGTATATTTCTTGAAGGACTTATCAGTTTTGATCCATCTTAAAAAAATATAAATGCTGATCTTAATCATGTTCAGCAATTACCAACCCTCCAATTTTTTGGTGTTGATGATGAGAAAGGCTGGAATTGCCTGTAAGATTGTTTTCAAGTTCAGCTTGTGATTCTTAAACTTTTCCCCATTCTTCCTAGACAAAGGAGGTGGTGGTACACTAAGGAGACCAAATTGGATGACATTATTAGGTTTCTTTACATTCTATTTGGGATTTTTTTTCCCCTGCCATGTCTTACAAAGGTATGATCCTATTCTCTGGGACTTCCTATAGAAGTCTTGCAAGTGGCCCAAATGGTCCATGTCATATAGACGATTTTTAGAGGGTTACTCAGGTATGGATTGTTAAAACTATTCGTTACACTAGAATTTTACCTTTTGAAAACATATTTAGCATACCTGCTTCTGTTATTGCCTTTATTTGAATATTGCTCATTGCAGAAAGTCTTTATAGTTTGGCTTTCAGTTTAGAGTTAAGAGTTTAGAGAAGAGCTTGGCTTTCAATGTTAATTGGATTTACCTTTATAGTTGTTGGGTAATATGCTAGTTTTTCTATTTGTTGTTTTGCAACTCCTGCCTTTCTTAGTGCATGTTATAAATCTCATTTTGAGACACTGTTTATTGTTAATTATTATAATCTTTTTAGCATGTTGCTTTGGATTACCTAAGTTCTGATTGTGCTTCTACCTTAACTTCTTGTTTCCGATTTACTTTAGCTTTAACAATTGTTTGTTGGGGTTGTTGATTTTCTCTTTTACTTTATTAATTTATTTTTCATTAAATGATGCTTGTGCATTTATTTTTTGTTTTTTATAATCTTTTTAATTCCAGGGTGATGCGATTGCATCCTTTTATGTAAGGTTGATTTGATTTTGTTGTTCTCTTTCGTATATTCTTCTAAGTTGAATTTGTTTTGTTATTTTTTATTTTTTACATTCTTGGAAGTGTTTTTCTCGAACTATGTAGCTGGGTATGCGTTTTTTCAGTTTGCTACATGTGGTGGATTCAAAACGGGCGCCACTAAGCGTTTGCACTTTCCTCTTGTACATTTGTCTACTAAGTGTTGGGTAATAGGCTAGTTTTTCTATTTGTTGTTTTGCAACTCTTGCCATTCTTAGTGCTTGCTATAAATCTCATTTCGAGTCACTGTTTACTGTTATTTATCATAGTCCTTTTAGCATTTTGCTTTAGGTTACCTAAGTTTTGATTGTGCTTCTACCCTAACCACTTGTTTACAATCTACTTTAGCTTTAACAATTTTTCGTTAGGGTTTTTGATTTTCTCTTTTACTCTATTAATTTATTTTTCGTTAAATGCTGCTTGAACTATGTAGCTGGCTATGTGTTTTTTCTGTTTGCTACATGTGGTGGATTCAAAGGTTGCGCCGCTAAGGGTTTGCACTTTCCTCTTGTAAATTTGTCTACTTGTCTTGGTTCTATTGACGTTTTCTTTGTACAGGACATGGGATACTTGTTTGACATGGCCGCATGCGTGTCCTAACCGTTTTTCTGCTCCAAAATAGAAGGCTGAAACACACTTCCTCTAACACCGATCTCCTTCCGTTTCTTTCTCTCATGCCGATCATCTTCTTCTTCTTCTTCTTCCTATCACACCAATCTCCTCTTCTTCTTCTTCTTCTTCTTCTTCAGCTCTTAGATCTATAATCCTATTTTACTTTTACAGTTTTGCCCCTTTTGCCCTTTCTGTCCATGTGTGCTTTTTATTGCTTTGTCTGCCTCACAGTGTTACACATTAAGAGCTCTTTTATCTCTAGCCACCCTCTTGAACAAAAGATGTGTAAATAGATGTTTCTTTTCAAATTTTTTTGTCTTTTATGAGTTAAAAGTCTACCACCTATCAAGCCAAGTAGTCAACTTTTTACAATTCTTTTTTCATTATCTAGGTAGACAGTATCAATGGCTAGACTTTAATATGCTTTTAAAAGATTTTTTAACAATTATTTACAAATATTTTTGTTAGAAAAAAAATTTTCAGGCTTGTCTTCTGTGTGTTTATTTGTAATTTTGTAAGTTTTTAAGGTATTCATGTTCAAAAGATATGTTCTTTGGTGATTGCCATCTTTCAATGTCTCTCTCTTATAGAATAATATTCTAATTGCATGATTTCCATTTGTGATCAGTCTTTTAATGAAATGGTTGCAATGTGTCGGGTGAAAGATCTAGGAAAGAGGTGGAATTTATTGAAACACACCTTTTTCAAGCATGCTAAGTCTCTTGAGATTTCTGTGAAGAAATGATTCTCTGACTTGCCACCCTTTTAGGATATAGGCTTTACCTTTTGGTGCTTCCCTTACATGCATGCCATGTTCTAGGATTGTGCCTATTTATTGAAAATGTTTTACCTATAAAAATACAAAGCATCATACAATGTATACTTCTTTTTAGGGGGGATGTCTTAATTTTCATTTGTTGCCTAATGTGTCTCCTCTCTCATCGTCTCTTGCTCAGCTTCCTCCCAATGCGGTTACATCAATTATTGATGGCTTGGAGAGATTGTACAATGAATAGCCAAAGCCACTAGGAGTTGCATATCTTTTGATTGCAAAATGGAGATATTCTGATCTTTCTAGCTTTGTTGTCAAGTTTCAACTCTAGTTTTTAAGACCTATGTAACAGAGGATTGATTTTTATTTGTGTTTTTGCAGACAAACGGTGATTTTGTTGCTAAACCCATGGTCTTTCGGGTCAATATTCAACTGGAAAGACAAATTTTATAAATATTTGCTAAAATGCAGCTATCCAGGTTAGTTAAGTTTTATTTCTGTTTGTCCCTTCTGATTTGTTAGTATGACTGGATCTCAAAGATGAATGTCCCTTATAATCTGTTTGAACAGGTGCTCACTATGGACCAGAGAGCCTGCAAAAGAAAGATTTTTTGTTGTTGTTATGGTATCACTAGTTACCCTCATTTTCCTATGTTATTTATGAAGGCTAATTAAGTTTAAATGCACTATAGAAAACAACAGTGTCGCATCAACACTTGGTACTAGACACCAGCAGCTTATTATAAGAGGCAGTTTATTAGTAAAGTTTTGTATCATCTTTGTAATTGAAGGTTAGGGTCATCTTATTAATTGATTGTGTTATGTACTTAATTGTTGATTAGTTAGGAGCCATGTGCTTAACAGTCAGTTAGTTAGATCATTAGATCAGTGTAGCCAGCTGGCTGTTATTGTTAGTCAGTTAGTTGTGTTCATGAATTGTATAAAGGTGTGGAGATGGATTGTAAGAGGCATGCAATGAGAATTCAAACTGTTCATATTCCCATTCTTCTCTAATCCCTTTCAATTCTTCTAAGAGGCATGGCTGCCCTCTTAGTCAGTCACTCACCATTTTTCCTTTGCTTAATCTATTCTTATCAATCGTTTATTTACATATTTTTCTTGCTGTACAATTCTGGTTTGTCCTGCATCAAATCTCTAGCCAACCCTAGGTGCTGAGTCCAAGTTCATCCATCTCTATTTTTCCTGTCACAATTTTTTTTTTTGTCCTGCATCATTGTGATGAAACGTTCTCCATGATCCCAGGAAGTTTCTTTTGTGCTTTGTTGTGGAGTTTGGTAATTCAATTTGAGTTGACATGGGGTTTTCGCTTTATCATGAGGTAGGCTTTTAGGTGTGTGTGAGAGATATTGTCCATAATCTTCTTCTCTTTTACTTTCGAAATCGTTAGATATTGATTTTGTTGTTTCATACAGGTACTTGAAGTAGTGTTAACTGTGTTGGTGACTGTAGTTGAGGACATCAAATGCTCTGATATAGCTGATGTTATTGTTGAACTGAATCTTCTGAGTGCTTCAGGTGCCCTTTAAAGAAGGTAAGGTAGTTCTTTCCTTCCTTTGGTTTCTTTCTAGCAACTCCAATATGTAAATGTCCTTAACACTGTTAGCACTATCAAGTTTGGAACTTAGTGTTTCACCAAGTAATATTGCTACAGTTATCATTTCTTACTAATTTGATTTTAAAACTAATATACTTGATTTTTATCATTGCTTGAAGTTATGAGTCAATACTATTGTTAGTTTATGTTTTGGTATTTGGAAGATGTTTCTGTATGGCTTTACATGATATTTGTTAGATTGTGACCTGTTACGATTGTCTTTAATGTTTGTTTTTGTTTCTTGGTGAAATTTTATGGCTTTGTTATACTTTTGAAGGAGAATTTACATATGATGTAAATAATTCTGTCATATGTTTTTTGGGTTTTAGTTGGACAATAATGAGCTTATCTAGTGATGTTGCAAAATTGTTTCTATAAGAACTTTTGTCAACCAAGTATTGAAATTCTTTTCCTTTTTGTTTTTTGGGTGAGATTGAGAAAATATTGCAGGTTTACTCCTTGGTGTCTTGGAAAAGTAAAAAGTAATATCCAGTCCTTTAACCTTGATGACAATTCTATGTTGTGGACTTATTGATCGAGGTAGGGAGATTGTTGTATTAGAGGTAATGTTGCACGTGTTCCAACACTTGGCCTAATGAGTTTGACTGATTCCTGCTAGGTATTGAAATTCGAAGTTATTATGGTTGATTTGTGTGTAGTTGAGAGTCTTATTCGTGGTGTTTTCTTTTTTGGATAAACTTATTCATTGCTTTTTTGACCTTTTTATTCAGTCTTATTTGATCTTAGGCATCATTTTTCTGTGGATTAATTGGTTTTTACTATGTCAACTAAAAAAAAAAAAAAAAATCAACTAACCTAGCAGGAATGTTGATATGAAATTATTGGGCTATGCTGATATGAAATTATCTCTTGAAATATGAAACTATCTCTTTTCTATGAGTTGATTGTTTAGCAACTTTTTGAGTACTAATGACACATGACGCTTCTTGAACTTGAAAGAAAATCAAAGCCAATCTACCCGTGTTTTACTTTATACTTTTGCTGCATTAGAATAAAACTCCTAAAGGCATGGACCTATCAAGCTACTCTTCTATGTGTTAACAGTCTTTTCAATCTTTGAAGGAAGCTAGAAGCTCTAGTAGTTGGTTTTTTGTCTGAGTGTTGTGCTTTGTGTAAGCTAAGACAGGTTTGATCCGTGATACCTAATAATAGAATTCTGAACTATTTTTTTTTTTCAATTTATTTATAAATATGCTGGATTAGAAGGGAATTCCTTACAAATTTGAAATAACAGGGCATGCACTTATACAATCTATGTTGCCACTCTGAAGGAAGCTAGAAGCTTGAGTGGTTTATTTTCCATCTAAGCTATGCAGTTAGCATAAGCTAGGACAGGTTTTATTGGCATTTTCTGTTTTCTTTATTTATGAATTTCTTAACTAGTTGATTGGTTTTATTTATTTTATTTTAATCTCTAGAGTTTTAAATTTTCACTTATTAGCATAGAGTAGGTATTATTTCTAGACTATTTTTCTATGACTCTAAAACCATACAAAAAATTGACACCATTAAATTGTGGTATGGGCCATGTAGTACTTTCTTATTTTAGATGATTTTAGAGCCTATGTGGTACCAAGTAAAAGAGAATTTGGTTTAAAGAAAAAAAAATCATATTTTTCGAAGCAATCACAACTAGTTTGAATTCAATCTTTTTATATTTTGATCTTGAAATATACTCGAGATGTATTGAGGAAGAATTTTCCATAACTATATGTAGATGGAAATAATTTACTTTTGTGTCTTGAATTCTTGTGTACTTGATACTTCTAAAGTTTGTTCCTCTCTCTCTTTCTTGATGGTCTTTTGCAGCCCTTTGATCTGTTGTATTGCCTTAGGCATTAATCAATGTCTCCAGACATTGATGTTTTACAGGATCTTCTCTTGCAGCCTGCAGGATCTGTACCCTTCTTTTGCTCTTTGATTTTTCATTTATGTTTTTAAATATTTCAGAATATTGTTTCTTAGCAATATTTGTGTTCCAAAATTTTATCTTGATTCAGAAGTTGCTAGGAGGAACTATGTGCTGCCTACAACAACTCAAAAATTCTTGCTTGCCATGTAGGAATGTAGAGAACAATACTCTAGACCTATAGCTGCAAAATTGCCGAGTGTTCTAAATATTAGCTGCTGTGGATTTTTTTTTTTTTTTGCCTTTCATACACATATATATATGGATTGCTTTTTAACATGTATTTGGTTCTGCCGTGTGTGCCAAATCCTGAAATTAGTTATGTTATTACTTCTCTCACAGTATCTCTTTAATTAATACAGAACTTGATACCTATTTCTTTCTTTATTTTTGATTTTTCCCATTTCTTTTTGGATATTAAGCTAGTCTGCATTGTATTGTTTTACCTAACTAGGGATTAGTAATGCAGCCATAAAGCCTACTATTCTATTTAAGACCATAGAAGATATCGTGATTAATCTCATAAACTGATACTTAATTCCAAAACCTGGATGACTATTTTTTTTGTTGACTGTATGGAATTGTCAAGGGACACGATAGTATATTACTATTGTAGTATAATAACTACTTGATATCACTCGTTTCTGTATTAAAGTCCAATTGTATGTCTTATAGTTAAATTTGCATGCCTGAGGTCCACCTTATCAGCAAACATTATGCTACCTAATTTAAACTTCCCTTCTTTTAGTAACCATAGCATCTATAGTGCAGAAAATATGGAAATCCATTCAATACTACAGTTATTCCATCACCTCCATCTGTAGCTCCTTCTCTTGCAACCGCACCACACTATGAAAAAGCCTCTCGGAAACCAGCATTGGAAATAGTATCATGTATGTTTATATATATATATATATATATATATGTATATATATATATATATATTTTTCCCATCTTCGACATCCTCGTTAGGAAAATGAGTATTGAAGTCTTAATCACATTTACCTATAAGCATGGAAATAGATTACATTCACTTTTCCCCGAGTTTCAAGTAAAGTGGATAAGTTTTGTGTTAATTAACGTTCAAGTTTTCCTTCGAAAGTCCTTTTAAACGTAGTATATCTTATATGCTTGAGACAACCTATTAGTGAACTCCCGCTCCCCCCACCTTCTTCTTCTTCTCTCTCTCTTTCATAGGCCTTATTTTCTAGTAACACCTTATGATTTGAGATCCTAATAGTTAATCAATTAATAGAATGAAGGAGTTTTAAAGAAATTAGCAGCATCAATCATATTTCTAATCCATCAGTATACACCTAATAGAATTCTGAGCATTCCTTACATTAGCCATTTTGTGAAAGTATGTAGTATTTTGATCCCCAGTATTTATCCACAAACTCCTCAATTTCGGCCTCAAGATAGCCTCCTCAACATTTTTTGACATATAATAATGCCACAACTCCTTTTCTATTTTCAGGAGCCTAGGCATTCCTGGACAACTGAGAAGACTTTTTTGAACCTTTTTCAAGTCCTCCCTAACGATTTGGAATCTCAGACTCATGCTCCTAAAATTTTTTTTATTGAACTTCTTGAACACCATCTTTGTTAATTAATTGATCTTTCCATTTTAGGGTATGTCTTTAAATGATTATAACTTGCTCTGATCCAGAGTTTAAAGTTGAAAGGTGTGCACTATTCTCAAATGCAATATAATTTGCATTTAAGCTTATGTAAGTTGTACTTCGAAGAGAAAGAATAGAGGAAGTAAATAATTGACTTCATGACAAATCCTTGATATCTTTTGTGCCATTGATACAGCCATGGGCATTCTTACTTAAGAATTTGTAGACATAATTTTATAAGAACGTGTAGTATTTCTATTTGATCTAGGTTTTTTTGTTATATTATAGATCTATAATGTGATTCTCCATTTGATATGCTTGTCTTGCATTGAATTATATATTTTGTTTATCTCATTGTGAGCATTTATTGTCTTGCATTTATAACTAGTAACTAATTATGATGTCATTTATTTATGGGATTCAAATTTTCTTTATGCTTTTAAGCCCCTGAAATTTTCTGTAAAAATGAATCCATGAGTTGTTGGACTTATCTTTTTAATTGCATCAGGCACTCTTGGATCCCATGGGGGCTAGTGGATGCTGTAGCAGAAAAGAATGCGGCTTCATTGACTACAAGAGCTGATTTGAGGGATCTATTTACAATTCCATCAATATGTTGTGTTTCAGTTGCCCTTTAATATCTTGCTGGTGAGTTTTGGTCATTAATATAGAAATGCTAGAGTCATAGCTTATACAACAAGTCTAGTTACCTTCTTGGAGTTTTAGCTATGTTTTTAAAGATTTTGATAGTTATTTATTTTGAAAACCTGAAAATACACACACACACACACACACACACACACTTAACAAAAGTATAAAATACTAGGAAGCACCGTTACGGTAACGAGTATAGGTTTGGGTACGATACAGCGACATAGCAATTTTTGAAAAATTAGCACTTACCTAAGAAGCACGGGTATGGGTACAACACTGGTAAAACATACCAAATGAAATATCTGTGCTTATTAGATAAAATACCTATATATATATAGATACACACATAACACACGCATATATAAATTAAATTATTTGCCTTATTCCAACATTCACAAAATTACACTTGACCGTAAAACCTCTCAAAATTATGTTTTTGACGCCCAATTTTTTTTTTTTTTTTCAAATTCCATTTTTGACTCCACAAATTTTCCAAATTACATTTTTTACTACACAACTTTTTCAAATTACAATTTGACCCAAACTTTTTTTAAATTATAAATTGATCTTCAAGGTTTTTAAAAATTACAGAATCTCTTAAAGTTCAAAATTTGCATAGAAGTCCATGAGGTTATAAGAATCACCATTCTATTACTAAATTTCGAAAAGGGAATTTCCTTCAAGCACAATAAAATTGTCAAAGGACATTCTTCTCACACTATCTAATCATTCAACCTTTATATCCCTTTGTTGTATCTTTGTATCTTTTTGCATGAGAAAAATGCGTTGAAAGGAAAAAGTGCTAATCAAACTTTTTATGTTTTGGCTTGGAATGAGGTTAGTTGTATTTAATTCAAGAATATAATTTACTTTTCTAGCCAATGTCATGCAACCACATGTAAATAGTTAATATGCCCGTGCATTTCACATATCATCTCCTAGGGTAGACTATATGTGCTTTCACATATTCATGCATTCATTTGTCATCACTTAGGAAATATTATATTTTTTGCTCACATGTTCATGCATTCGTATCATATGTCCTCAATTAGGACTTATATTCCATGCTCACATGTCCATGCTCCTTGTAACTCACATGCTTTGATGATCCCATGCTCGTATGCTTTAGTGATTGCATGCCACAATGCTCAAATGCCTTGATATTCACATCTTAAATATCCACACACATGTTTAATATCCATATGTGCTCATGTAGTTGGATGTTCGTGCACTCACATGCTTTGATGATTGTGTTGAAATGCTAGTGTGATTAAACGGTAATATATATTTATTTGAATAATTAAATGTTCATGCGCTTGTATGATCACATGCTCACATGTCTACGTTGATGGCCACATGTTCCTATGTTCACATGCTCTGATGATTACATGCTCTTACGTTCTCATGCTTCGATGTTCGTATGCTCACATGTCAACATGCTTTGATGATCATATGCTCCCATGCTCATATGCTTGGATACTCAGATGTTCACATTTCTT
This sequence comes from Lithocarpus polystachyus, assembly GCA_033629205.1. Taxonomy (NCBI): domain Eukaryota; kingdom Viridiplantae; phylum Streptophyta; class Magnoliopsida; order Fagales; family Fagaceae; genus Lithocarpus; species Lithocarpus polystachyus. The sequence goes on from CM066166.1 coordinate 46,657,291, forward strand.
GATAATCACATGCTCCTAGGGTTAAATTCTTTGATAATCACATTCTCTCATGGTCAAATGCTTTGATAATCACATGCTCTGATACTTACACGCATTAATGATTACATGCTTCGATGATCATACACTCTCATGCTCACATGATCACATGCTTGGTTGATCACACGCTTGGATACTCACGTGTTTGATTGTTCTTACGTTCACATGCCTTGATAATCACATGCTTGTATGCTCTAATGCTTACATGTTTGTACATATTTTTCAATGCCCACTTGTTCAATTAAGGGTAACTACTTCAGAAGACTTGTTCATTAATTCTAATTCAGCATCAACCTTAGCTTTGATGATCATGCTGAAAAGTTATGTGATTAGACGGTAAGATATATATTTATTTAGATAGTTAAATGCTCAGTGCTTGTATAATCGCATGCTTTGTTGAGCACATGCTCACATGTCTACTTGATTTGATCATCACATGCTCACATGTCTACTTCCTTTGATGGTCACATGCTCCAATGTTCTCATGCTTTGATGGTCCTATCATCACATGTCTACATGCTTTGATGTTGCTAACTTCACATGCATGGATGCCCACTTGTTTGATTGCTTACACGTTCACATGCTTTGACGATCAAATGGTTCCATGTTCACATGCCTTGATATGATGCTCCCATGGTTAAATGCTTTAATAATCAAATGCTTCCATACTTAAATGCTTTGATACTCCCTTGCTTATATGCTTCTACGATCACATGCACCCATGCTCACTCGCATTAATATTCACAAGTTTGATATACACACACATGAGCACACACTTGGATTATGATTTGTGTATATGCTTGGATGCTTAAGTGAACATGTAGCTGGACGTTCCTGCGCTCAAATGCTTTGACGATTGTGCTTGAAAGCTAAAGTGAATGGGCGGTAAGTGGTGTGTGTATTTGGCTGCTTAAATGCTTGTACGATCTTATGCTCACATACTTGTACACTCTCATTCTTAAATGTCCTCATGTTCAATTAAGTGTAACTCATCTATAAGACATATTTATGAATGCTTATTAAGCAACAACCCTTTCTTTGTATTCACATGTGCCCACACTTGGATGACGATATATTTATATGCTTGGAGACTTATTTTTACTTGCCTTTATGATTACATGCATCTATGTTCACATGCTTTGATGATTAGACGCTTTTGTGCTCAAATACTTCGTGGATTTTTGATTGGAAGCTAAATTGATTGGGCGGACGGCAAGAGGTATGTGTACTTGGTTGCTTAAATGCTCATATGCTTGTCTTTTCTCATGCTCACATGCTTGTGCATTCTCATTCTTATATTCTCACATGTTCAATTGAGTGTAGCTCTTTCGTAAGAATTATTTATTAATTCTCAATAAGCATCAACCCTTTCTTTGTATCCATATATGCCGAGACTTGGATGACGATATATCTATGTGCTTGAAAGCTGATTTTCACTTACTTTGATGATTACATGCTTCTATGTTCTCATGCTCTGATGATCGTATGCTTACATGTCTATATGCTTTGATGATCATATGGTCTCACACATACATGCTCACATACTTGGATGCTTACATGTTTGATTGCTCACACTTTCACATGTCTTGATAATCACATGCTCTCAAGTTCAAATGCTTTGATAACGACCTTCTCCTATACTCACAGGCTTTGATGATCCCATGATCGAATGCTTTGATGATTGCATGCTCCAATGCTTAAATACATCGGTATTCACATGTTTAATATCCACACTTGTGCACATGCTTGGACGATGATATGTCTATATGCTCAGAGGCTTAAGTGAACAAGCAGTTGGACATTTGTGTGCCCAACTATTTGACGAAAATGTTTGAATGCGGTGGAGATATGACAATAAGAGGAATGTGTACTTGATTGCTTAAATGCTTGTATGCTAATATAACGTAATGCTCACTTGCTTGTACCCTTTATTTGCATCCATTTGTGCTCATGTAGTTGGATGCTCGTGTACTCACATGCTTTGATGATTGTGTTGAAATGCTAGTGTGATTAAACGGTAAAATATATATATTTATTTAGATACTTAAATGTTCATGCACTTGTATGATCACATGCTCACATGTCTACGTTGATGGCCATATGTTCCTATGTTCACATGCTTTAATGATTACATGCTCCTACGTTCTCATGCTTCGATGTTCGTATGCTCACATGTCAACATGCTTTGATGATCATATACTCCCATGCTCACATGATCACATGCTTGATTGATCACATGCTTGGATGCTCACATGTTTAATACTTTGACTATCACATGCTCCTATGTTCACATTTCTTGATAATCATATGCTCTTAGGGTTAAATTCTTTGATAATCACATTCTCCCATGGTCAAATGCTTTGATAATCACATGCTCCGATACTCACATGCGTTAATGATTACATGCTTCGATGATTATATACTCTCATGCTCACATGATCGCATGCTTGGTTGATCACACGCTTAGATGCTCACATGTTTGATTATTCTTACGTTCACATGCCTTGATAATCACATGCTCTCGTGGTCAAATGCTTTAATATTCACATGCTCCGATACTCACATGCTTAGATGATCCCATGCTCATATGCTTCAATGATCACATGCTGCCATCCTCACTAACAATAATATTTACAAGTTTGATATCCCTACACATGAGCACACACTTGGATGATGATTTGCCTATATGCTTGGATTCTTAAGTAAACATGCAGTTGGACGTTCTTGCGCTCAAATGCCTTGAGTATTATGCTCATATGCTTGTCTGCTTTTATGCTCACATGCTTGTACACTCTCATTCTTAAATGCTCACATGTTCAATTATGTATAAATACTTCATAAGATTTACTTATTAACTCCCATTAAGCATCAACCCTTTCTTTGTATCAACATGTGACTACACTTAGATGACGATATATCTATATGTTTTAAAGCAAATGTTCACTTGCTTTGATGATTACATACTCCTATGTTGTCATGCTTTGATGATCATATGCAGCATATCTACATGCTTTGATTATCATATGGTTTACTTGATTGATCAGATGCTTGGATGCTCACATGCTTGATTGGTCACACCTTCACATGCCTTGGTAATCACATGCTCTCATGGTTAGATGCTTTGATAATCACCTTTTCTCGTACTTAAATGGTTTGATGATCCCATGCTTTGACAATCACATGCTCCTATGTCACATGCCTTGATAACCACATGCTCTCGTGATTAAATGTTTTGATAATCACATGCTTCCTTACTCACATGCTTTGATGATTCCATGCTCACATGCTTTGATTATCACATGTTCCTATGCTCACTCACATCAATATTCACAAGTTTGATATGTACACACATGAGCACACACTTGGATGATGATTTGTGTATATGCTTGGATGCTTAAGCGAACATGAAGTTGGATGTTCCTGTGCTCAAATGCTTTGAGGATTGTGCTTGAAAGCTAAAAGTCATTAGGCGGTAAGAGGTATGCATACTTGGTTGCTTAAATACTCATATGCTTGTATGCTCTAATGCTTACATGCTTGTACACATTTTTAAACGCTCACTTGTTCAATTAAGGGTAACTACTTCGTAAGACTTTTTCATTAATTCTCATTCAGCATCAACCTTAGCTTGGATGATCGTGCTGAAAAGTTATGTGATTGGACAGTAAGGTATATATTTATTAGGATAATTAAATGCTCATATGCTTGTAGAATCACATGCTTTGCTGAGCACATGCTTACATGTCTACTTGATTTGATCATTACAAGCTAACATGTCTACTTCCTTTGATGGTCACATGGTCCAATGTTCTCATACTTTGATGGTCCTATCATATCACAAGTCTACACGATTTGATGTTCATCTGCTCCCACGCTCACATCACATGCATGGATGCACGCATGTTCGATTGCTTACACGGTCAAATGCTTTGACGATGAAGTGGTTTCATGTTCATATGCCTTGATAATCACATGTTCTCATGGTTAAATGCTTTGATAATCAAATGCTTCCATACTTATATGGTTTGATGATCCCTTGCTCATATGCTTCGACGATCATATGCACCCATGCTCACTCGCATTAATATTCACGAGTTTGATATACACACACATGAGCACACACTTGGTTGATGATTTGTGTATTTGCTTGGACGCTTAAGTGAATGTGCAGCTGGACGTTGTTGCGCTCAAAAGTTTGACGATTGTTGCTTGAAAGCTAAAGTGAATGGGCGGTCAGTGGTATGTGTATTTGGCTGGATAAATGCTTGTATGATCTCATGCTTACATACTTGTACACTTTCATTCTTAAATGTCCTCATATTCAATTAAGTGTAACTCCTTTATAAGACATTTATAAATGCTAATTAAGCAACAACTTTTTCTGTGTATCCACATGTGCCCACACTTGGATGACAATATATCTATATGCTTGGAGGCTGATTTTCACTTATCTAGATGATTACATGCTTCTATGTTTACTTGCTTTGATGATTAGACATTCTTGCGCTCAAATGCTTTGTCGTTTGTGATTGAAAGCTAAATTGATTGGGCGGATAGAAAGAGGTATGTGTACTTAGTTACTTAAATGCTTATATGCTTGTTTCCTCTCGTGCTCACATGCTTGTACACTCTCATTCTTAAATTCTCACAAGTTCAATTAAGTGTTACTCCTTCATTAGAATTATTTATTAATTCTTAATAAGCATCAACCCTTTCTTTGTATTCACATTTGCCCATACTTGAATGACGATATATCTATATGCTTGGAGGCTGTTTTTCACTTGCTTTGATGATTACATGCTTTTTTGTTCTCATGCTTTGGTGATCGTATGTTCACATGTCTAAATGCTTTGATGATCATATAATCACACACTCACATGCTTGGATGCTTACATGTTTGATTGCTAACACCTTCACATGTCTTGATAATCACATGCTCTCAAGATCAAATGCTTTGATAATGACGTTCTCCAAAACTCGCATGCTTTGATGATTGCATGCTCCAATGCTCGAATTCATCGGTATTCACATGTTTATTATCCACACGCATGTGCGCACGCTTGGGCGATGATATGTCTATATGCTCGGGGGCTTAAGTGAACAAGCAGTTGGACGTTTGTGTGCCCAAGTATTTGACGAAAATGCTTGAATGCGGAGGTGATATGACAATAAGAGGTATGTGTACTTGGTTGCTTAAATGCTTGTATGCTTGTATAATTTAATGCTCACATGCTTGTACACTTTATAAGGTGTATTCATTAATTTTCTTTCACCATTAACCCTTTCTTTGTATTCATATATGCCCACCCTTGGATGAAGATGTCTATATGCTTGGAGGTTGATGTGCTCATGTAGTTGGATGCTCGTGCACTCACATGCTTTGGTGATCGTGTCGAAATGCTAGTGTGATAGAATATTAAAATATGTATTTGTTTGGATACTTAAATGTTTATGCGCTTGTATAATCACTTGCTCACATGTCTACTTTGATGGTCACATGTTCCTATGTTCACATGCTTTAATGATTACGTGCTCCTACATTCTCTTACTTTGATGATCGTATGTTCACACGTCAACATGCTTTGATGATCATATGCTCTTATGATTACATGCTTGGTTGATCACACGCTTGGATGCTCACATGGTTGATCGTTTTTACGTTCGCATGCCTCCATAATCACATGCTCCCGTGGTCAAATGCTTTATTAATCATATGCTTCGATACACACATTCTTTGATGATCTCATGCTCATATGCTTGATGATTATATGCTGACATCCTCACTCGTAATAATATTTACAAGTTTGATATCGTTACACATGAGCACACACTTGGATGATGATTTGCATATATGCTTGGATTCTTAAGTGAACATGCAGTTGGACGTTCTTGCGCTCAAATGCTTTGAGTATTATACTTGAACGCTACAGTGAGTGGACGATAAGAGGTATGTGTTCTTGGCTACTTAAATGCTCATATGTTTGTCTGCTATTATGCTCACATGCTTGTACACTCTCATTCTTAAATGCTCACATGTTCAAATTATGTATAAATCTTTCATAAGATTTACATATTAATTCTCATTAAGCCCCAACTTTTTCTTTGTATCCACATATTACCACACTTAGATGACGATATATCTATATGCTTGGAGGCCGATGTTCATTTGCTTTGATGATTACATACTCCTATGTTGTTATGCTTTGATGATCGTGTGCTCACATATCTACATACTTTAATTATCATACGGTTTGCTTAATTGATTACATGCTTGGATGCTCACATGTTTGCTTGGTCACACCTTCACAAGCCTTGATAATCACATGCTCCCATGGTTAGATGCTTTGATAATCACATTTTCCCATACTTAAATGGTTCGATAATCCCATGCTTTGACAATCACATGCTCCTGTGTCACATGCCTTGATAACCACATGTTCCCATGATCAGGGACGGACCCAGGTGGGGGCCTAAGGGGGCCCGGGCCCCCCCTGGGCCCAAAAAAAATAATTTTTAATAGGTAAAATTTTCAAAAAAGAAAAAGAAAAAAAGACTTGGGCCCCCCTTGGCAAAATGACTTGGGCCCCCCTATCCCATTTTGCCAGCCCAGTCAAGAGCCCTAAGCCCATGTAACTCTAAAAAAACAATCCAAATTAGAGAATGACTTGAACTTATCTAGATTCTCTGTGTCTTCAAATTTTCATCTACTTCTTCTAACCGTTTATTGAGCTTGACAAAAACACTAAAATAAGGATAGTCTGATAGTCATATAATCAAAAGAACAAATTCAGGCTCTCATGCTTCTCATCACACGATCCAGAAATGGAAAGACCAATCACCAGTAGACTAGTAGTTGTCTCCCATTTGTATTTGAAATACTACTTATTTACCAACTAATATTACTCACACACCGTTAATTTTGGTGTTTTATTTATTAAATATTTAATATTAGTTATAAAAATTAAAAACTGGGTTTTTTTTTTTTTTGTTTAATTATTCTTTAAGTGTATCTAGTTTTGTATTTAGTGTGAGAGTTCCCTGTAACTCTAAAAAAAATGTAAAAAAGAAAAAGAAAAACAAAACAAAAACAAAAACAAAACCCAGCAAAAGAAACCAAACAGAGCAAAGCAACAAGCGAAAATGAAGGAAAAAAGAAAAGAAAAGAGAGAGACCCAATAGTGTTGAGTTTCATTTTCATAGAAAATGTATTAAGAAACAATAGTATTTTGTGTCTTTTGTTTTTATTGATAGATGTTTGTATCATAATATATTAAGAAATAATGATTTTGTGTATTTGTATTGGTTGATAGTTTGTTAATAATATATAGATGCGTATTTGAATTTTTTTTTTCTTTTTTTTTTGTGCTTATCTCCGGCCCCCCCTAACTTGAAATCCTGGGTCCGTCCCTGCCCATGATTAAATGCTTTGATAATGACATGCTCCCTTAGTCACATGCTTTGATTATTACATGCTCCTATGCTCACTCTCATCAATATTCACAAGTTTGATATGCACACACATGAGCACATACTTGGATGATGATTTGTGCTTGGATGCTTAAGTGAACATGCAGTTAGATGTTCCTGTGCTCAAATGCTTTGAAGATTTTACTTGAAAGCTAACAGTCTTTAGGCGGTAAAAGGTATACGTACTGGGTTGCTTAAATGCTCATATGCTTGTCTGCTCTTATGCTCGTCTGCTCTTATGCTCACGTGCTTGTACACTCTCATTCTTAAATTCTCACATGTTCAATTATGTATAAATCCTTCATAAGATTTACTTATTAACTCCCGTTAAGCATTAACCCTCTCTTTGTATCCATATGTGCCCACACTTGGATGAAGATGTCTATATGCTTGGAGGTTGATGTGCTCATTTAGTTGGATGCTTGTGCACTTACATGCTTTGATGGTCGTATTGAAATGCTATTGTGATTGAACGGTAAAATATATATTTATTTGGATACATAAATGTTCTTGCGCTTGTATGATCACATGCTCACGTCTACTTTGATGGCAGCATGTTCCTTTGTTCACATGCTTTGACGATTGCATGCTTTGATGATTACATGCTCCTATGTTCTCATGTTTCGATGGTCGTATGCTCACATGTCAACATGCTTTTATGATCATATGCTCCCATGCTCACATAATCACACGCTTGATTGATCACACGCTTAGATGCTCATATGTTTAATGCTTTGACTATCAAATGCTCCTATGTTCAAATGCCTTAATAATCACATGCTCTTAGGGTTAAATTCTTTGATAATCACATTCTCCCATGGTCAGATGTTTTGATAATTACATGCTTCGATACTCATATGCATTGCTGTTTACATGCTTTGATGATCATATGCTCTCATGCTCACATGATCACATGCTTGGATGCTCATATGTTTGATTGTTCTTACGTTCATGTGCCTTGATAATCATATGCTTCTGCGGTCAAATGCTTTAATAATCACATGCTCCGATACTCACATTCTTTGATGATCCCATGCTCATATGCTTCGATGATCACATGCTACCCTTCTTACTCGCAATAATATTTACAAGTTTGACATCCCTACACATGAGCACACACTTGGATGATGATTTATCTCTATGCTTGGACTCTTAAGTGAACATGCAGTTGGACGTTCTTGCGCTCAAATACTCATATGTTTATCTGCTCTTATGCTCACATGTTCAATCATGTATAAATCATTCATAAGATTTACTTATTAACTCCCATTAGCGTCAACCCTTTCTTTGTATCCACATGTGACCACACTTGGATGATGATATATCTATATGTTTGGAGGCCAATGTTCACTTGCTTTGATAATTACATACTCCTATGTTGTCATGCTTTGATGATCGTATAGTCACATTTCTACATGCTTTGATTATCATATGGTCTGCTTGATTGATCACATGCTTGGATGCTTACATGTTTGATCGTGCTGAAACGTTGTGATTGGACGGTAAGGTATATATTTGTTTGGATACTTAAATGCTCGCATGCTTTGTTGAGCACATGCTTGCATGTCTACTTGATTTGATCATCACAAACTCACATGTCTACATGCTTTGATGATCATATAGTGCCACGCTCACATGCTTACATGCTTGATTGCTAACACCTTCACATGTCTTGATAATCACATGCTCTCAAGATCAAATGCTTTGATAATGACCTTCTCCTAAACTCACATGCTTCGATGATCCTATGATCGAATGCTTTGATGATTGCATGCTCCAATGCTGAAATGTATCGGTATTCACATGTTTAATATCCACACACATATGCACACGCTTAGACAATGATATGTGTTTATGCTTGGAGGCTTTAGTGAACAAGCAGTTGGATGTTTTTGTGCCCAAATATTTGACGAAAATGCTTGAATGCGAAGGTGATATGACGATAAGAGGTATGTGTACTTGGTTGCTTAAATGCTTGTATGCTTGTATAATCTAATGCTCACATGCTTACACTTCATAAGGCGTATTCATTACTTTTCATTCACCATCAACCCTTTCTTTGTATCCATATGTGCCCACACTTGGATGAAGATGTCTATATGCTTGGAGGTTAATGTGCTCATATAGTTAGATACTCGTGCACTCACATGCTTTGATGATTGTGTTGAAATGCATAATCTAATGCTTAAATGCTTGTATGCTTGTATAATCTAATGCTCACATGCTTGTACACTTCATAAGGCGTATTCATTACTTTTCATTCACCATAAACCCTGTCTTTGTATCCATATGTGCCCACACTTGGATGAAGATGTCTATATGCTTGGAGGTTGATGTGCTCATATAGTTGGATACTCGTGCACTCACATGCTTTAATGATTGTGTTGAAATGCTAGTGTGATAGAACGGTAAAATATATATTTATTTGGATACGTAAATGGTCACGCGCTTGTATGATCACATGCTCGCGTATCTACTTTGATGGCCACATGTTCCTATGTTCACATGCTTTGATGATTACATGCTCATACGTTCTCATGCTTCGATGATCGTATGCTCACATGTCAACATCATTTGAGGATCATATGCTCCCATGTTCACATGATCACATGCTTGATTGATCACATGCTTGGACGCTCACATGTTTAATGCTTTGACTATTACATGCTCTCTTGTTCACATGCCTTAATAATCACATGCTCCTAGGGTTAAATTCTTTGATAATCACATTCTCTTATGGTCAAATGCTTTGATAATCACATGCTCTGAAACTCACATGTGTTAATGATTACATGTTTCGATAATCATATGCTCTCATGTTTCATTGATCACATGCTTGGATGCTCACATGTTTGATCGTTCTTACGTTCATATGTCTTGATAATCACATGCTCCCGTGGTCAAATGCTTTAATAATCACATGCTCCGATACTCACATTCTTTGATGATCCCATGCTCATATGCTTCGATGATTACGTACTGCCACCCTCACTTGCAATAATATTTACAAGTTTGATATCCCTACACTTGAGCACACACTTGGATGATGATTTGCTTATGTGCTTGGATTCTTAAGTGAACATGCAGTTGGACGTTCTTGCTCTCAAATGCTTTGAGTATTATTCTTGAACGCTACAGTGAGTTGACGATAAGAGGTATGTGTACTTGGCTGCTTAAATGCTCATATGCTTGTCTGCTATTATGCTCACATGCTTGTACACTTTCATTCTTAAATGCTCACATGTTCAATTATGTATAAATCCTTCATAAGATTTACTTATTAACTCCCGTTAAGTATTAACCCTTTCTTTGTATCCACATGTGACCACACTTGAATGACGATATATCTATATACTTGAAGGTCGGTGTTTAGTTGCTTTGATGATTACATACTCTTGTGTTGTCATGTTTTGATGATTGTGTGCTCACATATCTACATGCTTTGATTATCATATGGTGTGCTTGATTGATCATCATGCTTGAATGCTCACATGTTTGATTGGTCACACCTTCACAAGCCTTGATAATCACATGCTCCCATGGTTAGATGCTATGATAATCACATTTTGCCATGCTTAAATGGTTCAATAATCCCATGCTTTGACAATCACATGCTCCCGTGTCACATGCCTTGATAATCACATGCTCCCATGATTTAATGCTTTGATAATACATGCTCCCTTACTCACATGCTTTGATGATTCCATTCTCACATGCTTCGATTATTACATGCTCCTATACTCACTCATATCAATATTTACATGTTTGATATGCACACACATGAGCACACACTTGGATGATGATTTGTGTATATGCTTGGATGCTCATATGCTCTATTGCTTACATGCTTGTACACATTCTTAATCGCCCACTTGTTCAATTAAGGGTAACTACTTCATAAGACTTATTCATTAATTCTCATTCAGCATCAACCTTAACTTTGATGATTGTGCTGAAAAGTTATGTGATTGGACGGTAAGGTATATATTTATTAGGTTAATGAAATGCTCATGTGCTTGTATAATCGCGTGCTTGTATAATCGCATATTTTGCTGAGCACAGGCTTTGATGATCCTTTGCTCATATGCTTTGATGATCCCTTGCTCATTTGCTTCGACGATCACATGCACCCATGCTCACTCGCATTAATATTCACAGGTTTGATATACACACACGAGCACACACTTGGATGATGATTTGTGTATATGCTTGGACACTCACAGGTGCAACTGGACGTTTTTGCACTCAAATGTTTGACGATTGTGCTTGAAAGCTAAAGTGAATTGGCGGTCAGTGGTATGTGTATTTGGCTGGATAAATGCTTGTATGATCTCATGCTCACATACTTGTACACTCTCTTTCTTAAATGCCCTTATGTTCAATTAAGTGTAACTCCTCTATAAGACATATTTATGAATGCTAATTAAGCAACAAGTCTTTCTTTGTATCTACATGTGCCAACACTTGGATGGCGATATATCTATATGCCTGGAGACTGATTTTCACTTGCCTAGATGATTCCATGTTTCTATGTTCTCATGCTTTAGTGTTCGTATACTCACATGTGTACATGCTTTGATGATCATATTGTCCCACACTCACATGCTCACATGCTTACATGTTAGATTGCTAACACCTTCACATGTCTTGATAATAACCTGCTTTCAAGATCAAATGCTTTGATAATGACCTTCTCATAAACTCAGATGATTCGATGATCCTATGATCGACTGCTTTGATGATTGCTTGCTCGAATGCTCGAATGCATCGGTATTCACATGTTTAATATCTACACGCATGTGCACACGCTTGGACGATGATATGTCTATAAGCTCGGAGGCTTAAGTGAACAAGCAGTTGGACGTTTGTGTGCCCAAGTATTTGACGAAAATGCTTGAATGCAGAGGTGATATGACAATAAGAGGTATGTGTACTTGGTTGCTTAAATACTTGTATAATCTAATGCTCACATGCTTGTACACTTTATAAGGCGTATTCATTAATTTTCATTCACCATCAACCCTTTCTTTGTATCCATATGTGCCCACACTTGGATGAAGATGTCTATATGCTTGGAGGTTGATATGCTCATGTAGTTGGATGCTCGTGCATTCACATACTTTGATGATCTTGTTGAAATGCTAGTGTGATAGGACGGTAAAATATATATTTATTTGGATACTTAAATGTTTACGCGCTTGTATAATCACATGCTCGTGTGTCTACTTTGATGGCCACATGTTCCTATGGTTACAAGCTTTGATGATTACATGCTCCTACGTTCTCATGCTTCAATAATCGTATGCTCACATGTCAACTTGCTTTGATGATCATATTCTCTCATGCTCACAGGATCACATGCTTGATTGATCACATGCTTGGATGCTCACATGTTTAATGCTTTGACTGTCACATGCTCTCATGTTCACATGCCTTGATAATCACATGCTCCTAGGGTTAAATTCTTTGATAATCACATTCTCTTATGGTCAAATGCTTTGATAATTACATGCTCTAAAACTCACATGCATTAATGATTACATGTTTCGATAATCATATGCTCTCATGTTTCATTGATCACACGCTTGGATGTTCACATGTTTGATCGTTCTTACGTTCATATGTCTTGATAATCACATGCTCCCATGGTCAAATACTTTAATAATCACATGCTCCGATACTCGTGTTCTTTGATGATCCCATTCTCATATGCTTCGATGATCACATGCTGCCATGCTCACCCGCAATAATATTTACAAGTTTGTTATCCCTACACATGAGCACACACTTGGATGATGATTTGCCTATATACTTGGATTCTTAAGGTTGGACGTTCTTGCGCTCAAATGCTTTGAGTATTATGCTTGAATGCTACAGTGATTGGATGGTAAGAGGTATGTGTACCTGGCTGCTTAATTGTTCATATGTTTGTCTGCTCTTATGCTCACATGCTTGTACACATTCGTTCTTAAATGCTCACATGTTCAATTATGTATAAATCCTTCATAAGATTTACTTATTAACTCCTATTAAGTCTCAGCCCTTTCTTTGTATCCACATGTGACCACACTTAGATGACGATACTTCTATATGCTTGGTGGCTGATGTTCACTTGCTTTGATGATTACATACTCATATGTTGTCACGTTTTGATGATCGTATGCTCACATAACTACATGCTTTGATTATTATGTGGTCTGCTTGATTGATCACATGCTTGGATGCTCACATGTTTGATTGGTCACACCTTCACATGTCTTGATAATCACATGCTCCCATAATTAGATGCTTTGATAATCACCTTTTTCCGTAGTTGAATAGTTCGATGATCCCATGCTTTGACAATCACATGCTTCCATGATTAAATGCTCTGATAATCACATGCTCGCTTACTCACATGCTTTGACGATTCCATGCTAACATACTTAGATTATCACATGCTTCTATGCTCACTCACATCAATATTCACATGTTTGATATGCACACATGAGCACACACTTGGATGATGATTTGTGTATATGCTTGGATGCTTAAGTGAACAAGCAGTTGGATGTTCCTGTGCGCAAATGCTTTAAGGATTGTGCTTGAAAGCTAAAAGTCATTAGGCGGTAAGAGGTATGCGTACTTGGTTGCTTAAATGCTCATATGCTTGTGTGCTCTAATTCTTACATGGTTGTACACATTCTTAAACGCCCACTTGTTCAGTTAAGGGTAACTACTTCCTAAAACTTATTCATTAATTCTCATTCAGCATCAACCTTAGCTTTGATGATTGTGCTGAAAAGTTATGTGATTGGACAATAAGATATATTTTTATTTGGATACTTAAATGCTCATATGCTTGTATAATCGCATGCTTTGTTGAGCACAAGCTCACATGTCTACTTCCTTAGATGGTCACATGCTCCAATGATCTCATGCTTTGATGGTCCTATCATCACATGTCTACATGTTTTGATGTTCATCTGCTCCCACACTCACATCACATGCATGGATGCCCACATGTTTGATTGCTTACACATTCACATGCTTTGACGATCAAATGGTTCCTTGTTCACATGCCTTGATAACCACATGCTCCCATGATTAAATGCTTTGATAATCACAAGCTTGCTTACTCACATGCTTTGATGATTCCATGCTAACATGCTTCGATTATCACATGCTCCTATGCTCACATCAATATTCACAAGTTTGATATGCACACACATGAGCACACACATGAGCACACACTTGGATGATGATTTGTGTATATGCTTGGATGCTTAAGGGTGCGTTTGATTCAATGTAAAATGTTTTCCAAGTGTAAAATATTTGCAAGGGAAAATACTTTCGGAAAAGAAATTATTTTCAGGTGTTTGGTGGCATTTTAAAAAATACTTTGAAAAATATTTTTTAGTGTTTGGTTGTGTTCTTGAAAATGTCATAGAAAACACATTTTCTACTTGTTGCTCACATATTCTCAGCTTCCAAACAATTAATTAATAATATCATTTCTCAACAAAGACACACAAAAGAATCAAAACCCAAAACAAAAAATTTATCAAATTCGGTCAAATTGAGAGAAGAAGGAAAAGGGAGAGGTGACTAGGTTTGAAGGCAAGATCGTGCGGACGGGGGCAAAGGCGAGATCGCGCGGAGGCAAAGGCGAGCACGAACAGACCGGGCTTATCGGAGATGGGTTTGAGCACGACGGAGGGGCTGAGGCGGCGCGATCAGATCGGCGATGGGTTTGAGCGACGCTATCAGACCGATGGGGCCGTGGGTCAGCGACTGGATCTGGGCTTCATCGGCGATGGCTCTCCGACTTGGGCTTGGCGTGAGTGATGAGAGTGAGCGAGGAGAGAAATTTTCTAAGAGGGTGTAAATGGGGTGTAAATAGTTTGAAGGAGAAAATGGAGCTCGGTCACAACTGAGCTTGGAGAGGAAAGGTGATAGAGCTGTGCGTGTGAGAAGCTTTGAGAGAGTGCGTGGATCGGAGGGGTGTAATTCGTTTAAAGGTAAAACAGAAGGTGAAATGGTTTTACAAGAGAAAGGCCTTATTTTATAGTCCACGCGGAATTGCAATTCTGTTTGACCAAATTTTCAGTCCCTACCAAACTCACATGTGGGTGTAAAAGCATTTCCAGAAACCATTTGAAGTCAAAACAAACGCAGCCTAAGTGAACATGCTGTTGGATGTTCTCGTGTTCAATTAAGGGTAACTACTTCATAAGACTTATTCAATATTCTCATTCAGCATCAACCTTAGCTTTGATGATAGTGCTGAAAATTTGTGATTGGACGGTAGGATATATATAGTTATTTGGATACTTAAATGCTCATGTGCTTGTATAATCACATGCTTTGTTGAGCACATGCTCACATGTCTACTTGATTTGTTCATCACATGCTCACATGTCTACTTCCTTTGATGGTGAATGTTCCAATGTTCTCATGCTTTGATGGTCCTATCATATCACATGTCTACATGCTTTGATGTTTATCTGCTTTGATGTTCATCTGCTCCTACACTCACATCACATGCATGGATGCCCACATGTTTGATTGCTTACACGTTCACATGCTTTGACGATCAAGTGGTTCCATGTTCACATGCCTTGATAATCACATACTTCCATGGTTAAATGCTTTGATAATCAAATGCTTCCATACTCAAATGCTTTGATGATCCCTTGCTCATATGCTTCGACGATCACATGCACCCATGTATCTTATTATTCACAAGTTTGATATATACACACGAGCACACACTTGGATGATGATTTATGTATATGCTTGGACGCTTAAGTGATCGTGTAGCTGGATGTTCTTGCGCTTAAGTGCTTTAACGATTGTGGTTGAAAGCTAAAGTGAATGGGCGGTAAGTGATATGTGTATTTGGCTTCTTAAATGCTTGTATGATCTCATGCTCACATACTTGTACACTCTCATTCTTAAATCCCCTCATATGCAATTAAGTTTAACTCCTCTATAAGACATTTATGAATGCTTATTAAGCAGTAACCCTTTGTTTGTATCCACATGTGCCCACACTTGGATGACGATATATCTATATGCTTGGAGGCTGATTTTCACTTGCTTTGATGAATACATACTTCTATGTTCATATGTGTTGATGATTGGACATTCTTGCGCTCAAATGCTTTGTGGATTGTGATTGGAAGCTAAATTGATTGGACGGACGGCAAGAGGTATGTGTAGTTGGTTGCTTAAATGTTCTTATGCTTGTCTGCTCTCATGCTCAAATGCTTGTGCACTCTCATTCTTAAATTCTCACATGTTCAATTAAGTGTAACTCATTCATTAGAATTATTTATTAATTCTCAATAAGCATCAACCCTTTCTTTGTATCCACATATGCCCACACTTGAATGACGATATATCTATATGCTTAGAGGCTGTTTTTCACTTGCATTGATGATTACATGCTTCTATCTTCTCATGCTTTTGTGATCGTATGCTCACATTTCTAAATGCTTTGATGATTATTCCCGCACTCACATGCTCACATGCTTGGATGCTTACATGTTTGATTGCTCACACCTTTACATGTCTTGATAATCACATGCTCTTAAGATCAATTGATTTGATAATGACCTTCTCCTAAACTCACTTGCTTCGATGATCCCATGATCGAATTCTTTGATGATTGCATGTTCCAATGCTCAAATGCATTGGTATTCATATGTTTAATATCCACATGCTTGTACGATGATATATCTATATGCTTGGAGGTTGATTTTCACTTGCTTTGATGATTACATGCTTCTATGTTCACATGCTTTGATGATTGGATGTTCTTGCGCTCAAATGCTTTGTGGATTGTGATTGGAAGCTAAATTGATTAGGCGGACGGCAGGAAGTATGTGTACTTGGTTGCTTAAATGCTTATATGCTTGCCTGCTCTCATGCTCCCATGTTTGTACACTCTCATTCTAAAATTCTCACATGTTCAATTAAGTGTAACTCCTTCGTAAGAATTATTTATTAATTCTCAATAAGCATCAACCCTTTTTTTGTTTCCACATATGCCCACACTTGGATGACGATATATCTATATGCTTGGAGGCTATTTTTCACTTGCTTTGATGATTACATGCTTCTATGTTCTCATGCTTCGATGATCACATGCTCCTATCCTTACTCGCAATAATATTTACAAGTTTAATATCCCTACAAATGAGCGCACACTTAAATGCTCATGTGCTTGTATAATCGCATGCTTTGTTGAGCACATGCTCACGTGTCTACTTGATTTGACATCACATGCTCACATGTCTACTTCCTTCGATGGTCACATGCTCCAATGTTCTCATGCTTACTGTTGATTTAACCTTTTTGGTCTCGATGATTTGTTAAAAGTAAGTAGTGAATAAAAGAAATTTTGAATCCTGTAGTCGTTATTACTAAAAAAATAATACCGAAAATGAAAATTCCAAATGAATATGATTGTTGAACTGTATTTTATTTTTTATATCAGAATTGGATACCTTAATGTCTATTGTTGGGAGCTGAATTAATCTTTAAGGTTGTGATTGGATGAAGCATTCGAGAAATTCTTAGAATTTCCAAATTGAAGGGATTTCAATTGATGGGAATTTTAATCCCATTAAACTAAATCTCTATTGTTAAGATAAGTATAACTAAGAACTTAGAAATTAGAGTAGTATAATCTTTTCAATGATGATGGTAATGGTAGCGGCAATGATTTGGTGATGACGGTAGTATGGTGGTGGATGTTATGGCAAGTGGCAAAGGTAGCAACACATGATGGTGGTGGTAGCATTGACAGTGGTGGTGATGGTATTGGCATTAGCAACAGCAGTGGTAATGATGTGAAAAGCAATGGTGGGTTGAGATAATTATGGTGGTTGAAATTTGTACAATGATAGCTTCTTCCGTGATTTTCTCTTTTGGGGCTTTGTATGTCCTCCATGGAATTTGAACTTGGGCTATGGATAAAACCAAGTTCACTCTATTGTTAAAGCAAACAAGCGAAATCAATGTTGGAAAAACAAAGTTCATTCTATATTGTTGTCTGAGTTCTAATTATATATGTAAAAACAAAGCTGAATTGTCTGGTTTTATTATAGGGTACCCTAATCCGTTAGCATTTACATGTGAAACTTCCGTCCTTTTGAGTGTGCTCTACAGCCCCATCTGTGGTATAAGCCAAAGCATGTAGCTGTAAACAAGTCTAAGGTACCTTGTGGGCTGTCTAAACTGAAGCAATATGATGGACTTGAGTGTTTTGTTATTCTTGGAAACCATGGTTTGTATAAATTCTGAGTCTAAGCCTTTCATGATTAACTTTTGTTTCTCCACAAAAGAAAAAAGCTTTTGGAACTGATTCTTTTGTCTTCATTTATGAATTTATTTTTGCATTTATTTGATAACATGAACTAGTATCAAACATTAGACCCTGATTTAAACTAAACTAAAAAAAAAACCCAAAATCTAATTTCATGATTTTTTTTAATAAGAAAATTAGAATTTGTTCTTCATGTTCTTCCCAAATCCAAGAAATAAACCCAACACCCAAACCAATATATGACAAACCCCAAATCTAAATCCAGCAACCAAATCGTTAAAAAAAAAAAAAATCCGCCTACCAAATCTTATCTCTATCAAATCCAGAAAAACAAGAAATAAATCAAAGAATCCAACTGTGCATGTTGAAGAGAACAAGAGCAAACCCAAAATCAAACTTCACATTCTTACAATCAAACCCAGAACAAGAGCAAGAATACTTAGCAAACTTCAAGTTCTCACAATCAAACCCACCACCACCATCGATTAAGGGCAAGTCAAACCCAACCAAACAAACCCATCTCTTAGTAACCAAACACAGTAACAAGTAACAACAAACGCAAAGAAAAATTCTATGGTTTTTGGGTTTGGAGTAGACCTAAGTTTTTGGGTTTAGAGCAGATCCAACGGCATCAATTTTGCTTCCTCAAATCCAACGAAACTGTTTCACGCCACCAACCCTAACCCCACCAAAATGACGCCGTCGAACCCCATCGTTTCTGCCTCCTCGGCCACTCTGTCAAACGACGCTGTCTTGACAAACGACTACCTCCTCGTTGTCGTCGTCCTCATCAATCGAAGAGAGAGTTTGGCCTCGTTGCATCGTTCTTTCTCACGCAGGTCAAGTTTGTTTTTCCAGTGAAATCCATTGGTCTGCTCGCCTTGATCTGCTCGCCGTTGGTCTACTTGTGAGCTTGTGAGCTCCAGCGTGTGGTGGAGAAGAAGGCTGAGTGAGCTCCGGCCATGGACCTACAATGGAGATCCATGGAGGGTGAAGAGAGAGAGAGAGAATTTGAGATTTACCTTTGATGAGAATTAGGATTTTTTTTTTAAGAAATGATTTTAGTTTAAAAAATTTAATTTACTATTTGTTAATTTTCTGAGCTGGCATTTTTTATTAAATTAAATGCTGATGTGGCATTTAGAAAATGCTAAATATAAATTTTTTATTATTATTTTACTAGCCACGTCAGCAAACAGTGTATTCCGTCTGCCACATATGCATTTTCTGTTAGTGGGTTGACGGCAGGGACTAAAATAAAATCGATTTTCTAATTTCAGGGACTGACCTAGGAGTAAAATCAGTTTAAGGGCCAAATTGAGAAATGACCCAAAATGTAGGGACCAAAAATGCATTTACGCCTTTTGTATTTTTGATATTCAAGTAATGAATTTGTATGGACGTGATTAATTCAAGTAAGAATTTTTTGGTGATTGATAGCAGGTGCAAGAAACTATTGTAATTGCAGGAAGGATCACTGTCACATCAATCCGATGGTAGAACTGGGGTAAGTTTTTCAGTGTATCTACTATGCTCAGAAACTAATTATTCTGCCCAAGGCTGCATAAAGGCAACCCATTTTTCTTTTGTAATGTACCTTAGCAACTAGCCAGAGAAAGCTATATAGTGCTTAATACATGTACACATGTGCAGTATATTGATGCCTAATGCATCCAAAGAAGGAAAATCTTAAATAAAAATTAAGTTATTTTAAAATAAGTAAACTCAATAGCCATTGCAAGAGAGGGAGAACTAGAGCTCAAAAGGATTAGTTTTATGATGCTTTAAGTTAGTCATATGAAAAATTTGTTCATATGTATTTTTTTTTAATTATTCCATCCACAGTGTAAGCTATTAGCAGCGCTAGGGACAAAATGTTAATTCGAGGGAAGTCTCTAACATTACTCAAACCTCAAGAGTGGTTAGTATAATTTATCCTATTCTTTTATTACTCCCACGAAGAAAGAGGTAACTTTCTCCAGGGACTGAATGTGAGTCACATAACAATTAGTAGTTCAAATGGAGGATTGGCAGCTTTTAACTAACTGCTCTTGTGGCTGATGTGCCGATAAATGCAACAAAATTCTCTTGTCCATCTTGTTTTCCTCTAGAGGTGAAGTCATTGATACATAAAATACTCAATCCCAATTCTAAAACAGTAAGTATTTTGTTTTGCTATCTGCATATCCTAAAACTGCAAGCATTTTGTTTCTCTATACGCAGATCCATTCATTATGCATGCTTTATTTAGCAAGTCCAGTGGGTCCCAATTGCTTGATTTAAATTACTTGATAAGTATGACTTAACCTTTAGTATCTAGGAGATGTTGAATTTCATTTCAAACCTTCTTTCCCACTACTCTGGGATCGAATAGATTGGTTAGATGTAATTCATGCAAAATCAATAATAAGATGATCATATAATGCCATTCCTCTTTAAAGAGCTTATATTTATTGCTAGTTTCTCGTTCCCTGCTTGTAACTTCAGGAACAAATGCAAAGCATATAGCATACAAGCAAAAGGACAGATATATATATATATATATATTTATGTATATATGTAACCTTATATGTGCATGGGGTTTTTTGAGTAGTTTGTATCATGAATGACTTTAGTTTAGTTTGTGAAAGAGTTTTGTCTAGAATTGCTTTGCTTAGCTTGTTTTATGATAATGAGTGCATTGTAGATAATTTCTTTTGGGTAAAATTTCAAACTTCTTTGAACTTTGAGAAATACCCAAATTGTGTTGCTAAGTAGGATAAAAATTTCCTATTTTGTGTTTCTTTGTGAATGAAGTCTGCGTGTGACGTTGATGTGATTAAAATTCATAGACCGTTCACTTAATTATACATATAGGAATATGATTTCTTTGGTTTAGTCCTATATTTATTACAAAGGGCTTATATGCATTTCTCTGTTGAATGAGAAGAAGAATGAAGCATGATTAAAATTAGTGTTAATATGTTAGTGTTGGCATGTTTACTGTTATTTAGAAATTTATAGAAGTGTGGACTTAAGCCATCAAAAACTTACATTACTCTCTTATGGTTATGAATTTGGATTTGATTTTCCTATCTTTATGGAGGGAATCATGTGCTATTCTTCTGGCTAATAGTCATTAGCTACATTTTCGGCCTTCTTGTTATTCTTATAAGAATTTGAAAGATATCAATCTCAACTGGTGCAGGCAAACATGCACGACAAAATATTTTTTCTTATTTTGAAATAGCTAATTTTATATATACAGAAAATTAAATAATTTTATGATGCTACTCCTAACTAACGTACATCCTTGTGCTTCCACTTTATCATAATATTCAAGCGACATAGGACAAATGCTTTGATATTCACACACATTTGCACACGTGGATGATGATATGTCTATATGCTGGAAAGCTTATTATTCAATATTATTCTAGGAAAATGATTCGCTTAGTTGTCTTTGAAATGAAAAAGGCCCATTTCATCGTCAATATTTTTAGTTTTCATGAATCCAAGGTTGTACATGGTGCCACATCATTTAAAATCAATTATCATTCCTTATTGGATACAAAATTGTACTCCATTTTATTTGCAGAAATCGAGGCCCATTTTGATGGTGCTACGCTTGAGCTTTCTGTTCACTAGCAAATTTATTGACTGAAAGTTGGTGCTTTTGTATGTTAGGCCAAGGACATAACTTTGTTTTTGATAAATAGGCCAGAGGACATCTTCATTCATTAATTTTCATATGTGATGCTTTTAGGATGTTTGCTATCTAATCAGTTACCTTTGCTAGGGATCTGTGACTCAAGTAGGATGTTTGTGACATTATGCTTGCATTTGCTTTTAGGTTATTCCCCATCTATATAGCTTGGGTTTCAGTGTTTTAGGCCAAATTTCTCAATGTCTAAGTTCCTGTGGCATATGTTGTTTCATATCCAATAGACATTGTTTATATCTTTATTGTCTTTAGTTTTAGCATCTCTTCCTCATCTTGTTCTTGTAGTATCTCAGCGTTTTGGGATTATTAGTCAGCATTCTAATTTATATAAATATAATGTTTTTTCTTAAGTTGCTCTAAATATTGTCCTTCAAGATGAGAAGGAATTTCTTGACCATATTATCATGTCTACCAACATGAAGTGCCTCACACCACCGTAAGTTCTATAACTCTGCATTAACCTTTCTTTACCTTATGCTAATTGACTAAGGATTTATGTGTGTGTGAATCATTTGAATGTAATAGTAATCATATTTGTCTCTTCTTTTTTTTTTTTTTTTTTTTTTGGAGGAGGGGGGGGGGGGGGAGTGGGTTATTTCTATATTGATTGAACCATTGTGAATAATGACATACAGTATTAGAAAATATGTCATACTCTTGTTTGGAGTTTTGGATGTATGTCATGCTATACCGTGTTTGTTTCTCTTTTAGTTTAAGTAAGACTTAAGAGGGATACAGATTTTATTGTTAATTTTGGTTTATGGCAATGCTGCAGTATTAGAAAATATGTCTTACTCTTGTTTGGAGTAAGACATGATTTGTTTGGAGTAAGACATAGTTTGGGAAAGAAATCTATGATGATTCCTATAAAAATTGCCTTATTTTACCGATTTTTTCATATAAAATACTCATCGTATGACTTTTCTTTTGTAATATCATGTCAACCACCTGCTCCCATTCCTTTTGGGTTCCTCTTTTTCTACTATGCCATAAGTAATTGTAAATAGACAGTAAATAATTGTCCTATCAACATGCTTTTAGGGTGTTGGAACTTAGTGTAAGCAACTTTAACACCTTATATTAAATAATGGAAAATAAAAAATCAAAATACAGTGGTTTTGACTTGATTTATATTTTCTAATCCTAAACTAATTTAAATTTAGTTTGTCAGTCTTCACGTGTTAGTAATAATATGATAAAGCAGTGATGGGGATTTTTTTGGGTTACTAATCCTTAAAAAATTGTAACGTATATACGTACGACCTCACTTTTCAACTTATTGTTTTTTGTTCAACACAAACTCTATTGATCAATACACGAGATTTATCTTTTGTTGCCCATTCTATGTTTTTTATAAGTACTTAAATTCTAAACATAACTAATAAAAGGCTAAAAGGGGTGCAACCTAATACAGGGGAAGAGTAAACAAAGGATGAGCCAACAAGAAAGAACAGAGATTAAAAGAAAAATGGTTTTTATGTCAGTGTTAATTGGGATTATGATGATTGGTTTTTTATGTTAGTGATCATGCAATTGTACATTGTTACGCTCAAATGCTTTGACGATTGTGCTTGATTGCTGGGGTGATTAGCGGTAAAAGGTATGTGTATTTGTGTCCTTAAATACTCATATTCCTATGTGCTCACATAGTTGTATGCACTTATGCTTACATGCTTGTATACTCTCATGTTTAAATTCTCATATGTTTAATTAAGTGTCACTCCTTTATAAGACCTATTCATTATTTCTCATTAAGCGTTAACCGTTTGTTTGAATCCACATATGCACACACTTTGATGACAATATATCTATATGCTTGGAGATTGATGTGCTCATGCAGTTGGATGCTCGTGCACTCACATGCTTTGATGATCGTGCATAAATGCTAAGGTGATTTGATGGTAAGATGTATGTGTACTTGAATACTTAAATTCTCATGTGCTTGTTTGTTCACATGCTTTGTTGATCACATGCTCACTGGTGTACTTGCTTTGATGATCACATGCTTACATGACTACTTGCTTTGATGATAACACGCTTATATGTTCACATGCTTCGACGATCGTTTGCCATGTCTACAATCCTTAATGAGCGTATGCTCCCATGTTTACATGCTTTGACGATCACATGCTCACATGCCTGTATGCCCCCATGCAAATATGTTTGGATGCTTTGATGATCACATGTTGACATGCCCTTATGCTCTCATGCTCACATATTCTTACATGCTTACTGGTTACGTCTACACACTTCAATGATTGGATACTTCCATGTTCACATGATTGATTTCTCACATGCTTGGATACACACACGTTGGAATGCTCACGTGCTCACATGCCCTAATGATGACATGCTCCTATGCTCGCATGTCTTGATGATCACTTGCTCCCATGCTCGCATGCCTTGATGATGCTCCCATGCTTATATGCATTGATGATTGCGTACTCTTATGGTCATACGCATTGATATTCAAATGTTTGATATCCACACACATGTACACTTGATGATGTCTATATACTTGGAGGCTTAAATGATCATGCAGTTGGACGTTCGTATGCTCAAATGCTTTGAAGATTGTGCTTGAATGCCGAGGTGATTGGGTGGTAAGAGGTATGTGTACTTGGGTGCGTAAATACTCATATGCGTGTATGGTTTCATACTTACATGCTTGTATACCGTCATGCGTAATTGCTTGTGTACAATCAAATGTTGCTCTTCGTAAGCCTTATTGATTAATTCTCATTAAGCATCAACTCTTTGTTTATATCCACATTTGCACACAATTGGGTGATGATATGCTTATATGGTCATATGTTTGTATAACCTTATGCTTGAATGCTAACATGTTTGAATGCTTACTCGCTCACATGCTCCCATGTTCATCCGTTGCTCATATGCCTTAACCATCACAAGCTCCCATGCTTACATTCTTTGATGATCACATGCTCCTATGTTCACCCGTTTGATGATGTCATGCTTCTTTGCTAATATGCTTTGATGGTCACATGCTCTCATGCTCATATGCTTTGATATTCACATGTTTGATATCCACACATATATGCACACACTTGGATGATGATATGTCTATATGCTTAGAGACTTAAATAATCACATTGTTGGACGTTCGTGCACTTAAATGCTTTGATGATTGTGCTTGAATGTTGAGATGATTGGGCGGTAAGAGGTATGTGTATTTGGATGCTTAGATACTCAAATGCTTTTATGCTCACATGCATGTCTGCTCTCAATGCTTGTGTACTTTCATTCTTAGA
This sequence comes from Lithocarpus polystachyus, assembly GCA_033629205.1. Taxonomy (NCBI): domain Eukaryota; kingdom Viridiplantae; phylum Streptophyta; class Magnoliopsida; order Fagales; family Fagaceae; genus Lithocarpus; species Lithocarpus polystachyus. The sequence goes on from CM066166.1 coordinate 46,683,083, forward strand.
TGTTTACATGCTCAATTCAGTGTCACTCCTTCATAAGACTTATTCATTAATTCTCATTAAATATCAATTTTTTCTTTGTATCCACATGCGCTCATACTTGGATGACGATATATCTGTATGCTTGAAGGCTGATGTGTTCATGCAGTTGGATGCTCGTACACTCACATGCTTCTATGATCGTGCTAAAATGCTAAGGTGATTGGAGAGGACAATATATGTTTAATTGCATGCTTGATTGATCACATGTTTGGATCCTCTCATGTTTGATTGCTCACATGTTCACATGTTTTGACGATCACATGCTCCCACATTCACATGCTTTGATAATCACATCTCGCATGGTCAAATGCTTTGATGATCACATGCTCCTATACTCACATAGTTTTATGATCCCATGCTCATATGCTTTGATGATTGCAAGCTCTCGTGCTCACTGGTTTTAATGTTCATAAGTTTGATATCCACACACATGAGCACACACTTAGATGATGATTTGTCTAAATGCTTGGAGGCTTACGTAAAAAGGCAGTTGGATGTTCGTGCACTCAAATGCTTTGACGATTGTACTTGAATGCTAAAGTGATTTGACAGTAAGAAGCAACAGCAACACAAACTTTATTTGTGTTAAAAAGCTAGCTACTTGCTTTTGTAGCCTCACTTAGAATTGCAATATTTTCTTATTATATGAACAAATCACATACATGTCACATATTGACAGATTGAATTGAAATTTTTTTAAATTAGAGGACTAAAATGAATTTCTGTCAAACTTAGAAGGTGTATTTGCCTTTGTCCAATTTCATTAAATTTTTTTTTCAAAAAATCTTTGTTCATTAGTTAATTGCATACTTAACAGAAATTTTTGAACGAAATTTGGACTAAAGACCTAAATTGAATAAATTTAAAAATTAGCAGAATCAATTGAATAATTTAAAATTAGAGGACTAAAATAAATTTCTGTCAAACTTAGAAGGCGTATTTGCATTTTAGCCTATATGTTATTATTGGGGCTTAGGATTTGTGTTTTCTCAAGCTGTATTCTTAGAGTTCGTTTAATTGTTGAGTTAATGCATTTGCAGTGCTTTAACTAAGGTTGATTTGATGTTGTTGCTTGTCACTGAAACATTCTTTTGTGTAGTCATGTTGGTTTTTCTTTTCTCTATTTAAAAAGTTAAATTATTGTAATTTAAAGTTGTCTTAAGCTGTGTAGCTGCGATTGTATTTTTCAGTTTGCTCATGCGAAATCCAATGCCAATGTCACCAAGGGTTTGCACTTTTATGTAGTCCTTGTACATGAATCTTATTCTCTTGTTTTTGTTGACGTTTTCTTGCTTTTAGTTGAACCTGGTTATCCTGTTTTGGTAGCAACTCCATGTCCGTTTGGATTGCCATTTATTTTTGGGCTATAGGAAGCATGATTTATTTGGAGTGTTGTGGTAGAGTCTCATTTGGCAATATGTTTTTTTTTTCCCCTTTCATATCTGTTCATCTCTCCTACATTCATAAGAATTTTAATGATAGTTTTTTTCTTGTTTTAATTCTATCTAATACTTAGATCTCACTGCTTTTCCTAGGTTCCGATTTTGGGGTGGATTATAAATTTCAGTCTCATTGAGTTTGCTTTTGAAACTTTTATTGCATTTCTTGTTCCTTTGTGTTTCTGTTTTATTCAATTTTTGGCCATTGGATTTAATATCTGTAGATTTGTGTTGATTAATGTGTTAATTTAGAATCTTGCTGATTGTTTTAATTTGCACCAAACATTAGGCAAGCAGCAGGGGTGATTCAGGTTGTTGAAGTTAAATGGATGCACCTTAAACGTGTTGGATGCTATTGACATATAGTAGTTCCTCTACTTGTTTGTAACTACTGCAATTCTCAGTTCAAGTTAAATATCTCAATCATGCTTTGTTTATGGGACTATTTTTTTTTTTTTTTTGGATGCGCCTGTCTTGTTTGAGCTCAATCTAATACTTGCGTCTATTACTAGTTTTCTAATGCTATAGTTTTCAGGTGTATCGTAAATTCTTGACTCACTTGGCTAAGGTTTGAAATTTCCATTGCAATTTTTAACCTAGTCATACAAAGTGGGTGGGCTGATAGTGTCAATGTCCAATCAAGTCTTTATTAGTATGAAGATTTTGCTTTTTTGGACTCATATACTAAGCACTAACTTATGCTTTTATATAAGTTGGTGATGTTCATTTTTTGGGTTTGTGATTCTCAAACTTAGGTTGTGTTGACTCCAGCTATAATAAAACTCTTCTCATATTGTCTTGATTCCACTTTTTCACTTACAAGTCATCTAATCAACTGTTTCCTCATATACCATATTATACTATTTTCTTTGTTGGATTTACTTTACCAATTTTGGTTCTCAGATGCTCTTATTCGTCATCTGTTGCAGTGAAGAAGGGTTTTTCTAGAATGATTTAGTTCGCTTCGGTAATAGCATTGTCTTCTATTTCTAGATGGGTGTAATTGTGGGTTTAAAATTCTAAAATTCGCTTTGTAAACACTAATTGGTGCTTGGATTGTGTGTATTTCTGACTCCATTTGTTTGGTTTTAAATATTTCCAGCACTACCCAACTTGTTGGTAATTTTCTTGTTTTTATGACTTAAAATTTTTATATTGAATAAGGATATTCATAGTGCTGCTGTGTTTTAGATTTTATTTACATTTGATCTTAACTCTTCCTTAATTACTTTATTTACCCGTTGAGATTGTTGATTTTCTCATATATATACGTGTGTATTTATATTCTCTCTTTGTTATCATTTTTTAATCTAAATTTTAATTCTAGAGGTGATGCATTTGTAGTACTTTAACTAGGGTTGATTTGTTTTTGTTGCTTAATGAAAAATGCTTTTGATTAGTCTTGTTTATTTATTTTTTATTTTTAATCTTGTAAATTAAAGTTGTTCTAAACTGTGTAGCTGCAATTTTTTTATTTTTTAGTTTTCTCATGTGAGAAGTGAATGCCAATGCCATTGGGGGTTTGTGCTTTCATGCTTGTACATTTGTGATCTTGTTCCGTTTTTTTAATTTTTTTTCTTGATATTATTTTAGCCTAGTTGCCCTCTTTTGCTTTTCATACCCATTTTGGATTTGCTACTTACTGTCTGTCAATAGGAAGCAAGATTTTTTGTGTTGCTTTGCAATGGAGCCTAATTTGGCAATAAACTCTTTTTTCCTAACATATTTTTCTGTCTTATAATCATAAGAATTTTAAAGATAGTTTTTTTCGTGTTTAGTTCGTTCTTATACTTGGGTTTTTCACTACTTTTCCTAGGTTTTGTTTTTGGCTTTTAGGCCAATTATTAGTCTAGTTTTAGTCTCAGTGATTGAGCATTTAACATGTCTATTGGTTTTAACTTATTTCTCTGGATTTTAATTCGTAATCTTAGATTGTTGGTCATTGCTTTCGTAGTCATTGAAAGTGAGCAGATATTGTCAATATTTTATGTAGTTCATTGTTACTCTATAGTTTTTTGCTATTTAGGACTCAAATATACTAATTCTATGTAGTTCATTGTTATTTTGTAGTTTTTTGCTATTTGTGACTCAAAAATACTAAGCAACATATGTTTTTTTATAAGATTCCGATGTTTGTTTTGTGGGGGCAATGCTTGATTGTTTTTAGTGTTGATATGTTTACAAGAGGAGAATTTGTGATTTGGACTTTGCAACAGTGTTTGCACTGTGTTAGCTGCAACAATAAGAAAAATCTTCTCCTCTTAATTTCACTTTTTTCTTACGAGTGTTTGAACAAACTGTGTTTTGGAAGTATAATAGTCATTCTAGTGATTTCAAAGGTATTTATTTGTCGTAAAAAATAATTTTACCTGTGATAATTACCAAAATGTCAAAAAACCTACAAATACAACAAAACCTTTAAAATGACTCCTCTACAAGGGTCAAAATGACTAAAATGCACTACAAATGTCCAAAATATCCCAAAACCCTAGAAAATGACCAAAATGCCTTCAAAATGACCACAATATCCCCTAAAACTTTTAAACTGACTAAAACACCATCGAAACCACAAAAATAAGCAAAATATTAAAAAAACCTGTGAGAAAGTCCAAAATAAGCAAACTTTAAAGGGTATTTTTTTATCACAAAAAAATTATTTTACCTTTGAGAAAGTCCAAAATATTAAAAAACCTTTAAATACACCAAAACATCTTAAACGACCCGTTTAGAACTGCGAAAATTACTGAAATGCACCACGAATATCCAAAATACCCTAAAGCCTTGGAAATTGACCAAAATGTCTTCGAAACGGCCACAAAACTCCCAAAACCTTTTAAAATGACCAAAGTACTATTGAAACACCAAAAATAAGAAAAATAACCTCAAAACCTTTGAAAATAACCAAAATACCTATAAACTAAGCCAAAATACACTCGATTTCTTAGCTTTTGGCAGTATTTTGGTCAGTTTCATGTCGTTTTGCTCATTCTAGCAGATTTTAGGGCATTTTGCTCATTTTAGCAATGTTGAGGGGTATTTTTTTAAAACATTTTAGATATTTTGGGCATTTTGGTCATTTACGAGGTATTGTGATTTGACTGCTCATTCTAGCAATTTCAGGGGTATTTTGGTCATTTTAGAGGTTTTGGGGTTATTTTAGACGATTTAGATATTTTAAGGCTATTTTAGCAAATTAAGAGGTTTCGAGGGGTTTTTTTTTTTGGACATTTTGTGGCTTTGGGGGTATTTTGGTGATTTTGGGAGTATACTGGCCAAACTAGTGATTTCAAGGGTTTTTTTTAATAAAAGAAAAATTATTTTACCCGTGAGAATCACCAAAATATCAAAAAACTTATAAATACAGCAAAACCTCTAAAATGACCCCCTTAGAACAGCCAAAATGACTAAAATGCACTATGAATGTCCAAAATACCCCAAAACCCTAGAAAATGGCCTAAACGCTCCGAAAACTTTTCAAATGACCAAAATACCATCGAAGCCACAAAAAAAGCAAATTACCCTCAAAACCTCTAAAAATAACCAAAATAACCCTAAACTATGCCAAAATACCTTCGATTTTTCAAAATTTAGAGGTATTTTGGTCGGTTTTAAGTTGTTTTGCTCATTCTAAAGGATTTTAGGGCATTTTACTGATTTTAGCAATGTCTAGGGGTATTTTTTTTAAAATCAGTTTAGATGTTTAAAGCGTTTTGGTTATTTACGAGTTATCGAAATTTAACAGCTTTTTTTAGCCGTTTAAGGGGTTTTTTGGTCATTTCATTGGTTTTGGGGTTATTTTAGTCGTTTTTGAAATTTTGAGGCTATTTTGGCCAATTAAGAGGTTTTGGGGGTTACTTTTTGGACATTTAGTGATTTTGGGGTATTTTGGTAATTTTGGTGATTTTGGGAGTATAACGGCCATTCTCGTGATTTCAAGGGTATTTTTTTATCACAAAAAATTATTTTACTTGTGAGAATGTCCAAAATATTAAAAAACCTTTAAATACACCTACACATCTTAAACAACCCTTTTAGAACTGTGAAAATTACTGAAATGCACAACGAATATCCAAAATACCCCAAAACCTCGAAAATTGACCAAAACGCCCTTGAAATGGCCACAAAACTCCCGAAACCTTTTAAAATGACCAAAGCACTATTAAAACACCGAAAATAAGAAAAATAACCTCAAAACCTCTGAAAATATCCAAAATACCTTTAAACTAAGCCAAAATACGCTGGATTTCTTAGATTTTGGCAGTATTTTGGTCTGTTTCACGTCGTTTTGCTCATTCTAGCAGATTTTAGAGCATGTTGCTCATTTTAACAATGTCAAGAGGTATTTTTTTAACACATTTTAGATGTTTGGGGCATTTTGGTCATTTACGAGGTATCGAGATTTGACTGCTCAATCTAGCAATTTCAGGGGTATTTTAGTCATTTTAGAGGTTTTCGGGTTAGTTTAGACGATTTAGAGATTTTGAGGCTATTTTGGCTAATTAAGAGGTTTCGAGGGGTTTTTGGAGATTTAAGCATTTAATAATGTAATTTTCTGAGATCTCAATCTTGAAAGCTTGACGTGAGTTCAAATTTGAACTTGAGCTTGATATTAAGCTCAAGCTTGGCCTGATTGACTAATCAGGTCAAGCCCAAGCTTTTTGGCTTTCTCACGAGCTCAAGCTTAAACATTATTTTTGACTTGTCATGAGCTCGAGCTCAAGCTAAGCTTAAGCTTTTGACTTTTATTGACGGGCCAAACTTGAACATGCACTGTTTGATAAAGCTCGGCTCGCTTATAGCTCTATTTTTAACTCAAAACTAGAGTTTAGCCGAAATATAATCAAGTTTCACACTTTTCAACCTGAAAAATTAGGGGAAAAAAAAAAAGAAATGAAATTTTTAGCTAAACTTGAAAAGGCAATCTATAAAAAGAATCGATTAAAGCCCCAATTAGTCGAAAATGGAACGAAAGAACCTGAAATTGACCGAGTAGACCAAATTGGACTGAAGTATACCTAATTGGATAGAATGTGACCGAAGTAGACCTAATTGTCCCGAATAAGAATTGTTTAATTTTTAGGTTGAACAAATTATGTTGAACAAATTTTAGAGAACAAATTATACATTATATTACAATTACAAAATAATTAATTGTGTCTCACATGTTGCGTGGGTTTGCAACTAGTAATTGTAAAAGCAACGGCCAAAAAATCTACTGATAAAGTTAGATAATTTCAAGGAGGTTCTTAGTGCACATCTCTTTATTAAACAAAAATGCTGAGTAGAATTCGAGGAAAAGTCACATAACAAAGACATGGTGTAAGGTGAATCTTTAATTCCTACTTAGCAACATCAATATGTGCTAAAAATCTGTATAATTTTTTTTTTTGAAAAATGTTCAAAACCCTAGAACATAGACTTACTGTGTGTGAGAGGATAATGATGGTGAAAATTTGTTTCTCTTTGCTCGAAATTTGTAACCTTCTCCAAAATTTCCTCAAGATGTGTCTTGAGAGAGTGTTCTTTCATGTTTGGCAACAAGCCAATAAGCCTGCTCATTTGTTAGCATAACATGTTTTTGGCATTGCTGATGTTTTTGTATGGATCCAATAAAAATATTGTTTTTTTGAACAAACTCTTATCTATGATGTTAGTTCTATTTCTTAATTAATAAAAGTTTTCTGCTTCCTATTAAAAAAAAAAAGGTCTACAAATAGAATGAGGTAAGGTGAATTAAGGCTGCATAATAGACAGCTCCATAGGTGGGTTAAGTAATAAGACCAGCCTAACCACAAGTGAGTTAAGTCTAATTTACTTATATTTTTTTTCCCTAAAAGGTAATAATTTTCATTATTTATAATTCTATTTTTTTTGGTAAAATAATTTTATATATAAATCTTATCACACCCTTTAAGTATTTTTGTAATTGAAAATGTAGTAATTATAAATTATGATAAATATAAATTATTACCTCTTTAGGAAAAAAAAAGGAATGAAGAATTTCATATCTATAAAAAGCGGTATGCAGCTATAGTGCTCCGACACTGTGCACCCAGTGTTTTTCATTGTGCAAACATTGCAACGGCAACAGTGCTTTGGTTTCGTAAGTTTTTTTTTTTTTTTTTTTTTCCGTAATCAGTTTGTGTTTTTTTTTTCTTTTAAATATTGATGTAAGCTGACATTTATATTGCTATACTGACACAACAAATTTCACAATATTTTCACAATTATTGACATGTCAATTTCTTCCAAGTTGAAATAAAATAATAAAATAAAATATATGATTGGTTTTTTTTTTTCCAGTAATCGGTTTGTGTTTTTTTTTCTTTTAAATATTGATGTAAGCTGACATTTATATTATTATACTGACACAACAAATTTCACAATATTTTCACAATTATTGACGTGTCAATTTCTTACAAGTCGAAATAAAATAATAAAATATAAAATTGTAGCCAATCACAACTGAAAATAAATGTTTAAAAAAAATGTTACAATACTCATTGTTATCACAATATTTTCACAATTGTTGAGATCTCAATTTCTTATAGATCAAATTAAAAAAAATGCTAAGTCCACAACATTTTAGCATTAATTTTTACAGTGCCTAAAGTTTTTTTTTTTTTCCTAGTAATCAGTTTGTGTTTTTTTTTTTAAATATTTATATAAACTGGCATATATATTGTAATACTTACACAACAAATTTCATAATATTTTCATAATTATTGCAGTATCAATTTCTTACAAATCGAAATAAAAAAATAAAATATGAGACTGTGACCAACAACAATTGAAAATAAATGTTTTGAAAAAATGTTACAACACTTATTGTTATCACAATATTTTCATAATTGTTGAGATCTTAGTTTCTTATATATCAAATAAAAAAATGCCAAATTCACAATATTTTAACATTAATTTCACAACAAATTATAGGTAAGCTATTATTGATAGATAGCACTAGAGCTACAATGTTTTTGGTTTATTCAACTAGCACTGTAGCTACAGTGCCAAAAGTTTTTTTTTTTTTTTTCCAGTAATTGGTTTGTATTTTTTTTCTTTGAAATCTTTATGTAAACTGGCATATATATTGTTATACTAATATAACAAATTTCATAATATTTTCACAATTATTGACGTGTCAATTTAGTATAAGTCGAAATAAAATAATAATATATGAGACTGTGACTAACCACAACTGAAAATAAATGTTTTGAGAAAATATTATAACACTTATTATTACCACAATATTTTCACAATTGTTGAGATCTCAGTTTCTTATAGATCAAATAAAAAAAATGCTAAATCCACAACATTTTAACATTAATTTCAACCATGGCTAAAGTTTTTTTTTCCTAGTAATCAATGTGTTTTTTTTCTTTTAAATATTTCTGTAAGTTGGCATATATAATGTTATACCGACACAACAAATTTCACAATATTTTAACAAATATTGAAGTATCAATTTCTTACAAGTCGAAATAAAATAATAAAATATGAGACTGTGACCAACCACAATTGAAAATAAATGTTTTGAAAATAATAATAACAATGTTATCAGTTTAACCAATAATAATTTCTCATTTAAAATTTGTTCTAAAAATATTATGAATGTAGCATTTCTCTCAAATAAAAAAAAATATCTATTCAAATCTTAAAAATGAAGATATTGTAAAAATATTATAATATTTTATTTTATTTATAGATTTTTTTAATATAATTAAATTGAATGAGTCAAAATTTACGATTTTACACCCTAAATCTACGTTGAGCCAACACTAGTGTATAAAAAAAAATAGAGAGGAATTTTGTAAAACTAGGACGTGAAATACAAAGAAAAAGAAAACAAGCAAATACAGTGGCAGTTTTGCAAAAAAGCCGAAATTAATGAATTTAAATGCACACATCCCAACGGCTCTCTCACCATCTCTCTCCACGTATAAGGTTTGTAAAAAGGCAAAACCCCAACAGCTGTCTCTCATTCTCTCTCTCTCCACATTTCCCAGAGCATAGGTCTCTCTCTCTCTCTCTCGCAGTTGATTTGGGTTTTCCTATCTGGGTTTTGTTTTGGGGATGAATTTGAACGCTTTTGTACTATTTTCATGTTTTATTTTGATTGATTTTTTTTTTAATTTTATAACAAGTTGATTCTTTCAATGTGTGAGGGATATATCTAACTTTTATACGGACAAAACCCTAATGTGTGCTTTGTTATTTATATGGGTATTAATTTATGGTTTGCTTTGAACTTTCGTGGATTGGTTGGATTGTTTGAGAGTGGAATCAGAGACTGAAAACGTCTATATGTTTGTTATTTTATGGAAAACTAGGGTTTTAAATTTATTATCCAATTACTTTATGTAACTGTATATTGCTAGAGGGTTGTTATCCTATGTGTGAAATGACTGCATATAGAATTTTTTTTTTTTTTACCTTCACTTTCTCTTTGTGGGTGTGCTAAACCCTAACCTGTTTCAGATGGGTCGTTTATTCAGATCGACTCGATATCTATAGATCTTGTTAGCGCTAAGGATAAGAGTGATGCTGGAAAGTGTGAGCATTTTTCTATAAGTTAAGCCTTCTCCCTAATCATGTAATAATCTTTTAGATTCGTGTGGTTGAGTTCCTCTTTTTTTGCAAGAAAACTTTTTATGTATCACAAAATTATTAGTCTTCTGTATTGCTCTATTTAATTTTGTTATCCTCATACTTAAAACTTAACTGACTTATTTTTTTTGAGAAAATTTTGCAGACTAAAAGATCTAATTGTTGGGAAATTTACTAACATAGCCTGCAAATTTTTTCTAAATGTTTGTTTGAGCTGCCACTTTAATATTCATTTTAATTTCCATGCAGGTAGATGCTGCTTTGGTGCTCCTTGAAAACATAATTTCATATGTGAGTGCCAACATGTGTATCCTCTTAGACTGTGTTCTCACACTTTATTTGCATTATCCTTTTTTCTAAGCATTTAGGCATTGCCTTCTATAATAGAGTCCATTTACAAAAATTTACATGCTTTTATTCTGAAAGTGTTTTTATGTCGCCTATTCTTCTTCCAGGATTTAATAAACACGTGTCATACCTCAAGATGTGTGGGATCTTAGGTTGTTTAAGAGAAGGCCATCAGTGTAAGTGCATTTTACTTTGATTACATGTCAGTGGAAAAAAATTCCTTTTGTTTCTCCATGCTTGCTTCTTTATGGCCTATTTTAAATAGAGGAACTATTTAATATGAATGCTTAATGGTGCCATTGTTAATATCTCTATATGAATGATCCCTATTTTTAATTTTTTTGTTATTTGTTTTGTAATGAGTTCCATGTATTGTGCCACTTTATGATGAATTAGAATATAATAGTCTATATAAGCCAAGTATGTACCCCAAGAAAGGGAGATTATTTTGATGAATAAAGTTTCTTTTGAAATTGAGTCCATGGTTTGGTGCCGACTCCAGCCAGCCCTAAGTGTTGACTCCTAGTGGTTTTTTTCCTCGCTTGGTGCTATCCAAGCAAGCCTAGGTACTGACTGTTCTCCATGTTAGGAACTTATGAGAAGTAGCTTGACTTAATGCATATGATCCAGCTAGTGCATCATCATGTATGCAGCACCAGTAAGCATGAGTAAGTATAGTTTTGTATCAGTAAGCACCAGTAACAACAACAGTGCAGCATTAACATTATTATAAGAGGTAGTTTTTTAGTAAAGTTTTGTATCATCTTTGTAATTGAAGGTTAGAATCACATGCTTATTAATTGATTGTGTCATGTGCTTAATTGTTGATTAATTAGAAGCCATGTGCTTCACGGTTAATTGTTGAAGAGTTTTTTTTCACAACAGATAAAGAATAGAGATCCTCTTAAACTAGGGTTTGTATATAATACCATGCTTTTTGTTGGTATCAGTATTCATATTTTGTTACTAGTATGCTCCTTTTTACAAATGTTATGCTCATCAATCTTTTGTTTTTTTCATAAGCCTTTGGTCATGTTTGTTGTCATATTGCATCAGCGACTACTTTCTCAGTCTACAAGTAATTATGCAGAGCAGCTTCTCTTTTGTTTCATGAGTTCTGATGAAACATTTGTAATCAAATCCCCAGGTAAAACAGTCTGACAGTTCACTTGCATGGGACTTGTAATGCTAGGCTTATACATGTCTACAGCTGGCTGATAGAACATCAAAAATTTTGCTGAAGCTCTGGACCATGCATGATTTTTGGTAACAGTATGCACATATTGGTATATAATCTTGGCTTAGCTTAAAAAAACATATATAATCTATGGACATGACTAGAAATATTCGTATCATTAGTTAAATTTTGGGAAGCATACCACCTAATTTCACCAATGAGCTCTAGCTCGATTAGCACTTCTCCCTCAATAGTGGGACAGAGGTTGTGGATTTAAAACTCACATGGTGTGGCTTTTCAATATAAAAAAGTAATTTAGAATGATGATGAAACGCTTCTGCTTTGTCATTACTAATTTTAGAATGGCAACATAAAACCCCTTTTCCTTGATATCGTCTTTAATTAGCCTCCTTCCCATAAAAATTTATCATTTATGTTTCCTCTACTTATAGATACTGTCCTCGTTAAGCTCTGATTTTCTTATCATTCCTAGACTTTTATGATTCTCTTATTTTGAAGTTTCTTTTGTAGTTTTTAACTCATATTAGTTTTGTTGTACTTACTTTTTGTAGAGAACTAACCCCAGCTGAAATTGATGATATTTAGCTCAAGTGGAGTAGCGTGCTGCTTGCTCTTCTTGCCTGCCATGTCTTTGAAGAGATATTATTAATCGAATATATGTTGCATTCCTTCACATTGTAGCAGGTGATCAATTTAATGTAGATTAATTGATAGGATTAAATTTTTAACCTGTCTGAACTGGAGCAGCAGACTGGTGAGCCAATTGAGCCTATTACTATATACCCTCTGTCTATGGAGTGGTTTATTTTGGGCCTATTACTATATCCTCTGTTTATTATTCGGAGATGAAAGTAAAATTACATCTTTTCTTCTATTACTTTGGCATAACTAGCACCGACAAGAAACTCAGGTAAGCTTTGTTTTCCTTCCTCACTAAGCATGTGGATGGTCTTACACTTGATGTGAATTGGTCTTGGTTTGGGTTGATATTCCAAATACCTTGCATAAATGTCACATTTATAAACTGTTCTTCAATGGATATAAACTTGTCATGTGATTGCATGTTTTAAGATTTTTGGGAGAACGTGTCTACATCACCTTTCTCCGTATGGCATGCTACTCACAGTTCCTTTGTTTTGAAGTTTATTCCCTGAAGCTGAAAGTTCATTACTAGTGTCTGGGTAGCTCTGGTCTATGCATGTTCATGAGATGGCATTTATCTTTTGTGTGCCAAATCTTGAAGAATTGCGACGGAAAAATGTACCTGTGATCAACTGATCACAGTTTGTAACCCAGGTGAAATAGTCTAACAGTTCACTTGCACGGGACTTGTAATTCTAGGCTAATACATATATAAATGAAACCAATTACTTAGCAATATAGTTAAATGAAACAAATAATTTTAGGGATTATACATAAGCATACTCCTTGTTTTTTTATTATTATTATTTTTTTTATGAAAAGTTACATAAGCATACTCATTCTGTTACATGCAACTTTTTAATAGGTTTAAGAAAAGACTACTATAAAAATTTACTATATATCTAATAGTGAGTATATTTCTTGAAGGACTTATCAGTTTTGATCCATCTTAAAAAAATATAAATGCTGATCTTAATCATGTTCAGCAATTACCAACCCTCCAATTTTTCGGTGTTGATGATGAGAAAGGCTGGAATTGCCTGTAAGATTGTTTTCAAGTTCAGCTTGTGATTCTTAAACTTTTCCCCATTCTTCCTAGACAAAGGAGGTGGTGGTACACTAAGGAGACCAAATTGGATGACATTATTAGGTTTCTTTACATTCTATTTGGGATTTTTTTTCCCCTGCCATGTCTTACAAAGGTATGATCCTATTCTCTGGGACTTCCTATAGAAGTCTTGCAAGTGGCCCAAATGGTCCATGTCATATAGACGATTTTTAGAGTGTTACTCAGGTATGGATTGTTAAAACTATTCGTTACACTAGAATTTTAGCTTTTGAAAACATATTTAGCATACCTGCTTCTGTTATTGCCTTTATTTGAATATTGCTCATTGCAGAAAGTCTTTATAGTTTGGCTTTCAGTTTAGAGTTAAGAGTTTAGAGAAGAGCTTGGCTTTCAATGTTAATTGGATTTACCTTTATAGTTGTTGGGTAATATGCTAGTTTTTCTATTTGTTGTTTTGCAACTCCTGCCTTTCTTAGTGCATGTTATAAATCTCATTTTGAGACACTGTTTATTGTTAATTATTATAATCTTTTTAGCATGTTGCTTTGGATTACCTAAGTTCTGATTGTGCTTCTACCTTAACTTCTTGTTTCCGATTTACTTTAGCTTTAACAATTGTTTGTTGGGGTTGTTGATTTTCTCTTTTACTTTATTAATTTATTTTTCATTAAATGATGCTTGTCCATTTATTTTTTGTTTTTTATAATCTTTTTAATTCCAGGGTGATGCGATTGCATCCTTTTATGTAAGGTTGATTTGATTTTGTTGTTCTCTTTCGTATATTCTTCTAAGTTGAATTTGTTTTGTTATTTTTTATTTTTTACATTCTTGGAAGTGTTTTTCTCGAACTATGTAGCTGGGTATGCGTTTTTTCAGTTTGCTACATGTGGTGGATTCAAAGCGGGCGCCACTAAGCGTTTGCACTTTCCTCTTGTACATTTGTCTACTAAGTGTTGGGTAATAGGCTAGTTTTTCTATTTGTTGTTTTGCAACTCTTGCCATTCTTAGTGCTTGCTATAAATCTCATTTCGAGTCACTGTTTACTATTATTTATCATAGTCCTTTTAGCATTTTGCTTTAGGTTACCTAAGTTTTGATTGTGCTTCTACCCTAACCACTTGTTTACAATCTACTTTAGCTTTAACAATTTTTCGTTAGGGTTTTTGATTTTCTCTTTTACTCTATTAATTTATTTTTCGTTAAATGCTGCTTGAACTATGTAGCTGGCTATGTGTTTTTTCTGTTTGCTACATGTGGTGGATTCAAAGGTTGCGCCGCTAAGGGTTTGCACTTTCCTCTTGTAAATTTGTCTACTTGTCTTGGTTCTATTGACGTTTTCTTTGTACAGGACATGGGATACTTGTTTGACATGGCCGCATGCGTGTCCTAACCGTTTTTCTGCTCCAAAATAGAAGGCTGAAACACACTTCCTCTAACACCGATCTCCTTCCGTTTCTTTCTCTCATGCCGATCATCTTCTTCTTCTTCTTCTTCCTATCACACCAATCTCCTCTTCTTCTTCTTCTTCTTCTTCTTCAGCTCTTAGATCTATAATCCTATTTTACTTTTACAGTTTTGCCCCTTTTGCCCTTTCTGTCCATGTGTGCTTTTTATTGCTTTGTCTGCCTCACAGTGTTACACATTAAGAGCTCTTTTATCTCTAGCCACCCTCTTGAACAAAAGATGGGTAAATAGATGTTTCTTTTCAAATTTTTTTGTCTTTTATGAGTTAAAAGTCTACCACCTATCAAGCCAAGTAGTCAACTTTTTACAATTCTTTTTTCATTATCTAGGTAGATAGTATCAATGGCTAGACTTAAATATGCTTTTAAAAGATTTTTTAACAATTATTTACAAATATTTTTGTTAGAAAAAAAATTTTCAGGCTTGTCTTCTGTGTGTTTATTTGTAATTTTGTAAGTTTTTAAGGTATTCATGTTCAAAAGATATGTTCTTTGGTGATTGCCATCTTTCAATGTCTCTCTCTTATAGAATAATATTCTAATTGCATGATTTCCATTTGTGATCAGTCTTTTAATGAAATGGTTGCAATGTGTCGGGTGAAAGATCTAGGAAAGAGGTGGAATTTATTGAAACACACCTTTTTCAAGCATGCTAAGTCTCTTGAGATTTCTGTGAAGAAATGATTCTCTGACTTGCCACCCTTTTAGGATATAGGCTTTACCTTTTGGTGCTTCCCTTACATGCATGCCATGTTCTAGGATTGTGCCTATTTATTGAAAATGTTTTACCTATAAAAATACAAAGCATCATACAATGTATACTTCTTTTTAGGGGGGATGTCTTAATTTTCATTTGTTGCCTAATGTGTCTCCTCTCTCATCGTCTCTTGCTCAGCTTCCTCCCAATGCGGTTACATCAATTATTGATGGCTTGGAGAGATTGTACAATGAATAGCCAAAGCCACTAGGAGTTGCATATCTTTTGATTGCAAAATGGAGATATTCTGATCTTTCTAGCTTTGTTGTCAAGTTTCAACTCTAGTTTTTAAGACCTATGTAACAGAGGATTGATTTTTATTTGTGTTTTTGCAGACAAACGGTGATTTTGTTGCTAAACCCATGGTCTTTCGGGTCAATATTCAACTGGAAAGACAAATTTTATAAATATTTGCTAAAATGCAGCTATCCAGGTTAGTTAAGTTTTATTTCTGTTTGTCCCTTCTGATTTGTTAGTATGACTGGATCTCAAAGATGAATGTCCCTTATAATCTGTTTGAACAGGTGCTCACTATGGACCAGAGAGCCTGCAAAAGAAAGATTTTTTGTTGTTGTTATGGTATCACTAGTTACCCTCATTTTCCTATGTTATTTATGAAGGCTAATTAAGTTTAAATGCACTATAGAAAACAACAGTGTCGCATCAACACTTGGTACTAGACACCAGCAGCTTATTATAAGAGGCAGTTTATTAGTAAAGTTTTGTATCATCTTTGTAATTGAAGGTTAGGGTCATCTTATTAATTGATTGTGTTATGTACTTAATTGTTGATTAGTTAGGAGCCATGTGCTTAACAGTCAGTTAGTTAGATCATTAGATCAGTGTAGCCAGCTGGCTGTTATTGTTAGTCAGTTAGTTGTGTTCATGAATTGTATAAAGGTGTGGAGATGGATTGTAAGAGGCATGCAATGAGAATTCAAACTGTTCATATTCCCATGCTTCTCTAATCCCTTTCAATTCTTCTAAGAGGCATGGCTGCCCTCTTAGTCAGTCACTCACCATTTTTCCTTTGCTTAATCTATTCTTATCAATCGTTTATTTACATATTTTTCTTGCTGTACAATTCTGGTTTGTCCTGCATCAAATCTCTAGCCAACCCTAGGTGCTGAGTCCAAGTTCATCCATCTCTATTTTTCCTGTCACAATTTTTTTTTTGTCCTGCATCATTGTGATGAAACGTACTCCATGATCCCAGGAAGTTTCTTTTGTGCTTTGTTGTGGAGTTTGGTAATTCAATTTGAGTTGACATGGGGTTTTCGCTTTATCATGAGGTAGGCTTTTAGGTGTGTGTGAGAGATATTGTCCATAATCTTCTTCTCTTTTACTTTCGAAATCGTTAGATATTGATTTTGTTGTTTCATACAGGTACTTGAAGTAGTGTTAACTGTGTTGGTGACTGTAGTTGAGGACATCAAATGCTCTGATATAGCTGATGTTATTGTTGAACTGAATCTTCTGAGTGCTTCAGGTGCCCTTTAAAGAAGGTAAGGTAGTTCTTTCCTTCCTTTGGTTTCTTTCTAGCAACTCCAATATGTAAATGTCCTTAACACTGTTAGCACTATCAAGTTTGGAACTTAGTGTTTCACCAAGTAATATTGCTACAGTTATCATTTCTTACTAATTTGATTTTAAAACTAATATACTTGATTTTTATCATTGCTTGAAGTTATGAGTCAATACTATTGTTAGTTTATGTTTTGGTATTTGGAAGATGTTTCTGTATGGCTTTACATGATATTTGTTAGATTGTGACCTGTTACGTTTGTCTTTAATGTTTGTTTTTGTTTCTTGGTGAAATTTTATGGCTTTGTTATACTTTTGAAGGAGAATTTACATATGATGTAAATAATTCTGTCATATGTTTTTTGGGTTTTAGTTGGACAATAATGAGCTTATCTAGTGATGTTGCAAAATTGTTTCTATAAGAACTTTTGTCAACCAAGTATTGAAATTCTTTTCCTTTTTGTTTTTTGGGTGAGATTGAGAAAATATTGCAGGTTTACTCCTTGGTGTCTTGGAAAAGTAAAAAGTAATATCCAGTCCTTTAACCTTGATGACAATTCTATGTTGTGGACTTATTGATCGAGGTAGGGAGATTGTTGTATTAGAGGTAATGTTGCACGTGTTCCAACACTTGGCCTAATGAGTTTGACTGATTCCTGCTAGGTATTGAAATTCGAAGTTATTATGGTTGATTTGTGTGTAGTTGAGAGTCTTATTCGTGGTGTTTTCTTTTTTGGATAAACTTATTCATTGCTTTTTTGGCCTTTTTATTCAGTCTTATTTGATCTTAGGCATCATTTTTCTGTGGATTAATTGGTTTTTACTATGTCAACTAAAAAAAAAAAAAAAAATCAACTAACCTAGCAGGAATGTTGATATGAAATTATTGGGCTATGCTGATATGAAATTATCTCTTGAAATATGAAACTATCTCTTTTCTATGAGTTGATTGTTTAGCAACTTTTTGAGTACTAATGACACATGACGCTTCTTGAACTTGAAAGAAAATCAAAGCCAATCTACCCGTGTTTTACTTTATACTTTTGCTGCATTAGAATAAAACTCCTAAAGGCATGGACCTATCAAGCTACTCTTCTATGTGTTAACAGTCTTTTCAATCTTTGAAGGAAGCTAGAAGCTCTAGTAGTTGGTTTTTTGTCTGAGTGTTGTGCTTTGTGTAAGCTAAAGACAGGTTTGATCCGTGATACCTAATAATAGAATTCTGAACTATTTTTTTTTTTTCAATTTATTTATAAATATGCTGGATTAGAAGGGAATTCCTTACAAATTTGAAATAACAGGGCATGCACTTATACAATCTATGTTGCCACTCTGAAGGAAGCTAGAAGCTTGAGTGGTTTATTTTCCATCTAAGCTATGCAGTTAGCATAAGCTAGGACAGGTTTTATTGGCATTTTCTGTTTTCTTTATTTATGAATTTCTTAACTAGTTGATTGGTTTTATTTATTTTATTTTAATCTCTAGAGTTTTAAATTTTCACTTATTAGCATAGAGTAGGTATTATTTCTAGACTATTTTTCTATGACTCTAAAACCATACAAAAAATTGACACCATTAAATTGTGGTATGGGCCATGTAGTACTTTCTTATTTTAGATGATTTTAGAGCCTATGTGGTACCAAGTAAAAGAGAATTTGGTTTAAAGAAAAAAAAATCATATTTTTCGAAGCAATCACAACTAGTTTGAATTCAATCTTTTTATATTTTGATCTTGAAATATACTCGAGATGTATTGAGGAAGAATTTTCCATAACTATATGTAGATGGAAATAATTTACTTTTGTGTCTTGAATTCTTGTGTACTTGATACTTCTAAAGTTTGTTCCTCTCTCTCTTTCTTGATGGTCTTTTGCAGCCCTTTGATCTGTTGTATTGCCTTAGGCATTAATCAATGTCTCCAGACATTGATGTTTTACAGGATCTTCTCTTGCAGCCTGCAGGATCTGTACCCTTCTTTTGCTCTTTGATTTTTCATTTATGTTTTTAAATATTTCAGAATATTGTTTCTTAGCAATATTTGTGTTCCAAAATTTTATCTTGATTCAGAAGTTGCTAGGAGGAACTATGTGCTGCCTACAACAACTCAAAAATTCTTGCTTGCCATGTAGGAATGTAGAGAACAATACTCTAGACCTATAGCTGCAAAATTGCCAAGTGTTCTAAATTTTAGCTGCTGTGGATTTTTTTTTTTTTTTGCCTTTCATACACACATATATATATATATATATATATATATGGATTGCTTTTTAACATGTATTTGGTTTTGCCGTGTGTGCCAAATCCTGAAATTAGTTATGTTATTACTTCTCTCACAGTATCTCTTTAATTAATACAGAACTCGATACCTATTTCTTTCTTTATTTTGATTTTTCCCATTTCTTTTTGGATATTAAGCTAGTCTGCATTGTATTGTTTTACCTAACTAGGGATTAGTAATGCAGCCATAAAGCCTACTATTCTATTTAAGACCATAGAAGATATCGTGATTAATCTCATAAACTAATACTTAATTCCAAAACCTAGATGACTATTTTTTTTGTTGACTGTATGGAATTGTCAAGGGACACGATAGTATATTACTATTGTAGTATAATAACTACTTGATATCACTTGTTTCTGTATTAAAGTCCAATTGTATGTCTTATAGTTAAATTTGCATGCCTGAGGTCCACCTTATCAGCAAACATTATGCTACCTAATTTAAACTTCCCTTCTTCTTTTAGTAACCATAGCATCTATAGTGCAGAAAATATGGAAATCCATTCAATACTACAGTTATTCCATCACCTCCATCTGTAGCTCCTTCTCTTGCAACCGCACCACACTATGAAAAAGCCTCTCGGAAACCAGCATTGGAAATAGTATCATGTATGTTTATATATATATATATATATATGTATATATATATATATATATATTTTTTTTTTTCCCATCTTCGACATCCTCATTAGGAAATTGAGTATTGAAGTCTTAATCACATTTACCTATAAGCATGGAAATAGATTACATTCACTTTTCCCCGAGTTTCAAGTAAAGTGGATAAGTTTTGTGTTAATTAACGTTCAAGTTTTCCTTCGAAAGTCCTTTTAAACGTAGTATATCTTATATGCTTGAGACAACCTATTAGTGAACTCCCGCTCCCCCCACCTTCTTCTTCTTCTCTCTCTCTTTCATAGGCCTTATTTTCTAGTAACACCTTATGATTTGAGATCCTAATAGTTAATCAATTAATAGAATGAAGGAGTTTTAAAGAAATTAGCAGCATCAATCATATTTCTAATCCATCAGTATACACCTAATAGAATTCTGAGCATTCCTTACATTAGCCATTTTGTGAAAGTATGCAGTATTTTGATCCCCAGTATTTATCCACAAACTCCTCAATTTCGGCCTCAAGATAGCCTCCTCAACATTTTTTGACATATAATAATGCCACAACTCCTTTTCTATTTTCAGGAGCCTAGGCATTCCTGGACAACTGAGAAGACTTTTTTGAACCTTTTTCAAGTCCTCCCTAACGATTTGGAATCTCAGACTCATGCTCCTAAAATTTTTTTTATTGAACTTCTTGAACACCATCTTTGTTAATTAATTGATCTTTCCATTTTAGGGTATGTCCTTAAATGATTATAACTTGCTCTGATCCAGAGTTTAAAGTTGAAAGGTGTGCACTATTCTCAAATGCAATATAATTTGCATTTAAGCTTATGTAAGTTGTACTTCGAAGAGAAAGAATAGAGGAAGTAAATAATTGACTTCATGACAAATCCTTGATATCTTTTGTGCCATTGATACAGCCATGGGCATTCTTACTTAAGAATTTGTAGACATAATTTTATAAGAACGTGTAGTATTTCTATTTGATCTAGGTTTTTTTGTTATATTATAGATCTATAATGTGATTCTCCATTTGATATGCTTGTCTTGCATTGAATTATATATTTTGTTTATCTCATTGTGAGCATTTATTGTCTTGCATTTATAACTAGTAACTAATTATGATGTCATTTATTTATGGGATTCAAATTTTCTTTATGCTTTTAAGCCCCTGAAATTTTCTGTAAAAATGAATCCATGAGTTGTTGGACTTATCTTTTTAATTGCATCAGGCACTCTTGGATCCCATGGGGGCTAGTGGATGCTGTAGCAGAAAAGAATGCGGCTTCATTGACTACAAGAGCTGATTTGAGGGATCTATTTACAATTCCATCAATATGTTGTGTTTCAGTTGCCCTTTAATATCTTGCTGGTGAGTTTTGGTCATTAATATAGAAATGCTAGAGTCATAGCTTATACAACAAGCCTAGTTACCTTCTTGGAGTTTTAGCTATGTTTTTAAAGATTTTGATAGTTATTTATTTTGAAAACCTGAAAATACACACACACACACACACACACACACTTAACAAAAGTATAAAATACTAGGAAGCACCGTTACGGTAACGAGTATAGGTTTGGGTACGATACAGCGACATAGCAATTTTTGAAAAATTAGCACTTACCTAAGAAGCACGGGTATGGGTACAACACTGGTAAAACATACCAAATGAAATATCTGTGCTTATTAGATAAAATACCTATATATATATAGATACACATAACACACGCATATATAAATTAAATTATTTGCCTTATTCCAACATTCACAAAATTACACTTGATCGTAAAACCTCTCAAAATTATGTTTTTGACGCCCAATTTTTTTTTTTTTTTCAAATTCCATTTTTGACTCCACAAATTTTTCAAATTACATTTTTTACTACACAACTTTTTCAAATTACAATTTGACCCAAACTTTTTTTAAATTATAAATTGATCTTCAAGGTTTTTAAAAATTACAGAATCTCTTAAAGTTCAAAATTTGCATAGAAGTCCATGAGGTTATAAGAATCACCATTCTATTACTAAATTTCGAAAAGGGAATTTCCTTCAAGCACAATAAAATTGTCAAAGGACATTCTTCTCACAGTATCTAATCATTCAACCTTTATATCCCTTTGTTGTATCTTTGTATCTTTTTGCATGAGAAAAATGCGTTGAAAGGAAAAAGTGCTAATCAAACTTTTTATGTTTTGGCTTGGAATGAGGTTAGTTGTATTTAATTCAAGAATGTAATTTACTTTTCTAGCCAATGTCATGCAACCACATGTAAATAGTTAATATGCCCGTGCATTTCACATATCATCTCCTAGGGTAGACTATATGTGCTTTCACATATTCATGCATTCATTTGTCATCACTTAGGAAATATTATATTTTTTGCTCACATGTTCATGCATTCGTATCATATGTCCTCAATTAGGACTTATATTCCATGCTCACATGTCCATGCTCCTTGTAACTCACATGCTTTGATGATCCCATGCTCGTATGCTTTAGTGATTGCATGCCACAATGCTCAAATGCCTTGATATTCACATCTTAAATATCCACATACATGTTTAATATCCATATGTGCTCATGTAGTTGGATGTTCGTGCACTCACATGCTTTGATGATTGTGTTGAAATGCTAGTGTGATTAAACGGTAATATATATTTATTTGAATAATTAAATGTTCATGCGCTTGTATGATCACATGCTCACATGTCTACGTTGATGGCCACATGTTCCTATGTTCACATGCTCTGATGATTACATGCTCTTACGTTCTCATGCTTCGATGTTCGTATGCTCACATGTCAACATGCTTTGATGATCATATGCTCCCATGCTCACATGCTTGGATACTCAGATGTTCACATTTCTTGATAATCACATGCTCCTAGGGTTAAATTCTTTGATAATCACATTCTCTCATGGTCAAATGCTTTGATAATTACATGCTCTGATACTTACACGCATTAATGATTACATGCTTCGATGATCATACACTCTCATGCTCACATGATCACATGCTTGGTTGATCACACGCTTGGATACTCACGTGTTTGATTGTTCTTACGTTCACATGCTTTGATAATCACATGCTTGTATGCTCTAATGCTTACATGTTTGTACATATTTTTCAACGCCCACTTGTTCAATTAAGGGTAACTACTTCAGAAGACTTGTTCATTAATTCTAATTCAGCATCAACCTTAGCTTTGATGATCATGCTGAAAAGTTATGTGATTAGACGGTAAGATATATATTTATTTAGATAGTTAAATGCTCAGTGCTTGTATAATCGCATGCTTTGTTGAGCACATCCTCACATGTCTACTTGATTTGATTATCACATGCTCACATGTCTACTTCCTTTGATGGTCACATGCTCCAATGTTCTCATGCTTTGATGGTCCTATCATCACATGTCTACATGCTTTGATGTTGCTAACTTCACATGCATGGATGCCCACTTGTTTGATTGCTTACACGTTCACATGCTTTGACGATCAAATGGTTCCATGTTCACATGCCTTGATATGATGCTCCCATGGTTAAATGCTTTGATAATCAAATGCTTCCATACTTAAATGCTTTGATACTCCCTTGCTTATATGCTTCTACGATCACATGCACCCATGCTCACTCGCATTAATATTCACAAGTTTGATATACACACACATGAGCACACACTTGGATTATGATTTGTGTATATGCTTGGATGCTTAAGTGAACATGTAGCTGGACGTTCCTGCGCTCAAATGCTTTGACGATTGTGCTTGAAAGCTAAAGTGAATGGGCGGTAAGTGGTGTGTGTATTTGGCTGCTTAAATGCTTGTACGATCTTATGCTCACATACTTGTACACTCTCATTCTTAAATGTCCTCATGTTCAATTAAGTGTAACTCATCTATAAGACATATTTATGAATGCTTATTAAGCAACAACCCTTTCTTTGTATTCACATGTGCCCACACTTGGATGACGATATATTTATATGCTTGGAGACTTATTTTTACTTGCCTTTATGATTACATGCATCTATGTTCACATGCTTTGATGATTAGACGCTCTTGTGCTCAAATACTTTGTGGATTTTTGATTGGAAGCTAAATTGATTGGGCGGACGGCAAGAGGTATGTGTACTTGGTTGCTTAAATGCTCATATGCTTGTCTTTTCTCATGCTCACATGCTTGTGCATTCTCATTCTTATATTCTCACATGTTCAATTGAGTGTAGCTCTTTCGTAAGAATTATTTATTAATTCTCAATAAGCATCAACCCTTTCTTTGTATCCATATATGCCGAGACTTGGATGACGATATATCTATGTGCTTGAAAGCTGATTTTCACTTACTTTGATGATTACATGCTTCTATGTTCTCATGCTCTGATGATCGTATGCTTACATGTCTATATGCTTTGATGATCATATGGTCTCACACATACATGCTCACATGCTTGGATGCTTACATGTTTGATTGCTCACACTTTCACATGTCTTGATAATCACATGCTTTCAAGTTCAAATGCTTTGATAACGACCTTCTCCTATACTCACAGGCTTTGATGATCCCATGATCGAATGCTTTGATGATTGCATGCTCCAATGCTTAAATACATCGGTATTCACATGTTTAATATCCACACTTGTGCACATGCTTGGACGATGATATGTCTATATGCTCAGAGGCTTAAGTGAACAAGCAGTTGGACATTTGTGTGCCCAACTATTTGACGAAAATGTTTGAATGCGGTGGAGATATGACAATAAGAGGAATGTGTACTTGATTGCTTAAATGCTTGTATGCTAATATAACGTAATGCTCACTTGCTTGTACCCTTTATTTGCATCCATTTGTGCTCATGTAGTTGGATGCTCGTGTACTCACATGCTTTGATGATTGTGTTGAAATGCTAGTGTGATTAAACGGTAAAATATATATATTTATTTAGATACTTAAATGTTCATGCACTTGTATGATCACATGCTCACATGTCTACGTTGATGGCCATATGTTCCTATGTTCACATGCTTTAATGATTACATGCTCCTACGTTCTCATGCTTCGATGTTCGTATGCTCACATGTCAACATGCTTTGATGATCATATACTCCCATGCTCACATGATCACATGCTTGATTGATCACATGCTTGGATGCTCACATGTTTAATACTTTGACTATCACATGCTCCTATGTTCACATTTCTTGATAATCATATGCTCTTAGGGTTAAATTCTTTGATAATCACATTCTCCCATGGTCAAATGCTTTGATAATCATATGCTCCGATACTCACATGCGTTAATGATTACATGCTTCGATGATTATATACTCTCATGCTCACATGATCGCATGCTTGGTTGATCACACGCTTAGATGCTCACATGTTTGATTATTCTTACGTTCACATGCCTTGATAATCACATGCTCTCGTGGTCAAATGCTTTAATATTCACATGCTCCGATACTCACATGCTTAGATGATCCCATGCTCATATGCTTCAATGATCACATGCTGCCATCCTCACTAACAATAATATTTACAAGTTTGATATCCCTACACATGAGCACACACTTGGATGATGATTTGCCTATATGCTTGGATTCTTAAGTAAACATGCAGTTGGACGTTCTTGCGCTCAAATGCCTTGAGTATTATGCTCATATGCTTGTCTGCTTTTATGCTCACATGCTTGTACACTCTCATTCTTAAATGCTCACATGTTCAATTATGTATAAATACTTCATAAGATTTACTTATTAACTCCCATTAAGCATCAACCCTTTCTTTGTATCAACATGTGACTACACTTAGATGACGATATATCTATATGTTTTAAAGCAAATGTTCACTTGCTTTGATGATTACATACTCCTATGTTGTCATGCTTTGATGATCATATGCAGCATATCTACATGCTTTGATTATCATATGGTTTACTTGATTGATCAGATGCTTGGATGCTCACATGCTTGATTGGTCACACCTTCACATGCCTTGGTAATCACATGCTCTCATGGTTAGATGCTTTGATAATCACCTTTTCCCGTACTTAAATGGTTTGATGATCCCATGCTTTGACAATCACATGCTCCTATGTCACATGCCTTGATAACCACATGCTCTCGTGATTAAATGTTTTGATAATCACATGCTTCCTTACTCACATGCTTTGATGATTCCATGCTCACATGCTTTGATTATCACATGTTCCTATGCTCACTCACATCAATATTCACAAGTTTGATATGTACACACATGAGCACACACTTGGATGATGATTTGTGTATATGCTTGGATGCTTAAGTGAACATGAAGTTGGATGTTCCTGTGCTCAAATGCTTTGAGGATTGTGCTTGAAAGCTAAAAGTCATTAGGCGGTAAGAGGTATGCATACTTGGTTGCTTAAATACTCATATGCTTGTATGCTCTAATGCTTACATGCTTGTACACATTTTTAAACGCTCACTTGTTCAATTAAGGGTAACTACTTCGTAAGACTTTTTCATTAATTCTCATTCAGCATCAACCTTAGCTTGGATGATCGTGCTGAAAAGTTATGTGATTGGACAGTAAGGTATATATTTATTAGGATAATTAAATGCTCATATGCTTGTAGAATCACATGCTTTGCTGAGCACATGCTTACATGTCTACTTGATTTGATCATTACAAGCTAACATGTCTACTTCCTTTGATGGTCACATGGTCCAATGTTCTCATACTTTGATGGTCCTATCATATCACAAGTCTACACGATTTGATGTTCATCTGCTCCCACGCTCACATCACATGCATGGATGCACGCATGTTCGATTGCTTACACGGTCAAATGCTTTGACGATGAAGTGGTTTCATGTTCACATGCCTTGATAATCACATGTTCTCATGGTTAAATGCTTTGATAATCAAATGCTTCCATACTTATATGGTTTGATGATCCCTTGCTCATATGCTTCGACGATCATATGCACCCATGCTCACTCGCATTAATATTCACGAGTTTGATATACACACACATGAGCACACACTTGGTTGATGATTTGTGTATTTGCTTGGACGCTTAAGTGAATGTGCAGCTGGACGTTGTTGCGCTCAAAAGTTTGACGATTGTTGCTTGAAAGCTAAAGTGAATGGGCGGTCAGTGGTATGTGTATTTGGCTGGATAAATGCTTGTATGATCTCATGCTTACATACTTGTACACTTTCATTCTTAAATGTCCTCATATTCAATTAAGTGTAACTCCTTTATAAGACATTTATAAATGCTAATTAAGCAACAACTTTTTCTGTGTATCCACATGTGCCCACACTTGGATGACAATATATCTATATGCTTGGAGGCTGATTTTCACTTATCTAGATGATTACATGCTTCTATGTTTACTTGCTTTGATGATTAGACATTCTTGCGCTCAAATGCTTTGTCGTTTGTGATTGAAAGCTAAATTGATTGGGCGGACAGAAAGAGGTATGTGTACTTAGTTACTTAAATGCTTATATGCTTGTTTCCTCTCGTGCTCACATGCTTGTACACTCTCATTCTTAAATTCTCACAAGTTCAATTAAGTGTTACTCCTTCATTAGAATTATTTATTAATTCTTAATAAGCATCAACCCTTTCTTTGTATTCACATTTGCCCATACTTGAATGACGATATATCTATATGCTTGGAGGCTGTTTTTCACTTGCTTTGATGATTACATGCTTTTTTGTTCTCATGCTTTGGTGATCGTATGTTCACATGTCTAAATGCTTTGATGATCATATAATCACACACTCACATGCTTGGATGCTTACATGTTTGATTGCTAACACCTTCACATGTCTTGATAATCACATGCTCTCAAGATCAAATGCTTTGATAATGACGTTCTCTAAAACTCGCATGCTTTGATGATTGCATGCTCCAATGCTCGAATTCATCGGTATTCACATGTTTATTATCCACACGCATGTGCGCACGCTTGGGCGATGATATGTCTATATGCTCGGGGGCTTAAGTGAACAAGCAGTTGGACATTTGTGTGCCCAAGTATTTGACGAAAATGCTTGAATGCGGAGGTGATATGACAATAAGAGGTATGTGTACTTGGTTGCTTAAATGCTTGTATGCTTGTATGCTTGTATAATTTAATGCTCACATGCTTGTACACTTTATAAGGTGTATTCATTAATTTTCTTTCACCATCAACCCTTTCTTTGTATCCATATATGCCCACCCTTGGATGAAGATGTCTATATGCTTGGAGGTTGATGTGCTCATGTAGTTGGATGCTCGTGCACTCACATGCTTTGGTGATCGTGTCGAAATGCTAGTGTGATAGAATATTAAAATATGTATTTGTTTGGATACTTAAATGTTTATGCGCTTGTATAATCACTTGCTCACATGTCTACTTTGATGGTTACATGTTCCTATGTTCACATGCTTTAATGATTACGTGCTCCTACATTCTCTTACTTTGATGATCGTATGTTCACACGTCAACATGCTTTGATGATCATATGCTCTTATGATTACATGCTTGGTTGATCACACGCTTGGATGCTCACATGGTTGATCGTTTTTACGTTCGCATGCCTCCATAATCACATGCTCCCGTGGTCAAATGCTTTATTAATCATATGCTTCGATACACACATTCTTTGATGATCTCATGCTCATATGCTTGATGATTATATGCTGACATCCTCACTCGTAATAATATTTACAAGTTTGATATCGTTACACATGAGCACACACTTGGATGATGATTTGCATATATGCTTGGATTCTTAAGTGAACATGCAGTTGGACGTTCTTGCGCTCAAATGCTTTGAGTATTATACTTGAACGCTACAGTGAGTGGACGATAAGAGGTATGTGTTCTTGGCTACTTAAATGCTCATATGTTTGTCTGCTATTATGCTCACATGCTTGTACACTCTCATTCTTAAATACTCACATGTTCAAATTATGTATAAATCTTTCATAAGATTTACATATTAATTCCCATTAAGCCCCAACTCTTTCTTTGTATCCACATATTACCACACTTAGATGACGATATATCTATATGCTTGGAGGCCGATGTTCATTTGCTTTGATGATTACATACTCCTATGTTGTTATGCTTTGATGATCGTGTGCTCACATATCTACATACTTTAATTATCATACGGTTTGCTTAATTGATTACATGCTTGGATGCTCACATGTTTGCTTGGTCACACCTTCACAAGCCTTGATAATCACATGCTCCCATGGTTAGATGCTTTGATAATCACATTTTCCCATACTTAAATGGTTCGAGAATCCCATGCTTTGACAATCACATGCTCCTGTGTCACATGCCTTGATAACCACATGTTCCCATGATTAAATGCTTTGATAATGACATGCTCCCTTAGTCACATGCTTTGATTATTACATGCTCCTATGCTCACTCTCATCAATATTCACAAGTTTGATATGCACACACATGAGCACATACTTGGATGATGATTTGTGCTTGGATGCTTAAGTGAACATGCAGTTAGATGTTCCTGTGCTCAAATGCTTTGAAGATTGTACTTGAAAGCTAACAGTCTTTAGGCGGTAAAAGGTATACGTACTGGGTTGCTTAAATGCTCATATGCTTGTCTGCTCTTATGCTCGTCTGCTCTTATGCTCACGTGCTTGTACACTCTCATTCTTAAATTCTCACATGTTCAATTATGTATAAATCCTTCATAAGATTTACTTATTAACTCCCGTTAAGCATTAACCCTCTCTTTGTATCCATATGTGCCCACACTTGGATGAAGATGTCTATATGCTTGGAGGTTGATGTGCTCATTTAGTTGGATGCTTGTGCACTTACATGCTTTGATGGTCGTATTGAAATGCTATTGTGATTGAACGGTAAAATATATATTTATTTGGATACATAAATGTTCTTGCGCTTGTATGATCACATGCTCACGTCTACTTTGATGGCAGCATGTTCCTTTGTTCACATGCTTTGACGATTGCATGCTTTGATGATTACATGCTCCTATGTTCTCATGTTTCGATGGTCGTATGCTCACATGTCAACATGCTTTTATGATCATATGCTCTCATGCTCACATAATCACACGCTTGATTGATCACACGCTTAGATGCTCATATGTTTAATGCTTTGACTATCAAATGCTCCTATGTTCAAATGCCTTAATAATCACATGCTCTTAGGGTTAAATTCTTTGATAATCACATTCTCTCATGGTCAGATGTTTTGATAATTACATGCTTCGATACTCATATGCATTGCTGTTTACATGCTTTGATGATCATATGCTCTCATGCTCACATGATCACATGCTTGGATGCTCATATGTTTGATTGTTCTTACGTTCATGTGCCTTGATAATCATATGCTCCTGCGGTCAAATGCTTTAATAATCACATGCTCCGATACTCACATTCTTTGATGATCCCATGCTCATATGCTTCGATGATCACATGCTACCCTTCTTACTCGCAATAATATTTACAAGTTTGACATCCCTACACATGAGCACACACTTGGATGATGATTTATCTCTATGCTTGGACTCTTAAGTGAACATGCAGTTAGACGTTCTTGCGCTCAAATACTCATATGTTTATCTGCTCTTATGCTCACATGTTCAATCATGTATAAATCATTCATAAGATTTACTTATTAACTCCCATTAGCGTCAACCCTTTCTTTGTATCCACATGTGACCACATTTGGATGACGATATATCTATATGTTTGGAGGCCAATGTTCACTTGCTTTGATAATTACATACTCCTATGTTGTCATGCTTTGATGATCGTATAGTCACATTTCTACATGCTTTGATTATCATATGGTCTGCTTGATTGATCACATGCTTGGATGCTTACATGTTTGATCGTGCTGAAACGTTGTGATTGGACGGTAAGGTATATATTTGTTTGGATACTTAAATGCTCGCATGCTTTGTTGAGCACATGCTTGCATGTCTACTTGATTTGATCATCACAAACTCACATGTCTACATGCTTTGATGATCATATAGTGCCACGCTCACATGCTTACATGCTTGATTGCTAACACCTTCACATGTCTTGATAATCACATGCTCTCAAGATCAAATGCTTTGATAATGACCTTCTCCTAAACTCACATGCTTCGATGATCCTATGATCGGATGCTTTGATGATTGCATGCTCCAATGCTGAAATGTATCGGTATTCACATGTTTAATATCCACACACATATGCACACGCTTAGACAATGATATGTGTTTATGCTTGGAGGCTTTAGTGAACAAGCAGTTGGACATTTTTGTGCCCAAATATTTGACGAAAATTCTTGAATGCGAAGGTGATATGACGATAAGAGGTATGTGTACTTGGTTGCTTAAATGCTTGTATGCTTGTATAATCTAATGCTCACATGCTTACACTTCATAAGGCGTATTCATTACTTTTCATTCACCATCAACCCTTTCTTTGTATCCATATGTGTCCACACTTGGATGAAGATGTCTATATGCTTGGAGGTTAATGTGCTCATATAGTTAGATACTCGTGCACTCACATGCTTTGATGATTGTGTTGAAATGCATAATCTAATGCTTAAATGCTTGTATGCTTGTATAATCTAATGCTCACATGCTTGTACACTTCATAAGGCGTATTCATTACTTTTCATTCACCATAAACCCTGTCTTTGTATCCATATGTGCCCACACTTGGATGAAGATGTCTATATGCTTGGAGGTTGATGTGCTCATATAGTTGGATGCTCGTGCACTCACATGCTTTAATGATTGTGTTGAAATGCTAGTGTGATAGAACGGTAAAATATATATTTATTTGGATACGTAAATGGTCACGCGCTTGTATGATCACATGCTCGCGTATCTACTTTGATGGCCACATGTTCCTATGTTCACATGCTTTGATGATTACATGCTCATACGTTCTCATGCTTCGATGATCGTATGCTCACATGTCAACATCATTTGAGGATCATATGCTCCCATGTTCACATGATCACATGCTTGATTGATCACATGCTTGGACGCTCACATGTTTAATGCTTTGACTATTACATGCTCTTATGTTCACATGCCTTAATAATCACATGCTCCTAGGGTTAAATTCTTTGATAATCACATTCTCTTATGGTCAAATGCTTTGATAATCACATGCTCTGATACTCACATGTGTTAATGATTACATGTTTCGATAATCATATGCTCTCATGTTTCATTGATCACATGCTTGGATGCTCACATGTTTGATCGTTCTTACGTTCATATGTCTTGATAATCACATGCTCCCGTGGTCAAATGCTTTAATAATCACATGCTCCGATACTCACATTCTTTGATGATCCCATGCTCATATATGTTTCGATAATCATATGCTCTCATGTTTCATTGATCACATGCTTGGATGCTCACATGTTTGATCGTTCTTACGTTCATATGTCTTGATAATCACATGCTCCCGTGGTCAAATGCTTTAATAATCACATGCTCCGATACTCACATTCTTTGATGATCCCATGCTCATATGCTTCGATGATTACGTACTGCCACCCTCACTTGCAATAATATTTACAAGTTTGATATCCCTACACTTGAGCACACACTTGGATGATGATTTGCTTATGTGCTTGGATTCTTAAGTGAACATGCAGTTGGACGTTCTTGCTCTCAAATGCTTTAAGTATTATTCTTGAACGCTACAGTGAGTTGACGATAAGAGGCATGTGTACTTGGCTGCTTAAATGCTCATATGCTTGTCTGCTATTATGCTCACATGCTTGTACACTCTCATTCTTAAATGCTCACATGTTCAATTATGTATAAATCCTTCATAAGATTTACTTATTAACTCCCGTTAAGTATTAACCCTTTCTTTGTATCCACATGTGACCACACTTGGATGACGATATATCTATATACTTGAAGGTCGATGTTCAGTTGCTTTGATGATTACATACTCTTGTGTTGTCATGTTTTGATGATCGTGTGCTCACATATCTACATGCTTTGATTATCATATGGTGTGCTTGATTGATCATCATGCTTGAATGCTCACATGTTTGATTGGTCACACCTTCACAAGCCTTGATAATCACATGCTCCCATGGTTAGATGCTATGATAATCACATTTTGCCATGCTTAAATGGTTCAATAATCCCATGCTTTGACAATCACATGCTCCCGTGTCACATGCCTTGATAATCACATGCTCCCATGATTTAATGCTTTGATAATACATGCTCCCTTACTCACATGCTTTGATGATTCCATTCTCACATGCTTCGATTATTACATGCTCCTATGCTCACTCATATCAATATTTACATGTTTGATATGCACACACATGAGCACACACTTGGATGATGATTTGTGTATATGCTTGGATGCTCATATGCTCTATTGCTTACATGCTTGTACACATTCTTAATCGCCCACTTGTTCAATTAAGGGTAACTATTTCATAAGACTTATTCATTAATTCTCATTCAGCATCAACCTTAACTTTGATGATTGTGCTGAAAAGTTATGTGATTGGACGGTAAGGTATATATTTATTAGGTTAATGAAATGCTCATGTGCTTGTATAATCACGTGCTTGTATAATCGCATATTTTGCTGAGCACAGGCTTTGATGATCCCTTGCTCATATGCTTTGATGATCCCTTGCTCATTTGCTTCGACGATCACATGCACCCATGCTCACTCGCATTAATATTCACAGGTTTGATATACACACACGAGCACACACTTGGATGATGATTTGTGTATATGCTTGGACACTCACAGGTGCAACTGGACGTTTTTGCGCTCAAATGTTTGACGATTGTGCTTGAAAGCTAAAGTGAATTGGCGGTCAGTGGTATGTGTATTTGGCTGGATAAATGCTTGTATGATCTCATGCTCACATACTTGTACACTCTCTTTCTTAAATGCCCTTATGTTCAATTAAGTGTAACTCCTCTATAAGACATATTTATGAATGCTAATTAAGCAACAAGTCTTTCTTTGTATCTACATGTGCCAACACTTGGATGGCGATATATCTATATGCCTGGAGACTGATTTTCACTTGCCTAGATGATTCCATGTTTCTATGTTCTCATGCTTTAGTGTTCGTATACTCACATGTGTACATGCTTTGATGATCATATTGTCCCACACTCACATGCTCACATGCTTACATGTTAGATTGCTAACACCTTCACATGTCTTGATAATAACCTGCTTTCAAGATCAAATGCTTTGATAATGACCTTCTCCTAAACTCAGATGATTCGATGATCCTATGATCGACTGCTTTGATGATTGCTTGCTCGAATGCTCGAATGCATCGGTATTCACATGTTTAATATCTACACGCATGTGCACACGCTTGGACGATGATATGTCTATAAGCTCGGAGGCTTAAGTGAACAAGCAGTTGGACGTTTGTGTGCCCAAGTATTTGACGAAAATGCTTGAATGCAGAGGTGATATGACAATAAGAGGTATGTGTACTTGGTTGCTTAAATACTTGTATAATCTAATGCTCACATGCTTGTACACTTTATAAGGCGTATTCATTAATTTTCATTCACCATCAACCCTTTCTTTGTATCCATATGTGCCCACACTTGGATGAAGATGTCTATATGCTTGGAGGTTGATATGCTCATGTAGTTGGATGCTCGTGCATTCACATACTTTGATGATCTTGTTGAAAGGCTAGTGTGATAGGACGGTAAAATATATATTTATTTGGATACTTAAATGTTTACGCGCTTGTATAATCACATGCTCGTGTGTCTACTTTGATGGCCACATGTTCCTATGGTTACAAGCTTTGATGATTACATGCTCCTACGTTCTCATGCTTCAATAATCGTATGCTCACATGTCAACTTGCTTTGATGATCATATTCTCTCATGCTCACAGGATCACATGCTTGATTGATCACATGCTTGGATGCTCACATGTTTAATGCTTTGACTGTCACATGCTCTCATGTTCACATGCCTTGATAATCACATGCTCCTAGGGTTAAATTCTTTGATAATCACATTCTCTTATGGTCAAATGCTTTGATAATTACATGCTCTAAAACTCACATGCATTAATGATTACATGTTTCGATAATCATATGCTCTCATGTTTCATTGATCACACGCTTGGATGTTCACATGTTTGATCGTTCTTACGTTCATATGTCTTGATAATCACATGCTCCCATGGTCAAATACTTTAATAATCACATGCTCCGATACTCGTGTTCTTTGATGATCCCATTCTCATATGCTTCGATGATCACATGCTGCCATGCTCACCCGCAATAATATTTACAAGTTTGTTATCCCTACACATGAGCACACACTTGGATGATGATTTGCCTATATACTTGGATTCTTAAGGTTGGACGTTCTTGCGCTCAAATGCTTTGAGTATTATGCTTGAATGCTACAGTGATTGGATGGTAAGAGGTATGTGTACCTGGCTGCTTAATTGTTCATATGTTTGTCTGCTCTTATGCTCACATGCTTGTACACATTCGTTCTTAAATGCTCACATGTTCAATTATGTATAAATCCTTTATAAGATTTACTTATTAACTCCCATTAAGTCTCAGCCCTTTCTTTGTATCCACATGTGACCACACTTAGATGACGATACTTCTATATGCTTGGTGGCTGATGTTCACTTGCTTTGATGATTACATACTCATATGTTGTCACGCTTTGATGATCGTATGCTCACATAACTACATGCTTTGATTATTATGTGGTCTGCTTGATTGATCACATGCTTGGATGCTCACATGTTTGATTGGTCACACCTTCACATGTCTTGATAATCACATGCTCCCATAATTAGATGCTTTGATAATCACCTTTTTCCATAGTTGAATAGTTCGATGATCCCATGCTTTGACAATCACATGCTTCCATGATTAAATGCTCTGATAATCACATGCTCGCTTATTCACATGCTTTGACGATTCCATGCTAACATACTTAGATTATCACATGCTTCTATGCTCACTCACATCAATATTCACATGTTTGATATGCACACATGAGCACACACTTGGATGATGATTTGTGTATATGCTTGGATGCTTAAGTGAACAAGCAGTTGGATGTTCCTGTGCGCAAATGCTTTAAGGATTGTGCTTGAAAGCTAAAAGTCATTAGGCGGTAAGAGGTATGCGTACTTGGTTGCTTAAATGCTCATATGCTTGTGTGCTCTAATTCTTACATGGTTGTACACATTCTTAAACGCCCACTTGTTCAGTTAAGGGTAACTACTTCCTAAAACTTATTCATTAATTCTCATTCAGCATCAACCTTAGCTTTGATGATTGTGCTGAAAAGTTATGTGATTGGACAATAAGATATATATTTATTTGGATACTTAAATGCTCATATGCTTGTATAATCGCATGCTTTGTTGAGCACAAGCTCACATGTCTACTTCCTTAGATGGTCACATGCTCCAATGATCTCATGCTTTGATGGTCCTATCATCACATGTCTACATGTTTTGATGTTCGTCTGCTCCCACACTCACATCACATGCATGGATGCCCACATGTTTGATTGCTTACACATTCACATGCTTTGACGATCAAATGGTTCCTTGTTCACATGCCTTGATAACCACATGCTCCCATGATTAAATGCTTTGATAATCACAAGCTCGCTTACTCACATGCTTTGATGATTCCATGCTAACATGCTTCGATTATCACATGCTCCTATGCTCACATCAATATTCACAAGTTTGATATGCACACACATGAGCACACACTTGGATGATGATTTGTGTATATGCTTGGATGCTTAAGGGTGCGTTTGATTCAATGTAAAATGTTTTCCAAGTGTAAAATATTTGCAAGGGAAAATACTTTCGGAAAAGAAAATATTTTCAGGTGTTTGGTGGCATTTTAAAAAATACTTTGAAAAATATTTTTTAGTGTTTGGTTGTGTTCTTGAAAATGTCATAGAAAACACATTTTCTACTTGTTGCTCACATATTCTCAGCTTCCAAACAATTAATTAATAATATCATTTCTCAACAAAGACACACAAAAGAATCAAAACCCAAAACAAAAAATTTATCAAATTCGGTCAAATTGAGAGAAGAAGGAAAAGGGAGAGGCGACTAGGTTTGAAGGCAAGATCGTGCGGACGGGGGCAAAGGCGAGATCGCGCGGAGGCAAAGGCGAGCACGAACAGACCGGGCTTATCGGAGATGGGTTTGAGCACGACGGAGGGGCTGAGGCGGTGCGATCAGATCGGCGATGGGTTTGAGCGACGCTATCAGACCGATGGGGCCGTGGGTCAGCGACTGGATCTGGGCTTCATCGGCGATGGCTCTCCGACTTGGGCTTGGCGTGAGTGATGAGAGTGAGCGAGGAGAGAAATTTTCTAAGAGGGTGTAAATGGGGTGTAAATAGTTTGAAGGAGAAAATGGAGCTCGGTCACAACTGAGCTTGGAGAGGAAAGGTGATAGAGCTGTGCGTGTGAGAAGCTTTGAGAGAGTGCGTGGATCGGAGGGGTGTAATTCTTTTAAAGGTAAAACAGAAGGTTAAATGGTTTTACAAGAGAAAGGCCTTATTTTACAGTCCACGCGGAATTGCAATTCTGTTTAACCAAATTTTCAGTCCCTACCAAACTCACATGTGGGTGTAAAAGCATTTCCAGAAACCATTTGAAGTCAAAACAAACGCAGCCTAAGTGAACATGCTGTTGGATGTTCTCGTGCTCAATTAAGGGTAACTACTTCATAAGACTTATTCAATATTCTCATTCAGCATCAACCTTAGCTTTGATGATAGTGCTGAAAATTTGTGATTGGACGGTAGGATATATATAGTTATTTGGATACTTAAATGCTCATGTGCTTGTATAATCATATGCTTTGTTGAGCACATGCTCACATGTCTACTTGATTTGTTCATCACATGCTCACATGTCTACTTCCTTTGATGGTGAATGTTCCAATGTTCTCATGCTTTGATGGTCCTATCATATCACATGTCTACATGCTTTGATGTTTATCTGCTTTGATGTTCATCTGCTCCTACACTCACATCACATGCATGGATGCCCACATGTTTGATTGCTTACACGTTCACATGCTTTGACAATCAAGTGGTTCCATGTTCACATGCCTTGATAATCACATACTTCCATGGTTAAATGCTTTGATAATCAAATGCTTCCATACTCAAATGCTTTGATGATCCCTTGCTCATATGCTTCGACGATCACAAGCACCCATGTATCTTATTATTCACAAGTTTGATATACACACACGAGCACACACTTGGATGATGATTTATGTATATGCTTGGACGCTTAAGTGATCGTGTAGCTGGATGTTCTTGCGCTTAAGTGCTTTAACGATTGTGGTTGAAAGCTAAAGTGAATGGGCGGTAAGTGATATGTGTATTTGGCTTCTTAAATGCTTGTATGATCTCATGCTCACATACTTGTACACTCTCATTCTTAAATCCCCTCATATGCAATTAAGTTTAAGTCCTTTATAAGACATTTATGAATGCTTATTAAGCAGTAACCCTTTGTTTGTATCCACATGTGCCCACACTTGGATGACGATATATCTATATGCTTGGAGGCTGATTTTCACTTGCTTTGATGAATACATACTTCTATGTTCATATGTGTTGATGATTGGACATTCTTGCGCTCAAATGCTTTGTGGATTGTGATTGGAAGCTAAATTGATTGGACGGACGGCAAGAGGTATGTGTAGTTGGTTGCTTAAATGTTCTTATGCTTGTCTGCTCTCATGCTCAAATGCTTGTGCACTCTCATTCTTAAATTCTCACATGTTCAATTAAGTGTAACTCATTCATTAGAATTATTTATTAATTCTCAATAAGCATCAACCCTTTCTTTGTATCCACATATGCCCACACTTGAATGACGATATATCTATATGCTTAGAGGCTGTTTTTCACTTGCATTGATGATTACATGCTTCTATCTTCTCATGCTTTTGTGATCGTATGCTCACATTTCTAAATGCTTTGATGATTATTCCCACACTCACATGCTCACATGCTTGGATGCTTACATGTTTGATTGCTCACACCTTTACATGTCTTGATAATCACATGCTCTTAAGAGCAATTGATTTGATAATGACCTTCTCCTAAACTCACTTGCTTCGATGATCCCATGATCGAATTCTTTGATGATTGCATGTTCCAATGCTCAAATGCATTGGTATTCATATGTTTAATATCCACACGCTTGTACGATGATATATCTATATGCTTGGAGGTTGATTTTCACTTGCTTTGATAATTACATGCTTCTATGTTCACATGCTTTGATGATTGGATGTTCTTGCGCTCAAATGCTTTGTGGATTGTGATTGGAAGCTAAATTGATTAGGCGGACGGCAAGAGGTATGTGTACTTGGTTACTTAAATGCTTATATGCTTGTCTGCTCTCATGCTCCCATGCTTGTACACTCTCATTCTAAAATTCTCACATGTTCAATTAAGTGTAACTCCTTCGTAAGAATTATTTATTAATTCTCAATAAGCATCAACCCTTTTTTTGTATCCACATATGCCCACACTTGGATGACGATATATCTATATGCTTGGAGGCTATTTTTCACTTGCTTTGATGATTACATGCTTCTATGTTCTCATGCTTCGATGATCACATGCTCCTATCCTTACTCGCAATAATATTTACAAGTTTAATATCCCTACAAATGAGCGCACACTTAAATGCTCATGTGCTTGTATAATCGCATGCTTTGTTGAGCACATGCTCACGTGTCTACTTGATTTGACATCACATGCTCACATGTCTACTTCCTTCGATGGTCACATGCTCCAATGTTCTCATGCTTACTGTTGATTTAACCTTTTTGGTCTCGATGATTTGTTAAAAGTAAGTAGTGAATAAAAGAAATTTTGAATCCTGTAGTCGTTATTACTAAAAAAATAATACCGAAAATGAAAATTCCAAATGAATATGACTGTTGAACTGTATTTTATTT
Organism: Lithocarpus polystachyus; assembly: GCA_033629205.1. Classification (NCBI taxonomy): domain Eukaryota; kingdom Viridiplantae; phylum Streptophyta; class Magnoliopsida; order Fagales; family Fagaceae; genus Lithocarpus; species Lithocarpus polystachyus. The sequence goes on from CM066166.1 coordinate 46,723,110, forward strand.
TTTATATCAGAATTGGATACCTTAATGTCTATTGTTGGGAGCTGAATTAATCTTTAAGGTTGTGATTGGATGAAGCATTCGAGAAATTCTTAGAATTTCCAAATTGAAGGGATTTCAATTGATGGGAATTTTAATCCCATTAAACTAAATCTCTATTGTTAAGATAAGTATAACTAAGAACTTAGAAATTAGAGTAGTATAATCTTTTCAATGATGATGGTAATGGTAGCGGCAATGATTTGGTGATGACGGTAGTATGGTGGTGGATGTTATGGCAAGTGGCAAAGGTAGCAACACATGATGGTGGTGGTAGCATTGACAGTGGTAGTGGTGGTGATGGTATTGGCATTAGCAACAGCAGTGGTAATGATGTGAAAAGCAATGGTGGGTTGAGATAATTATGGTGGTTGAAATTTGTACAATGATAGCTTCTTCCGTGATTTTCTCTTTTGGGGCTTTGTATGTCCTCCATGGAATTTGAACTTGGGCTTTGGATAAAACCAAGTTCACTCTATTGTTAAAGCAAACAAGCGAAATCAATGTTGGAAAAACAAAGTTCATTCTATATTGTTGTCTGAGTTCTAATTATATATGTAAAAACAAAGTTGAATTGTCTGGTTTTATTATAGGGTACCCTAATCCGTTAGCATTTACATGTGAAACTTCCGTCCTTTTGAGTGTGCTCTACAGCCCCATCTGTGGTATAAGCCAAAGCATGTAGCTGTAAACAAGTCTAAGGTACCTTGTGGGCTGTCTAAACTGAAGCAATATGATGGACTTGAGTGTTTTGTTATTCTTGGAAACCATGGTTTGTATAAATTCTGAGTCTAAGCCTTTCATGATTAACTTTTGTTTCTCCACAAAAGAAAAAAGCTTTTGGAACTGATTCTTTTGTCTTCATTTATGAATTTATTTTTGCATTTATTTGATAACATGAACTAGTATCAAACATTAGACCCTGATTTTGCTTATTGAGAAACCCTTAAACTTTGTAACCGTCTAGATTGTCACTATGGTGAAATAATATTCTATTTTTGAACACAGATTGGTTTGATATATGTCATAAAAGCTGGTTGGACAGGTGGTTTATGCCTCAACAGAAGAGTTTTTTTTGCTTTGTAACTCCTTAAAAGGTGGTGGGTATTTGGTCTCGATCAAACACTCCTTGGTGATAGTGATGTATACCAATTCAAATTCATTTCAGAAGTGGTAAAAAATAAGGTATTTCTTATTTTCCTTTTTGGCTATTTTAATACTCTTCTGAAAATATCACAAGTGGATGAGATTGGTGGTGCACCAGCAATTCCAAATGGTATGCTTACTGCATGAGAGTTGTTTCTATGGTCCCCTTGTTATTGTCTTAATCTTGTTGGGGTTGAATCTGATGTCTATATCAAATTTTTAGAGATGGGCATATTACACTGTGTCCGTTACACATGTTGACAAGCATTATACACTACAAAAAAATTGACCTGTTTCAACCCAAGGCACTTCGATGGCTCTGTTTAGCTTCACATGATAGAGATTTTTTTGTTTATAAAACTCACTAGAGCTTATGAATAATATAAATTCATCTTCAAGTTATGAAGCTTGGAATTGGTAATCTATTTTTCCCCTTTTATTTGTTATTGTTTTGTTCAAATGAATACAAAGCTTGCATTCTTTTTTCTTTTTGTAGAATCTTGTTTATTCTTTCATCGATTTTGTATTGGCGTAAATGCACTTTTGGTCCCTACATTTTGAGCCATTTTTCGATTTGGTCCCTAAACTGATTTTGCCTGTAAGTCAGTCCCTGAAATTAGAAAATTGATTTTATTTTGGTCCCTGCCACCCACTAACAGAAAATGCATACATGGCAGACGGAATACACTGTTTGCTGACGTGGTTAATAAAATAATAATAAAAAATTTATATTTAGCATTTTCTAAATGCCACATCAGCATTTAATTTAGTAAAAAATGCCAGCTCAGAAAATTTAAACTAAACTAAAAAAAAAACCCAAAATCTAATTTCATGATTTTTTTTAATAAGAAAATTAGAATTTGTTCTTCATGTTCTTCCCAAATCCAAGAAATAAACCCAACACCCAAACCAATATATGACAAACCCCAAATCTAAATCCAGCAACCAAATCGTTAAAAAAAAAAAAATCCGCCTACCAAATCTTATCTCTATCAAATCCAGAAAAACAAGAAATAAATCAAAGAATCCAACTGTGCATGTTGAAGAGAACAAGAGCAAACCCAAAATCAAACTTCACATTCTTACAATCAAACCCAGAACAAGAGCAAGAATACTTAGCAAACTTCAAGTTCTCACAATCAAACCCACCACCACCATCGATTAAGGGCAAGTCAAACCCAACCAAACAAACCCATCTCTTAGTAACCAAACACAGTAACAAGTAACAACAAACGCAAAGAAAAATTCTATGGTTTTTGGGTTTGGAGTAGACCTAAGTTTTTGGGTTTAGAGCAGATCCAACGGCATCAATTTTGCTTCCTCAAATCCAACGAAACTGTTTCACGCCACCAACCCTAACCCCACCAAAATGACGCCGTCGAACCCCATCGTTTCTGCCTCCTCGGCCACTCTGTCAAACGACGCTGTCTTGACAAACGACTACCTCCTCGTTGTCGTCGTCCTCATCAATCGAAGAGAGAGTTTGGCCTCGTTGCATCGTTCTTTCTCACGCAGGTCAAGTTTGTTTTTCCAGTGAAATCCATTGGTCTGCTCGCCTTGATCTGCTCGCCGTTGGTCTACTTATGAGCTTGTGAGCTCCAGCGTGTGGTGGAGAAGAAGGCTGAGTGAGCTCCGGCCATGGACCTACAATGGAGATCCATGGAGGGTGAAGAGAGAGAGAGAGAATTTGAGATTTACCTTTGTTAAGAATTAGGATTTTTTTTTTTTTAAGAAATGATTTTAGTTTAAAAAATTTAATTTACTATTTGTTAATTTTCTGAGCTGGCATTTTTTATTAAATTAAATGCTGATGTGGCATTTAGAAAATGCTAAATATAAATTTTTTATTATTATTTTACTAGCCACGTCAGCAAACAGTGTATTCCGTCTGCCACATATGCATTTTCTGTTAGTGGGTTGACGGCAGGGACTAAAATAAAATCGATTTTCTAATTTCAGGGACTGACCTAGGAGTAAAATCAGTTTAAGGGCCAAATTGAGAAATGACCCAAAATGTAGGGACCAAAAATGCATTTACGCCTTTTGTATTTTTGATATTCAAGTAATGAATTTGTATGGACGTGATTAATTCAAGTAAGAATTTTTTGGTGATTGATAGCAGGTGCAAGAAACTATTGTAATTGCAGGAAGGATCACTGTCACATCAATCCGATGGTAGAACTGGGGTAAGTTTTTCAGTGTATCTACTATGCTCAGAAACTAATTATTCTGCCCAAGGCTGCATAAAGGCAACCCATTTTTCTTTTGTAATGTACCTTAGCAACTAGCCAGAGAAAGCTATATAGTGCTTAATACATGTACACATGTGCAGTATATTGATGCCTAATGCATCCAAAGAAGGAAAATCTTAAATAAAAATTAAGTTATTTTAAAATAAGTAAACTCAATAGCCATTGCAAGAGAGGGAGAACTAGAGCTCAAAAGGATTAGTTTTATGATGCTTTAAGTTAGTCATATGAAAAATTTGTTCATATGTATTTTTTTTTAATTATTCCATCCACAGTGTAAGCTATTAGCAGCGCTAGGGACAAAATGTTAATTCGAGGGAAGTCTCTAACATTACTCAAACCTCAAGAGTGGTTAGTATAATTTATCCTATTCTTTTATTACTCCCACGAAGAAAGAGGTAACTTTCTCCAGGGACTGAATGTGAGTCACATAACAATTAGTAGTTCAAATGGAGGATTGGCAGCTTTTAACTAACTGCTCTTGTGGCTGATGTGCCGATAAATGCAACAAAATTCTCTTGTCCATCTTGTTTTCCTCTAGAGGTGAAGTCATTGATACATAAAATACTCAATCCCAATTCTAAAACAGTAAGTATTTTGTTTTGCTATCTGCATATCCTAAAACTGCAAGCATTTTGTTTCTCTATACGCAGATCCATTCATTATGCATGCTTTATTTAGCAAGTCCAGTGGGTCCCAATTGCTTGATTTAAATTACTTGATAAGTATGACTTAACCTTTAGTATCTAGGAGATGTTGAATTTCATTTCAAACCTTCTTTCCCACTACTCTGGGATCGAATAGATTGGTTAGATGTAATTCATGCAAAATCAATAATAAGATGATCATATAATGCCATTCCTCTTTAAAGAGCTTATATTTATTGCTAGTTTCTCGTTCCCTGCTTGTAACTTCAGGAACAAATGCAAAGCATATAGCATACAAGCAAAAGGACAGATATATATATATATATATATTTATGTATATATGTAACCTTATATGTGCATGGGGTTTTTTGAGTAGTTTGTATCATGAATGACTTTAGTTTAGTTTGTGAAAGAGTTTTGTCTAGAATTGCTTTGCTTAGCTTGTTTTATGATAATGAGTGCATTGTAGATAATTTCTTTTGGGTAAAATTTCAAACTTCTTTGAACTTTGAGAAATACCCAAATTGTGTTGCTAAGTAGGATAAAAATTTCCTATTTTGTGTTTCTTTGTGAATGAAGTCTGCGTGTGACGTTGATGTGATTAAAATTCATAGACCGTTCACTTAATTATACATATAGGAATATGATTTCTTTGGTTTAGTCCTATATTTATTACAAAGGGCTTATATGCATTTCTCTGTTGAATGAGAAGAAGAATGAAGCATGATTAAAATTAGTGTTAATATGTTAGTGTTGGCATGTTTACTGTTATTTAGAAATTTATAGAAGTGTGGACTTAAGCCATCAAAAACTTACATTACTCTCTTATGGTTATGAATTTGGATTTGATTTTCCTATCTTTATGGAGGGAATCATGTGCTATTCTTCTGGCTAATAGTCATTAGCTACATTTTCGGCCTTCTTGTTATTCTTATAAGAATTTGAAAGATATCAATCTCAACTGGTGCAGGCAAACATGCACGACAAAATATTTTTTCTTATTTTGAAATAGCTAATTTTATATATACAGAAAATTAAATAATTTTATGATGCTACTCCTAACTAACGTACATCCTTGTGCTTCCACTTTATCATAATATTCAAGCGACATAGGACAAATGCTTTGATATTCACACACATTTGCACACGTGGATGATGATATGTCTATATGCTGGAAAGCTTATTATTCAATATTATTCTAGGAAAATGATTCGCTTAGTTGTCTTTGAAATGAAAAAGGCCCATTTCATCGTCAATATTTTTAGTTTTCATGAATCCAAGGTTGTACATGGTGCCACATCATTTAAAATCAATTATCATTCCTTATTGGATACAAAATTGTACTCCATTTTATTTGCAGAAATCGAGGCCCATTTTGATGGTGCTACGCTTGAGCTTTCTGTTCACTAGCAAATTTATTGACTGAAAGTTGGTGCTTTTGTATGTTAGGCCAAGGACATAACTTTGTTTTTGATAAATAGGCCAGAGGACATCTTCATTCATTAATTTTCATATGTGATGCTTTTAGGATGTTTGCTATCTAATCAGTTACCTTTGCTAGGGATCTGTGACTCAAGTAGGATGTTTGTGACATTATGCTTGCATTTGCTTTTAGGTTATTCCCCATCTATATAGCTTGGGTTTCAGTGTTTTAGGCCAAATTTCTCAATGTCTAAGTTCCTGTGGCATATGTTGTTTCATATCCAATAGACATTGTTTATATCTTTATTGTCTTTAGTTTTAGCATCTCTTCCTCATCTTGTTCTTGTAGTATCTCAGCGTTTTGGGATTATTAGTCAGCATTCTAATTTATATAAATATAATGTTTTTTCTTAAGTTGCTCTAAATATTGTCCTTCAAGATGAGAAGGAATTTCTTGACCATATTATCATGTCTACCAACATGAAGTGCCTCACACCACCGTAAGTTCTATAACTCTGCATTAACCTTTCTTTACCTTATGCTAATTGACTAAGGATTTATGTGTGTGTGAATCATTTGAATGTAATAGTAATCATATTTGTCTCTTTTTTTTTTTTTTTTTTTTTTTTGGAGGAGGGGGGGGGGGAGTGGGTTATTTCTATATTGATTGAACCATTGTGAATAATGACATACAGTATTAGAAAATATGTCATACTCTTGTTTGGAGTTTTGGATGTATGTCATGCTATACCGTGTTTGTTTCTCTTTTAGTTTAAGTAAGACTTAAGAGGGATACAGATTTTATTGTTAATTTTGGTTTATGGCAATGCTGCAGTATTAGAAAATATGTCTTACTCTTGTTTGGAGTAAGACATGATTTGTTTGGAGTAAGACATAGTTTGGGAAAGAAATCTATGATGATTCCTATAAAAATTGCCTTATTTTACCGATTTTTTCATATAAAATACTCATCGTATGACTTTTCTTTTGTAATATCATGTCAACCACCTGCTCCCATTCCTTTTGGGTTCCTCTTTTTCTACTATGCCATAAGTAATTGTAAATAGACAGTAAATAATTGTCCTATCAACATGCTTTTAGGGTGTTGGAACTTAGTGTAAGCAACTTTAACACCTTATATTAAATAATGGAAAATAAAAAATCAAAATACAGTGGTTTTGACTTGATTTATATTTTCTAATCCTAAACTAATTTAAATTTAGTTTGTCAGTCTTCACGTGTTAGTAATAATATGATAAAGCAGTGATGGGGATTTTTTTGGGTTACTAATCCTTAAAAAATTGTAACGTATATACGTACGACCTCACTTTTCAACTTATTGTTTTTTGTTCAACACAAACTCTATTGATCAATACACGAGATTTATCTTTTGTTGCCCATTCTATGTTTTTTATAAGTACTTAAATTCTAAACATAACTAATAAAAGGCTAAAAGGGGTGCAACCTAATACAGGGGAAGAGTAAACAAAGGATGAGCCAACAAGAAAGAACAGAGATTAAAAGAAAAATGGTTTTTATGTCAGTGTTAATTGGGATTATGATGATTGGTTTTTTATGTTAGTGATCATGCAATTGTACATTGTTACGCTCAAATGCTTTGACGATTGTGCTTGATTGCTGGGGTGATTAGCGGTAAAAGGTATGTGTATTTGTGTCCTTAAATACTCATATTCCTATGTGCTCACATAGTTGTATGCACTTATGCTTACATGCTTGTATACTCTCATGTTTAAATTCTCATATGTTTAATTAAGTGTCACTCCTTTATAAGACCTATTCATTATTTCTCATTAAGCGTTAACCGTTTGTTTGAATCCACATATGCACACACTTTGATGACAATATATCTATATGCTTGGAGATTGATGTGCTCATGCAGTTGGATGCTCGTGCACTCACATGCTTTGATGATCGTGCATAAATGCTAAGGTGATTTGATGGTAAGATGTATGTGTACTTGAATACTTAAATTCTCATGTGCTTGTTTGTTCACATGCTTTGTTGATCACATGCTCACTGGTGTACTTGCTTTGATGATCACATGCTTACATGACTACTTGCTTTGATGATAACACGCTTATATGTTCACATGCTTCGACGATCGTTTGCCATGTCTACAATCCTTAATGAGCGTATGCTCCCATGTTTACATGCTTTGACGATCACATGCTCACATGCCTGTATGCCCCCATGCAAATATGTTTGGATGCTTTGATGATCACATGTTGACATGCCCTTATGCTCTCATGCTCACATATTCTTACATGCTTACTGGTTACGTCTACACACTTCAATGATTGGATACTTCCATGTTCACATGATTGATTTCTCACATGCTTGGATACACACACGTTGGAATGCTCACGTGCTCACATGCCCTAATGATGACATGCTCCTATGCTCGCATGTCTTGATGATCACTTGCTCCCATGCTCGCATGCCTTGATGATGCTCCCATGCTTATATGCATTGATGATTGCGTACTCTTATGGTCATACGCATTGATATTCAAATGTTTGATATCCACACACATGTACACTTGATGATGTCTATATACTTGGAGGCTTAAATGATCATGCAGTTGGACGTTCGTATGCTCAAATGCTTTGAAGATTGTGCTTGAATGCCGAGGTGATTGGGTGGTAAGAGGTATGTGTACTTGGGTGTGTAAATACTCATATGCGTGTATGGTTTCATACTTACATGCTTGTATACCGTCATGCGTAATTGCTTGTGTACAATCAAATGTTGCTCTTCGTAAGCCTTATTGATTAATTCTCATTAAGCATCAACTCTTTGTTTATATCCACATTTGCACACAATTGGGTGATGATATGCTTATATGGTCATATGTTTGTATAACCTTATGCTTGAATGCTAACATGTTTGAATGCTTACTCGCTCACATGCTCCCATGTTCATCCGTTGCTCATATGCCTTAACCATCACAAGCTCCCATGCTTACATTCTTTGATGATCACATGCTCCTATGTTCACCCGTTTGATGATGTCATGCTTCTTTGCTAATATGCTTTGATGGTCACATGCTCTCATGCTCATATGCTTTGATATTCACATGTTTGATATCCACACATATATGCACACACTTGGATGATGATATGTCTATATGCTTAGAGACTTAAATAATCACATTGTTGGACGTTCGTGCACTTAAATGCTTTGATGATTGTGCTTGAATGTTGAGATGATTGGGCGGTAAGAGGTATGTGTATTTGGATGCTTAGATACTCAAATGCTTTTATGCTCACATGCATGTCTGCTCTCAATGCTTGTGTACTTTCATTCTTAGATGTTTACATGCTCAATTCAGTGTCACTCCTTCATAAGACTTATTCATTAATTCTCATTAAATATCAATTTTTTCTTTGTATCCACATGCGCTCATACTTGGATGACGATATATCTGTATGCTTGAAGGCTGATGTGTTCATGCAGTTGGATGCTCGTACACTCACATGCTTCTATGATCGTGCTAAAATGCTAAGGTGATTGGAGAGGACAATATATGTTTAATTGCATGCTTGATTGATCACATGTTTGGATCCTCTCATGTTTGATTGCTCACATGTTCACATGTTTTGACGATCACATGCTCCCACATTCACATGCTTTGATAATCACATCTCGCATGGTCAAATGCTTTGATGATCACATGCTCCTATACTCACATAGTTTTATGATCCCATGCTCATATGCTTTGATGATTGCAAGCTCTCGTGCTCACTGGTTTTAATGTTCATAAGTTTGATATCCACACACATGAGCACACACTTAGATGATGATTTGTCTAAATGCTTGGAGGCTTACGTAAAAAGGCAGTTGGATGTTCGTGCACTCAAATGCTTTGACGATTGTACTTGAATGCTAAAGTGATTTGACAGTAAGAAGCAACAGCAACACAAACTTTATTTGTGTTAAAAAGCTAGCTACTTGCTTTTGTAGCCTCACTTAGAATTGCAATATTTTCTTATTATATGAACAAATCACATACATGTCACATATTGACAGATTGAATTGAAATTTTTTTAAATTAGAGGGCTAAAATGAATTTCTGTCAAACTTAGAAGGTGTATTTGCCTTTGTCCAATTTCATTAAATTTTTTTTTCAAAAAATCTTTGTTCATTAGTTAATTGCATACTTAACAGAAATTTTTGAACGAAATTTGGACTAAAGACCTAAATTGAATAAATTTAAAAATTAGCAGAATCAATTGAATAATTTAAAATTAGAGGACTAAAATAAATTTCTGTCAAACTTAGAAGGCGTATTTGCATTTTAGCCTATATGTTATTATTGGGGCTTAGGATTTGTGTTTTCTCAAGCTGTATTCTTAGAGTTCGTTTAATTGTTGAGTTAATGCATTTGCAGTGCTTTAACTAAGGTTGATTTGATGTTGTTGCTTGTCACTGAAACATTCTTTTGTGTAGTCATGTTGGTTTTTCTTTTCTCTATTTAAAAAGTTAAATTATTGTAATTTAAAGTTGTCTTAAGCTGTGTAGCTGCGATTGTATTTTTCAGTTTGCTCATGCGAAATCCAATGCCAATGTCACCAAGGGTTTGCACTTTTATGTAGTCCTTGTACATGAATCTTATTCTCTTGTTTTTGTTGACGTTTTCTTGCTTTTAGTTGAACCTGGTTATCCTGTTTTGGTAGCAACTCCATGTCCGTTTGGATTGCCATTTATTTTTGGGCTATAGGAAGCATGATTTATTTGGAGTGTTGTGGTAGAGTCTCATTTGGCAATATGTTTTTTTTTTCCCCTTTCATATCTGTTCATCTCTCCTACATTCATAAGAATTTTAATGATAGTTTTTTTCTTGTTTTAATTCTATCTAATACTTAGATCTCACTGCTTTTCCTAGGTTCCGATTTTGGGGTGGATTATAAATTTCAGTCTCATTGAGTTTGCTTTTGAAACTTTTATTGCATTTCTTGTTCCTTTGTGTTTCTGTTTTATTCAATTTTTGGCCATTGGATTTAATATCTGTAGATTTGTGTTGATTAATGTGTTAATTTAGAATCTTGCTGATTGTTTTAATTTGCACCAAACATTAGGCAAGCAGCAGGGGTGATTCAGGTTGTTGAAGTTAAATGGATGCACCTTAAACGTGTTGGATGCTATTGACATATAGTAGTTCCTCTACTTGTTTGTAACTACTGCAATTCTCAGTTCAAGTTAAATATCTCAATCATGCTTTGTTTATGGGACTATTTTTTTTTTTTTTTTGGATGCGCCTGTCTTGTTTGAGCTCAATCTAATACTTGCGTCTATTACTAGTTTTCTAATGCTATAGTTTTCAGGTGTATCGTAAATTCTTGACTCACTTGGCTAAGGTTTGAAATTTCCATTGCAATTTTTAACCTAGTCATACAAAGTGGGTGGGCTGATAGTGTCAATGTCCAATCAAGTCTTTATTAGTATGAAGATTTTGCTTTTTTGGACTCATATACTAAGCACTAACTTATGCTTTTATATAAGTTGGTGATGTTCATTTTTTGGGTTTGTGATTCTCAAACTTAGGTTGTGTTGACTCCAGCTATAATAAAACTCTTCTCATATTGTCTTGATTCCACTTTTTCACTTACAAGTCATCTAATCAACTGTTTCCTCATATACCATATTATACTATTTTCTTTGTTGGATTTACTTTACCAATTTTGGTTCTCAGATGCTCTTATTCGTCATCTGTTGCAGTGAAGAAGGGTTTTTCTAGAATGATTTAGTTCGCTTCGGTAATAGCATTGTCTTCTATTTCTAGATGGGTGTAATTGTGGGTTTAAAATTCTAAAATTCGCTTTGTAAACACTAATTGGTGCTTGGATTGTGTGTATTTCTGACTCCATTTGTTTGGTTTTAAATATTTCCAGCACTACCCAACTTGTTGGTAATTTTCTTGTTTTTATGACTTAAAATTTTTATATTGAATAAGGATATTCATAGTGCTGCTGTGTTTTAGATTTTATTTACATTTGATCTTAACTCTTCCTTAATTACTTTATTTACCCGTTGAGATTGTTGATTTTCTCATATATATACGTGTGTATTTATATTCTCTCTTTGTTATCATTTTTTAATCTAAATTTTAATTCTAGAGGTGATGCATTTGTAGTACTTTAACTAGGGTTGATTTGTTTTTGTTGCTTAATGAAAAATGCTTTTGATTAGTCTTGTTTATTTATTTTTTATTTTTAATCTTGTAAATTAAAGTTGTTCTAAACTGTGTAGCTGCAATTTTTTTATTTTTTAGTTTTCTCATGTGAGAAGTGAATGCCAATGCCATTGGGGGTTTGTGCTTTCATGCTTGTACATTTGTGATCTTGTTCCGTTTTTTTAATTTTTTTTCTTGATATTATTTTAGCCTAGTTGCCCTCTTTTGCTTTTCATACCCATTTTGGATTTGCTACTTACTGTCTGTCAATAGGAAGCAAGATTTTTTGTGTTGCTTTGCAATGGAGCCTAATTTGGCAATAAACTCTTTTTTCCTAACATATTTTTCTGTCTTATAATCATAAGAATTTTAAAGATAGTTTTTTTCGTGTTTAGTTCGTTCTTATACTTGGGTTTTTCACTACTTTTCCTAGGTTTTGTTTTTGGCTTTTAGGCCAATTATTAGTCTAGTTTTAGTCTCAGTGATTGAGCATTTAACATGTCTATTGCTTTTAACTTATTTCTCTGGATTTTAATTCGTAATCTTAGATTGTTGGTCATTGCTTTCGTAGTCATTGAAAGTGAGCAGATATTGTCAATATTTTATGTAGTTCATTGTTACTCTATAGTTTTTTGCTATTTAGGACTCAAATATACTAATTCTATGTAGTTCATTGTTATTTTGTAGTTTTTTGCTATTTGTGACTCAAAAATACTAAGCAACATATGTTTTTTTATAAGATTCCGATGTTTGTTTTGTGGGGGCAATGCTTGATTGTTTTTAGTGTTGATATGTTTACAAGAGGAGAATTTGTGATTTGGACTTTGCAACAGTGTTTGCACTGTGTTAGCTGCAACAATAAGAAAAATCTTCTCCTCTTAATTTCACTTTTTTCTTACGAGTGTTTGAACAAACTGTGTTTTGGAAGTATAATAGTCATTCTAGTGATTTCAAAGGTATTTATTTGTCGTAAAAAATAATTTTACCTGTGATAATTACCAAAATGTCAAAAAACCTACAAATACAACAAAACCTTTAAAATGACTCCTCTACAAGGGTGTTTTTGTGTTTTTGGGGTATTTTGGTGATTTTGGGAGTATACTGGCCAAACTAGTGATTTCAAGGGTATTTTATTATAATAAAAAAAAAATATTTTACCCGTGAGAATCACCAAAATATCAAAAAACTTATAAATACAACAAAACCTCTAAAATTACCCCCTTAGAATAGCCAAAATGACTAAAATGCACTATGAATGTCCAAAATACACCAAAACCGTAAAAAATGACCTAAACGCCCCGAAAACGGCCACAATACCTCCAAAAACTTTTCAAATGACCAAAGTACCATTGAAACCTCAAAAAAAGCAAATTACCCTCGAAACCTCTGAAAATGACCAAAATAACCTAAGCTAAGCCAAAATACCTTCGATTTTTCAGATTTTAGTGGTATTTTGGTCGATTTCATGTTGTTTTGCTCATTCTAAAGGATTTTAGGGCATTTTGCTCATTTTAGCATTGTTGAGGTTTATTTTTTAATCATTTTTTATGTTTGGGGCATTTTGGTTATTTCCGAGTTATCAGGATTTGGCTTTTCATTCTAGCCGTTTCAGGTGTATTTTGGTTATTTTAGAGATTTTGTGGTTAGTTTAGTTGTCTTAGTGATTTTAAGGCTATTTTGGTCTATTAAGAGGTTTCGGGAGGTTTTTTATGGAAATTTTTTAGATTTGAGGGTATTTTGGTGATTTTGAGAGTATAATGGTCATTCTAGTGATTTCAAAGGTATTTATTTGTTGTAAAAAATAATTTTATTTGCGAGAATTACCAAAATATCAAAAAACCTATAAATACAACAAAACCTCTAAAATAACCCCCTTCAACGGCCAAAATGACTAAAATGCACTACGAATGTCCAAAATATCTCAAAACCCTAAAAAAAGACCAAAACGCCTCCAAAACGACCACAATATCACTGAAAACTTTTAAAATGACCAAAACACCATCGAAATCTCAAAAATAAGCAAAATAACCTCGAAACCTCTGAAAATTACCAAAATACCCCTAAACTAAGCCAAAATACACTCGATCTTGTACAATTTGGCGGTATTTTGGTCGGATTCTTGTTGTTTTGCTCATTTTAGAGGATTTTAGGGCAATTTGCTCATTTTAGCAATGTCTAGGGGTATTTTTTTAAAATCATTTTAGATGTTTGGGGTGTTTTGGTTATTTATGTATTATCGAGATTTGACTGCTTATTTTAGCCGTTTCAAGGGTATTTTGGTCACTTCAGAGATTTTGGGGGTTATTTTAGTCGTTTTAGAAATTTTGAGACTATTTTGGCTAATTAAGAGGTTTCAAGGGTTACTTTTTGGACATTTATTGGTTTTGAAGATATTTTGGTAATTTTGATGATTTTGGGAGTATAATGGTCATTCTTGTGATTTTAGGGTATTTTTTTTATCACAAAAAAAAAATTATATTACCAGTGAGGAAGTCCAAAATATCAAAAAACACCTTTAAATACACCAAAACATCTTAAACGACCCTCTTAGAATTGGAAAAATGACTAAAATTGATGTAGAACAAACTTTACTATTTAATTATTGTAATTTTTTATTTTTGGGTATTTTTATGTGAAAAACGTCATTTTAGGTTTAGGTAATTTATTTCCTTGTTTTTTGGTGCATTTAATGCTTTTTAGGTCAATTTTGATTCTTGATATGGCTAAGTGTCAATTAGGAGTTGTCGGCTTAGTCTCTGATCTGATTTGTTCTGTATTTTTATTTTTATTTTTATGAAAGATTAGATCTGTGTTTATGGTCTTAAACTTTGATCTGTTGGGGGGGTTTTTTATGGTTCTGTTTTTGGAGTTTTGGAGGGGTTGAAATAGAGGTAGGATTAGACTCTGATTTGATCTGTATTTCTTTTTTTTTTTTTTTTATGAAAGATCTGATCTGTATTTATGGTCTTAGACTCTGATATGTAGTATTGAGCAGAATTTTTGTGCTTTTTACTTTATTTTGCATTTTTCTTGTGATGGTTTCTGTTCTACACGGCTTAAAGATTCAGGCAATTTTTTTTTTTATTAGGCCACGGATTGGGCCTGAGGTGGCGGGGCCCGTGGAGCCCGACGGGGCGGGTCTGTGGCACAGAAAAAAAAAACCCGTTTATTAAACGGGGGGTTCGGGTTTTTTGGGTAGACCCATGGGTCGGGTTTCGGGTATTAAGAAACCCGGCCCAAACCCGACCCGTTGCCATTCCTAAAAAGGTGATTTGGAAATTTGGTTTAACGCTTTACTCATAGCGTCATTTCCCAAGCCTTTGCAAGACGAGCTCTTGTTTCTACACTCATAAGGGCTGTCCTTATCACATGAGAAAGACTCACTAGAGGGAGTCTTTGACTTAGGCCTGTAACTGCCATCTCTATCATTATCAGAAGAAAAGTCAGAATTTAAGGGAGTTCGCCTTCGTCGTTCGCGGCACAACTTTCTTTTCAAATGATCAATCTTTAGTTGCATGGTTCTGACATTCTCCTCATGAGAGACGTGGCTCCCACCCCGAGAATGGCTCCTGCTAGTATGGGTGGTATGCACACTAACCTCCCGGTTCCTTCCTAGCTCAAGATTGAGAAAATGATTTTGACGTTCACGTGTTAATAAGATGACTGGCTCTCCTTCTTGTCCCATTAGCACCTTCTTGAAGCCTTTGGAAATAGCTGTAAGGCTGATTATTACTGTTCAGGTATCACTTCCTCATTAATGCGATCTGAGAGTTAGCTGCAGTGCAATTAATGCGGTGGTAGTAGCTTTCCCTTAAATATTTCTCATTTTCTTTCACCTTATCCCCCTCCTGATACCTATCCTTTCCAGCAAAATCACCCAGGACGTTGTCCCTGATGTCAGGCCAACCTCTTTGACCTCTGCCCTGTTAAGCCAAGGTGAAATCTGTCTTTGGACATATTCATCGAAACCTTAAAACTAGACCCATTCGTCAATTCACCAGATTGCACTCCACATTTGCGTTTACCCATCCTCGGAATATGGAATGTTCTCGGACAGGGCCCATGGCTCAATATACCCTTCTAGGCCTACCAACCCCATAGATTTAATTACGTAAAATTTAAATTTGAATAATGGCTAATTATAGGTGTGACTAGAAGCATAATAAAATTAGTATACTTGATTTTGGAGATTTAAGCATTTAATAATGTAATTTTCTGAGATCTCAATCTTGAAAGCTTGACGTGAGTTCAAATTTGAACTTGAGCTTGATATTAAGCTCAAGCTTGGCCTGATTGACTAATCAGGTCAAGCCCAAGCTTTTTGGCTTTCTCACGAGCTCAAGCTTAAACATTATTTTAGACTTGTCATGAGCTCGAGCTCAAGCTAAGCTTAAGCTTTTGACTTTTATTGACGGGCCAAACTTGAACATGCACTGTTTGATAAAGCTCGGCTCGCTTATAGCTCTATTTTTAACTCAAAACTAGAGTTTAGCCGAAATATAATCAAGTTTCACACTTTTCAACCTGAAAAATTAGGGGAAAAAAAAAAGAAATGAAATTTTTAGCTAAACTTGAAAAGGCAATCTATAAAAAGAATCGATTAAAGCCCCAATTAGTCGAAAATGGAACGAAAGAACCTGAAATTGACCGAGTAGACCAAATTGGACTGAAGTATACCTAATTGGATAGAATGTGACCGAAGTAGACCTAATTGTCCCGAATAAGAATTGTTTAATTTTTAGGGAGAACAAATTACGTTGAACAAATTTTAGAGAACAAATTATACATTATATTACAATTACAAAATAATTAATTGTGTCTCACATGTTGCGTGGGTTTGCAACTAGTAATTGTAAAAGCAACGGCCAAAAAATCTACTGATAAAGTTAGATAATTTCAAGGAGGTTCTTAGTGCACATCTCTTTATTAAACAAAAATGCTGAGTAGAATTCGAGGAAAAGTCACATAACAAAGACATGGTGTAAGGTGAATCTTTAATTCCTACTTAGCAACATCAATATGTGCTAAAAATCTGTATAATTTTTTTTTTTGAAAAATGTTCAAAACCCTAGAACATAGACTTACTGTGTGTGAGAGGATAATGATGGTGAAAATTTGTTTCTCTTTGCTCGAAATTTGTAACCTTCTCCAAAATTTCCTCAAGATGTGTCTTGAGAGAGTGTTCTTTCATGTTTGGCAACAAGCCAATAAGCCTGCTCATTTGTTAGCATAACATGTTTTTGGCATTGCTGATGTTTTTGTATGGATCCAATAAAATTATTGTTTTCTTGAACAAACTCTTATCTATGATGTTAGTTCTATTTCTTAATTAATAAAAGTTTTCTGCTTCCTATTAAAAAAAAAAAAGGTCTACAAATAGAATGAGGTAAGGTGAATTAAGGCTGCATAATAGACAGCTCCATAGGTGGGTTAAGTAATAAGACCAGCCTAACCACAAGTGAGTTAAGTCTAATTTACTTATATTTTTTTTCCCTAAAAGGTAATAATTTTCATTATTTATAATTCTATTTTTTTTGGTAAAATAATTTTATATATAAATCTTATCACACCCTTTAAGTATTTTTGTAATTGAAAATGTAGTAATTATAAATTATGATAAATATAAATTATTACCTCTTTAGGAAAAAAAAAAGAATGAAGAATTTCATATATATAAAAAGCGGTATGCAGCTATAGTGCTCCGACACTGTGCACCCAGTGTTTTTCATTGTGCAAACATTGCAACGGCAACAGTGCTTTGGTTTCGTAAGTTTTTTTTTTTTTTTTTTTCCGTAATTAGTTTGTGTTTTTTTTTTCTTTTAAATATTGATGTAAGCTGACATTTATATTGCTATACTGACACAACAAATTTCACAATATTTTCACAATTATTGACATGTCAATTTCTTCCAAGTTGAAATAAAATAATAAAATAAAATATATGATTGGTTTTTTTTTTTTTTTCCAGTAATCGGTTTGTGTTTTTTTTTCTTTTAAATATTGATGTAAGCTGACATTTATATTATTATACTGACACAACAAATTTCACAATATTTTCACAATTATTGACGTGTCAATTTCTTACAAGTCGAAATAAAATAATAAAATATAAAATTGTAGCCAATCACAACTGAAAATAAATGTTTAAAAAAAATGTTACAATACTCATTGTTATCACAATATTTTCACAATTGTTGAGATCTCAATTTCTTATAGATCAAATTTAAAAAAATGCTAAGTCCATAACATTTTAGCATTAATTTCTACAGTGCCTAAAGTTTTTTTTTTTTCCTAGTAATCAGTTTGTGTTTTTTTTTTTTTAAATATTTATATAAACTGGCATATATATTGTAATACTTACACAACAAATTTCATAATATTTTCATAATTATTGCAGTATCAATTTCTTACAAATCGAAATAAAAAAATAAAATATGAGACTGTGACCAACAACAATTGAAAATAAATGTTTTGAAAAAATGTTACAACACTTATTGTTATCACAATATTTTCATAATTGTTGAGATCTTAGTTTCTTATATATCAAATAAAAAAATGACAAATTCACAATATTTTAACATTAATTTCACAACAAATTATAGGTAAGCTATTATTGATAGATAGCACTGGAGCTACAATGTTTTTGGTTTATTCAACTAGCACTGTAGCTACAGTGCCAAAAGTTTTTTTTTTTTTTTTCCAGTAATTGGTTTGTATTTTTTTTCTTTGAAATCTTTATGTAAACTGGTATATATATTGTTATACTAATATAACAAATTTCATAATATTTTCACAATTATTGACGTGTCAATTTAGTATAAGTCGAAATAAAATAATAATATATGAGACTGTGACTAACCACAACTGAAAATAAATGTTTTGAGAAAATATTATAACACTTATTATTACCACAATATTTTCACAATTGTTGAGATCTCAGTTTCTTATAGATCAAATAAAAAAAATGCTAAATCCACAACATTTTAACATTAATTTCAACCATGGCTAAAGTTTTTTTTTCCTAGTAATCAATGTGTTTTTTTTCTTTTAAATATTTCTGTAAGTTGGCATATATAATGTTATACCGACACAACAAATTTCACAATATTTTTACAAATATTGAAGTATCAATTTCTTACAAGTCGAAATAAAATAATAAAATATGAGACTGTGACCAACTACAATTGAAAATAAATGTTTTGAAAATAATAATAACAATGTTATCAGTTTAACCAATAATAACTTTTCATTTAAAATTTATTCTAAAAATGTTATGAATGTAGCATTTCTCTCAAATAAAAAAAAATATCTATTCAAATCTTAAAAATGAAGATATTGTAAAAATATTATAATATTTTATTTTATTTATAGATTTTTTTTAATATAATCAAATTAAATGAGTCAAAATTTATGATTTTACACACAAAATCTACTATCAGCCAACACTAGTGTATAAAAAATAATGGAGAGGAATTTTGTAAAACTAGGACGTGAAATACAAAGAAAAAGAAAACAAGCAAATACAGTGGCAGTTTTGCAAAAATGCCGAAATTAATGAATTTAAATGCACACATCCCAACGGCTCTCTCACCATCTCTCTCCACGTATCAGGTTTGTAAAAAGGCAAAACCCCAACAGCTGTCTCTCATTCTCTCTCTCTCCACATTTCCCAGAGCATAGGTCTCTCTCTCTCTCTCTTTCTCTCACAACTTTCTCTTCGCTCTCCCTTCTCTCCGAAACCCTAAACTCTCCCAATCTCCACCTCTTCTTCTTGGCCGTCGGATCATTCTCTTCGTGTCTCCCTCGCTTCATCCAACGGTATTTGACTAAACTTTTCTGGGTTTGTGGTATTTGACTAAACTTTTCTCAATGTGTGGTTTTATAAGATCAATCTCTCTCTCTCTCTCTCTCTCTCTCTCTCGCAGTTGATTTGGGTTTTCCTATCTGGGTTTTGTTTTGGGGATGAATTTGAACGCTTTTGTACTATTTTCATGTTTTATTTTGATTGATTTTTTTTTTTTTAATTTTATAACAAGTTGATTCTTTCAATGTGTGAGGGATATATCTAACTTTTATACGGACAAAACCCTAATGTGTGCTTTGTTATTTATATGGGTATTAATTTATGGTTTGCTTTGAACTTTCGTGGATTGGTTGGATTCTTTGAGAGTGGAATCAGAGACTGAAAACGTCTATATGTTTGTTATTTTATGGAAAACTAGGGTTTTAAATTTATTATCCAATTACTTTGTGTAACTGTATATTGCTAGAGGGTTGTTATCTTATGTGTGAAATGACTGCATATAGAATTTTTTTTTTTTTACCTTCACTTTCTCTTTGTGGGTGTGCTAAACCCTAACCTGTTTCAGATGGGTCGTTTATTCAGATCGACTCGATATCTATAGATCTTGTTAGCGCTAAGGATAAGAGTGATGCTGGAAAGTGTGAGCATTTTTCTATAAGTTAAGCCTTCTCCCTAATCATGTAATAATCTTTTAGATTCGTGTGGTTGAGTTCCTCTTTTTTTGCAAGAAAACTTTTTATGTATCACAAAATTATTAGTCTTCTGTATTGATCCATTTATTTTGTTATCCTCATACTTAAAACTTAACTGACTTATTTTTTTTGAGAAAATTTTGCAGACTAAAAGATCTAATTGTTGGGAAATTTACTAACATAGCCTGCAAATTTTTTCTAAATGTTTGTTTGAGCTGCCACTTTAATATTCATTTTAATTTCCATGCAGGTAGATGCTGCTTTGGTGCTCCTTGAAAACATAATTTCATATGTGAGTGCCAACATGTGTATCCTCTTAGACTGTGTTCTCACACTTTATTTGCATTATCCTTTTTTCTAAGCATTTAGGCATTGCCTTCTATAATAGAGTCCATTTACAAAAATTTACATGCTTTTATTCTGAAAGTGTTTTTGCGTCGCCTATTCTTCTTCCAGGATTTAATAAACACGTGTCATACCTCAAGATGTGTGGGATCTTAGGTTGTTTAAGAGAAGGCCATCAGTGTAAGTGCATTTTACTTTGATTACATGTCAGTGGAAAAAAATTCCTTTTGTTTCTCCATGCTTGCTTCTTTATGGCCTATTTTAAATAGAGGAACTATTTAATATGAATGCTTAATGGTGCCATTGTTAATATCTCTATATGAATGATCCCTATTTTTAATTTTTTTGTTATTTGTTTTGTAATGAGTTCCATGTATTGTGCCACTTTATGATGAATTAGAATATAATAGTCTATATAAGCCAAGTATGTACCCCAAGAAAGGGAGATTATTTTGATGAATAAAGTTTCTTTTGAAATTGAGTCCATGGTTTGGTGCCGACTCCAGCCAGCCCTAAGTGTTGACTCCTAGTGGTTTTTTTCCTCGCTTGGTGCTATCCAAGCAAGCCTAGGTACTGACTGTTCTCCATGTTAGGAACCTATGAGAAGTAGCTTGACTTAATGCATATGATCCAGCTAGTGCATCATCATGTATGCAGCACCAGTAAGCATGAGTAAGTATAGTTTTGTATCAGTAAGCACCGGTAACAACAACAGTGCAGCATTAACATTATTATAAGAGGTAGTTTATTAGTAAAGTTTTGTATCATCTTTGTAATTGAAGGTTAGAATCACATGCTTATTAATTGATTGTGTCATGTGATTAATTGTTGGTTAATTAGAAGCCATGTGCTTCACGGTTAATTGTTGAAGAGTTTTTTTTCACAACAGAGAAAGAATAGAGATCCTCTTAAACTAGGGTTTGTATATAATACCATGCTTTTTGTTGGTATCAGTATTCATATTTTGTTACTAGTATGCTCCTTTTTACAAATGTTATGCTCATCAATCTTTTGTTTTTTTCATAAGCCTTTGGTCATGTTTGTTGTCATATTGCATTAGTGACTACTTTCTCAGTCTACAAGTAATTATGCAGAGCAGCTTCTCTTTTGTTTCATGAGTTCTGATGAAACATTTGTAATTAAATCCCCAGGTAAAACAGTCTGACAGTTCACTTGCATGGGACTTGTAATGCTAGGCTTATACATGTCTACAGCTGGCTGATAGAACATCAAAAATTTTGCTGAAGCTCTGGACCATGCATGATTTTTGGTAACAGTATGCACATATTGGTATATAATCTTGGCTTAGCTTAAAAAAACATATATAATCTATGGACATGACTAGAAATATTCGTATCATTAGTTAAATTTTGGGAAGCATACCACCTAATTTCACCAATGAGCTCTAGCTCGATTAGCACTTCTCCCTCAATAGTGGGACAGAGGTTGTGGATTTAAAACTCACATGGTGTGGCTTTCCAATAAAAAAAAGTAATTTAGAATGATGATGAAACGCTTCTGCTTTGTCATTACTAATTTTAGAATGGCAACATAAAACCCCTTTTCCTTGATATCGTCTTTAATTAGCCTCCTTCCCATAAAAATTTATCAGTTATGTTTCCTCTACTTATAGATACTGTCCTCGTTAAACTCTGATTTTCTTATCATTCCTAGACTTTTATGATTCTCTTATTTTGAAGTTTCTTTTGTAGTTTTTAACTCATATTAGTTTTGTTGTACTTACTTTTTGTAGAGAACTAACCCCAGCTGAAATTGATGATATTTAGCTCAAGTGGAGTAGCGTGCTGCTTGCTCTTCTTGCCTGCCATGTCTTTGAAGAGATATTATTAATCGAATATATGTTGCATTCCTTCACATTGTAGCAGGTGATCAATTTAATGTAGATTAATTGATAGGATTAAATTTTTACCTGTCTGAACTGGAGCAGCAGACTGGTGAGCCAATTGAGCCTATTACTATATACCCTCTGTCTATGGAGTGGTTTATTTTGGGCCTATTACTATATCCTCTGTTTATTATTGGGAGATGAAAGTAAAATTACATCTTTTCTTCTATTACTTTGGCATAACTAGCACCGACAAGAAACTCAGGTAAGCTTTGTTTTCCTTCCTCACTAAGCATGTGGATGGTCTTACACTTGATGTGAATTGGTCTTGGTTTGGGTTGATATTCCAAATACCTTGCATAAATGTCACATTTATAAACTGTTTTTCAATGGATATAAACTTGTCATGTGATTGCATGTTTTAAGATTTTTGGGAGAACGTGTCTACATCACCTTTCTCCATGTGGCATGCTACTCACAGTTCCTTTGTTTTGAAGTTTATTCCCTGAAGCTGAAAGTTCAGTACTAGTGTCTGGGTAGCTCTGGTATATGCATGTTCATGAGATGGCATTTATCTTTTGTGTGCCAGGTCTTGAAGAATTGCGACGGAAAAATGTACCTGTGATCAACTGATCACAGTTTGTAACCCAGGTGAAATAGTCTAACAGTTCACTTGCACGGGACTTGTAATTCTAGGCTAATTCATATATAAATGAAACCAATTACTTAGCAATATAGTTAAATGAAACAAATAATATTAGGGATTATACGTAAGCATACTCCTTGTTTTTTTATTATTATTATTATCTTTTATGAAAAGTTACATAAGCATACTCAATTCTGTTACATGCAACTTTTTAATAGGTTTAAGGAAAGACTACTATAAAAATTTACTATATATCTAATAGTGAGAATATTTCTTGAAGGATATATCAGTTTTGATCCATCTTAAAAAAATATTAAATGCTGATCTTAATCATGTTCATCAATTCCCAACCCTCCAATTTTTTGGTGTTGATGATGAGAAAGGCTGGAATTGCCTCTAAGATTGTTTTCAAGTTCAGCTTGTGATTCTTAAACTTTTCCCCATTCTTCCTAGACAAAGGAGGTGGGGGTACACTAAGGAGACCAAATTGGATGACATTATTAGGTTTCTTTACATTCTATTTGGGATTTTTTTTCCCTGCCGTGTCTTACAAAGGTATGATCCTATTCTCTGGGGGTTCCTATAGAAGTCTTGCAAGTAACCCAAATGGTCCATGTCATATAGATGATTTTTAGGGGGTTACTCAGGTATGGATTGTTAAAACTATTTGTTACACTAGAATTTTAGCTTTTGAAAACATATTTAGCATTCCTGCTTCTGTTATTGCCTTTATTTGAATATTGCTCATTGCAGAAAGTCTTTATAGTTTGGCTTTCAGTTTAGAGAAGATCTTGGCTTTCAGTGTTAATTGGATTTACCTTTATAGTTGTTGGGTAATACGCTAGTTTTTCTATTTGTTGTTTTGCAACTCCTGCCTTTCTTAGTGCATGTTATAAATATCATTTTGAGACACTGTTTACTGTTAATTATTATAATCTTTTTAGCATTTTGCTTTGGATTACCTAAGTTCTGATTGTGCTTCTACCTTAACTTCTTGTTTCCGATTTACTTTAGCTTTAACAATTGTTTGTTGGGTTGTTGATTTTCTCTTTTGCTTTATTAATTTATTTTTCATTAAATGATGCTTGTGCATTTATTTTTTGTTTTTTATAATCTTTTGAATTCCAGGGTGATGCGATTGCATCCTTTTATGTAAGGTTGATTTGATTTTGTCGTTCTCTTTCGTATATTCTTCTAAGTTGAATTTGTTTTGTTATTTTTTATATTCTTGGAAGTGTTTTTCTTGAACTATGTAGCTGGGTATGTGTTTTTTCAGTTTGCTACATGTGGTGGATTCAAAGCGGGCGCCACTAAGGGTTTGCACTTTCCTCTTGTACATTTGTCTGCTAAGTGTTGGGTAAGAGGCTAGTTTTTCTATTTGTTGTTTTGCAACTCTTGCCATTCTTAGTGCATGCTGTAAATCTCATTTCGAGTCACTGTTTACTATTATTTATCATAGTCCTTTTAGCATTTTGCTTTAGGTTACCTAAGTTTTGATTGTGCTTCTACCCTAACCACTTGTTTACAATCTACTTTAGGTTTAACATTTTTTCGTTAGGGTTTTTGATTCTCTTTTACTCTATTAATTTATTTTTTGTTAAATGCTGCTTGAACTATGTAGCTGGGTATGTGTTTTTTCTGTTTGCTACATGTGGTGGATTCAAAGGTTGCGCCGCTAGGGGTTTGCACTTTCCTCTTGTAAATTTGTCTACATGTCTTGATTCTATTGACGTTTTCTTTGTACAGGACATGGGATACTTGTTTGACATGGCCGCATGCATGTCCTAACCGTTTTTCTGCTCCAAAATAGAAGGCTGAAACACACTTCCTCTAACACCGATCTCCTTCCGTTTCTTTCTCTCATGCCGATCTTCTTCTTCTTCTTCTTCTTCCTATCACACCAATCTCCTCCTCCTCTTCTTCTTCTTCTTCTTCTTCTTCTTCAGCTCTTAGATCTATAATCCTATTTTACTTTTACAGTTTTGCCCCTTTTGCCCTTTCTGTCCATGTGTGTTTTTTATTGCTTTGTCTGCCTCACAGTGTCACACATTAAGAGCTCTTTTATCTCTAGCCACCCTCTTGAACAAAAGATGTGTAAATAGATGTTTCTTTTCAAATTTTTTTGTCTTTTATGAGTTAAAAGTCTACCACCTATCAAGCCAGGTAGTCAACTTTTTACAATTCTTTTTTCATTATCTAGGTAGACAGTATCAGTGGCTAGACTTTAATATGCTTCTAAAAGATTTTTTAACAATTATTTACAAATATTTTTGTTAGAAAACAAAATTTTCTGGCTTGTCTTTTGTGTGTTTATTTGTAATTTTGTAAGTTTTTAAGGTATTCATGTTCAAAAGATATGTTCTTTGGTGATTGCCATCTTTCAATGTCTCTCTCTTATATAATAACATTCTAATTGCATGATTTCCATTTGTGATCAGTCTTTTAAAGAAATGGTTGCAATGTGTTTGGTGAAAGATCCAGGAAAGAGGTGGAATTTAAACACACCTTATTCAAGCATGCTAAGTCTCTTGAGATTTCTGTGAAGAAATGATTCTCTGACTTGCCACCCCTTTAGGATATAGGCTTTACCTTTTGGTGCTTCCCTTACATGCATGCCATGTTCTAGGATTGTGCCCTGTATTGTGCCTATTTATTGAAAATGTTTTACCTATAAAAATACGAAGCATCATACAATGTATACTTCTTTTTAGGGGGGATGTCTTAATTTTCATTTGTTGCCTAATGTGTCTCCTCTCTCATCGTCTCTTGCTCAGCTTCCTCCCAATGCGGTTACATCAATTATTGATGGCTTGAAGAGATTGTACAATGAATAGCCAAAGCCACTAGGAGTTGCATATCTTTTGATTGCAAAATGGAGATATTCTGATCTTTCTAGCTTTGTTGTCAAGTTTCAACTCTAGTTTTTAAGACCTGTGTAACAGAGGATTGATTTTTATTTATATTTTTGCAGACAAACGGTGATTTTGGTTCTAAACCCATGGTCTTTTGGGTCAATATTCAACTGGAAAGACAAATTTTATAAATATTTGCTAAAATGCAGCTATCCAGGTTAGTTAAGTTTTATTTCTGTTTGTCCCTTCTGATTTGTTAGTATGACTGGATCTCAAAGATGAATGTCCCTTATAATCTGTTTGAACAGGTGCTCACTATGGACCAGAGCCTACAAAAGAAAGATTTTTTGTTGTTGTTATGGTATCTCTAGTTACCCTCATTTTCCTATGTTATTTATGAATGCTAATTAAGTTTAAATGCACTATAGAAAACAACAACAGTGTCGCATCAACACTTGGTACTAGACACCAGCAGCTTATTATAAGAGGCAGTTTACTAGTAAAGTTTTGTATCATCTTTGTAATTGAAGGTTAGGGTCATCTTATTAATTGATTGTGTTATGTACTTAATTGTTGATTAGTTAGGAGCCATGTGCTTAACAGTTAGTTAGTTAGATCATTAGATCAGTGTAGCCAGCTGGCAGTTATTGTTAGTCAGTTAGTTGTGTTCATGAAATGTATAAAGGTGTGGAGATGGATTGTAATAGGCATGCAATGAGAATTCAAACTGTTCATATTCCCATTCTTCTCTAATCCCTTTCAATTCTTCTAAGAGGCATGGCTGCCCTCTTAGTCAGTCACTCACCATTTTTCCTTTGCTTAATCTATTCTTATCAATCGTTTATTTACATATTTTTCTTGCTGTACAATTCTGGTTTGTCCTGCATCAAATCTCTAGCCAACCCTAGGTGCTGAGTCCAAGTTCATCCATCTCTATTTTTCCTGTCACAATTTTTTTTTTGTCCTGCATCATTGTGATGAAAAGTTCTCCATGATCCTAGGAAGTTTCTGTTGTGCTTTGTTGTGGAGTTTAGTAATTCAATTTGAGTTGACATGGGGTTTTCGCTTTATCATGAGGTAGGCTTTTAGGTGTGTGTGAGAGATATTGTCCATAATCTTCTCTTTTACTTTCGAAATCGTTAGATATTGATTTTGTTGCTTCATACAGGTACTTGAAGTAGTGTTAACTGTGTTGGTGATTGGTAGTTGAGGACATCGAATGCTCATATATAGCTGATGTTATTGTTGAACTGAATCTTCTGAGTGCTTCAGATGCCCTTTGAAGAAGGTTAGGTAGTTCTTTCATTCCTTTGGTTTCTTTCTAGCAACTGCAATATGTAAATGTCCTTAACACTGTCAGCACTATCAAGTTTGGAACTCAGTGGTTCACCAAGTAATATTGCAACAGTTATCATTTCTTACTAATTTGATTTTAAAACTAATATACTTGATTTTTATCATTGCTTGAAGTTATGAGTCAAAACTATTGTTAGTTTATGTTTTGGTATTTGGAAGATGTTTCTGTATGGCTTTACATGATATTTGTTAGATTGTGACCTGTTATGTTTGTCTTTAATGTTTGTTTTTGTTTCTTGGTGAAATTTTATGGCTTTGTTATACTTTTGAAGGAGAATTTACATATGATGTAAATAATTCTGTCATATGTTTTTTGGGTTTTAGTTGGACAATAATGAGCTTATCTAGTGATGTTGCAAAATTGTTTCTATAAGAACTTTTGTCAACCAAGTATTGAAATTCTTTTCCTTTTTGTTTTTTGGGTGAGATTGAGAAAATATTGCAGGTTTACTGCTTGGTGTCTTGGAAAAGTAAAAAGTAATATCCAGTCCTTAACCTTGATGGCAATTCTATGTTGTGGACTTCTTGATCGAGGTGGGGAGATTGTTGTATTAGAGGTAATGTTGCATGTGTTCCAACACTTGGCCTAATGAGTTTGACTGATTCCTGCTAGGTATTGAAATTCGAAGTTATTATGGTTGATTTGTGTGTAGTTGAAAGTCTTATTCGTAGTGTTTTCTTTTTTGGATAAACTTATTCATTGCTTTTTTGACCTTTTTATTCAGTCTTATTTGATCTTAGGCATCATTTTTCTGTGGACTAATTGGTTTTTACTATGTCAACTAAATAAAAAAAAAAAATCAACTAACCTAGCATGAATGAACTTGCACAATCTGGATACAATTGATAGTCGTAAAAGCTTCGCTAATTTAGACCACCCTGAATACATTATGTTTGGAAATATACGGAGAATTTTTGGCTATATAGAACACTTCTTTGCCTTTTTAGTTTGGAAATAAATGGAGTGAAAAGGGAAAAGGATGGTAGGGGTAAACGCAAGTCTTTCAGTAAGCCGTTTATGTTTTTTAAAGGTGTAAATGATTTTGATTTATAAGAAAAAATTTGTAAATGTTTTCTGCCTATATACTGTAATTTTCCGTTGAGTAAAATTTTCTGACACACCAAATACCTGAAAACACAATATCAGTTTATGCCAAAAACAAATGAAACCTTAGAGTTTTGTTGATTTTTGGATTGGTAAGTAGTTGTACATGCACTCGATGGTTCTTGAATCATGACCTCACGCTCCTTTCCATTATTCTTGGACATAGTTACCATGGTTTTGGTTTCAATTATAGCATTTGGTTGTGTCTGGAAAAATTATTTGACCCCTATTAGGTCACTCGTACTCTTCTTGGTCAATGATTGATGGCAATAGGCAGGCCAAGTGTTGGCTGGTTTTATGGTTGGCAACAGGCATGTAATGATGGCCTGCTAGGAATTAGGTGGATCTTGTGACAGCTGGTGGCCAGTGGTTGGCGGTGCTGATCGTTGGCAACTTGTGGCCGATGGGCGTCTAAGTATGGTATGGAGTACATTTCTGGACTTAGTGTTACTTTCTTTAATATGGATGCTTAATGGTGCCCTTGGTAATATCTCAATATGAATGATACCTATTTTTAATTTTATTGTTATTTGTTATGTAATGAGTTCCATGTATTGTGTCACTTTATGATGAATTAGAATATAATAGTCTATATAAGCCAAGTGTGTACCCCAAGAAAGGGAGATTATTTTGATGAATAAAGTTTCTTTTGAAATTGAGTCCATGGTTTTGTGCCGACTCCAGTCAACCCTAAGTTTTGACTCCCACTGGTTTTTTTCCTCGCTTGGTGCTATCTAAGCAAGCCTAGGTACTGACTGTTCTCCATGTTAGGAAACTATGGGAAGTAGTTAAACTTAATGCATATGATCCAGTTAGTGCATCATGTATGCAGCACCAGTAAGCATGAGAAAGTAAAGTTTTGTTTGAGTAAGAACCTGTAACAGCAACCGTGTGCAGCATCAACGCTTGGAACTGGACACCAGCAGCTTATTATATGTGGCAGTTTATTAGTAAAGTTTTGTATCATCTTTGTAATTGAAGGTTTGCGTGCTAATTAATTGATTGTGTCATTTGCTTAATTGTTGATTAGGTAGAAGCCATGAGCTTAACAGTTAGTTAGACCATTAGATATGTGTAGCCAGCTGGAAGTTAGTTTTAGTCAGTTATGGTTTAGGGTTTTATAAAGGTTTTAGGGTATAGGGTTTAGTATTTAGGGATTTGGATCCATACACCAATGCATTTATTTGTCATCACTTTGGATAGATTATATTTTATGTGTTCACATGAACATGCATTCATATATCATATGTTCTCACTTACCCGTATGTTTATGTATTCTACTTGTCATCCTTTAGGTTGATCGTACATGTTCACATGCTTCTAAAATTTGTCAAATAATTACTTGTCAAAAAAAAGATTGTCAAATGTCAAATTCTTAAGTTATCACTTTGTAAGCATATAACCATTATATCCTATTGTTGTCTCTGTGTCTTTTTGTATGAGGAAAAAGCATAAAATGGAAAAATTGACATCAAACTTGTTATTCTATTTTTTGGATTAAGATTAGTTGTAATTGATCAAGAATGCACTTTACTTTCCTAGCCATTGCCATGCAATCACATGCTTAGCTATACTCCTTAATGTTATTTTCTAGCATAAATTGGTCACATACCAATGCATTTCATATGTCATCTCATAGGGTATATTATATGTGGTCTCATGCTCACACATCCATGCCTTCATTTGTTATCACTTAGGATAGATTATATTCTATACTCACATGCCCATTCATTCATATATCATATGTCCTTACTTAGCCTCAGCGCATGACATGTTGAACACGAACACGACCCCGACCCGTTCATTAAATGGGTTAGCCGTGTTGATCCGAATATGACTTGAACCCGTTTAGCCTCAATCTATGACTTGTTTACAAACGGGTTAGTTGTGTCGAGTTTGCGGGGGTCGTGTTGGATTTTGCCACCCTTATTTAGGGTTTTAGGGTATAGGGTCTAGGGTGTAGGGTGTAGAGTTTAGGGCTGAGATTTTTAGATCCATTCATTCATTTGTCCCCCACTTAGGATAGATTATATTCTTGGCTCACATATTCATGCACCTCACATGCCCATGCATTTATATATAAGATGTTCTCACTTGCCCATATGTTTATGCATTCTACTTGTCATCTGTTAGGTTGATTGTACATGTTCACGTGCTTCTAAGATTTGTCAAATGTCAAATTCATAAGCTATCCATTTGTAAGCATATAACCTTCATGCCCCATTGTTGTCTCTTAGTGTCTTTTTTTATGACAAAATGCGTAGAAAGGAAAAACGCTAATCGAACTTGTTATTCTATTCTTTGGAATGAGGTTAGTTGTATTTAAATCAAGAATGCAATTTACATTCCTAGCCATTGCCATGCAATCACATGCTTAGCTATACTCTTTAATGTTATTTTCTAACAAAAATTGCTCACATGCCTATGCATTTCACATGTCATCTCATAGGGCAGACTTTATGTGGTCACATGCTTACATGTCCATGCATTCATTTGTCATCACTTAGGATAGATTATATTCTATGCTCGCATGTTCATGCACCTCAAGTGCCCTTGCATTCATATATCATATGTTCTCACTTGCCCTTATGTTTCTGCATTCTACACGTCAACCCTTAGGTTGATTGTACATGTTCACATAAATGCATTTCACATGTCATCTCATAGGGCAGACTTTATGCAGTGACATGCTCGCATATCTATGCATTCATTTGTCATAGCTTAGGCTAAATTATTTTCTATGCTCACATGTTCATGCACCTCACATACCTTGCATTTGTGTATCATATGTTCTCACTTGCCCTTATGTTTATGCATTCTACATGTCAGCCCTTTGGTTGATTGTACATAGCCTCTTGGTGCCACTTTTGAGCTCCAAACCTTGATATTTTGACATGTGTGAATGATTCCCATATCTGGCATGCATATATTTTCATATCCTTGTCCATTGCAAATTTTTATTAGTTTTTTCTTTTCCTTGGTTTATTGTACAGTGGATTATGTAACATGATTGGTGCAGCAACCCAAAAGAGTTGGATACGATTTAATGGAGGAGATATATGATCTAAAGACCTTATGCCTTTCTCTGTTTTAATTATTTTGGAGGACATTCCTACCATAATCAATACTCAATCTAAGAATGCTACTGATCTGGTTGTTCCAATTTTCTATGCATTTTATCTTCTCAATGCCTATCATGGAGGCAATACAAATGCTTTTACATCTTCAGAGCACACAAACTATTATTTTGATGTTAATACTGATGGTTTTGAAGAGTCTTTGGATAGGCAGTTTTGTTCTTCATTTTTCTGCTGCCTGTTATTATCATAACTGCTCTCAGAAATGTAACCCTAGAATGTCTTTTAGTTTTTTTTGTTGTTGTCCAGATTTGCTCAGTTCTTTATTAAACCTTTGATGTCAGCCGATGCTACCAATAGAAATCAAAGCTGTTGATTCTGGCTTTTTGTTATTTTCTGACCTAACACTGTTACTTGCCTCTTTTTATTTATTGTTTATCTTCTCTCTCTCATGCAGATAATCAGATTAACTTCGTCTGATGCTTGCAGAATGAACCAGGTAGTAGTTATTGTCTGATAATTATCGCTTATTCATGTGAAGCAAACCATGTTGGTACTGGTAGTGTTCATGTGAAAAATGGCACTTCTAATTGCATTCTTATGTGAAATTTGTTGCTTATGTACAGCTCCATAACCATTAAAGTATGGAGGGTCATCCATATCATAAATTGCTGCAGGTCAGTAGTTTAATTATTGTATTCTTGGAAGATTTGTGTTTTATTTGAAGTTGTAATTTAATTCCATAGTTTAATTCATATATACATTATTTCACTTCTCAATTACGATGCATACCGTTTTGTGTGTGCATCTTCCCAATGATGAACTAATTGAATGGGCATAAACTCTTAAATCTCTCTCTCATTATTTGTGTTAACTTTGCTCTTAATTTTACTTTTACTCATGCTTTCAATCATTCCTGATCTCTGTTTTATCAAATTCTCAATTTCACTGAGGTGTTTAGATCATTTTGCTGCTAATGGTATACGTGGTTGTTCACTTTACAAAGGTTGGTTTTGAGGGAAGAATTTGTGTGGATCCTTTAGAGGTGATAACCTTATGTATTTTTTTTGGATAACGTTATTGTGAAACAGGTGGTGGAGGATAATAAAACTCATCAGTATTGTCATCCCAGTTGACACATTTTTATGGCCATCTGTGTGGGTGCTTTAGAGGCGATAGCCTTATGTTGAGCCATGTATTTTATGATGTAACTTTTAATATGCTATTTTCTGTTATCCTCTTTCTCAGAAATATTTATTGTACATTGTTTTACTCCTACTTTATAGAATTTTGTGCATGTTAACATGCCATTCTAGGGGGGCCAATTCTTGATGCTCATTTGTTTCTAGCATTTTCTGATTGTTGAACATTGTCTTGATGAATTTTCTTTACACAACTTTCTACGCCTTAGTTAAATTCAGTCAAATGGAACTTGACGTGTAAATAAACCATTGTAGACTCGCATCAAATTTATTTTGTGAACTAAATACAGAAAGTATGCAATATATGAGGTAACAATATACTAAGTACCTCTTTTATCTTTAAATTTTTATTGGGTTTCTGATGGGCTGGGCATTATTTAAAATTTTGTATGCAAAGAATGGAGGGAATGTCTAAGGAGGATGGACTGTTCTTTTTTTATTTATTGAGTAGTATTAGTTGGGCTGCTTCATATTCTGCTTCTTTGTTGGTTCTGTTGAATGTTATTGGTTCATTATTTGATATTTCTTTATGATGCCCTAGCCTATTAGATTTTATGTTATGTTAGCCCTCTGTTGAAGTTCAGTTGAGACTGGTGGAAATAACGAAGATTCTCATTATTTATACATATGTCCGCTTGCTTTTGCCTTGGCTCACATGGTAAGCAAAACAATTTCTTGTCATATAGCATAGATATTTTATGCAATTTTGATGATCGGTTCTTGGAAACTACTTCAAAATTGGGTTGCCTTGCAACCATATCTTCTATGAAATTATTCTTTCTGCCCTTTTCTTTTTTCAATTTATTTGTAAATGTGCAGGATTAGAAAAGAGACCTTACAAATTTGAAATAACAGGGCATGGACTTATTCAATCTATATTGCCACTGTGTAAATTGATTGTTCAATATCTGAAGGAAGCTAGAAGCTTGAGTGGTTTATTTACCATCTGAGCTATGTGGTTAGCATAATAAGCTATGACAGGTTTAATCTGTTTTTGGATTTTTTTTTACTGGTTAATTGGTATGTTTTTCTTGATCTTTACAGTTCCACACTCACTTTTAGCTTATAGTAACTTTTATTTCCAGAGATTTCTTCTTTGACTATAAAACCATACAACAAATTGACACCCTTAATCTGTAGAATGGGATTTGTTGGACTTTCTTGTTCTGGATGATTTTGGTGCCTTTGTGTTACCAAGTAAGAGAGAATATGTTTTAAACTCGACAAATCATATTTTTCAAAGAAATCATGTCATTACATTCCTTTTCTTCTTCTTTCTTTTTCTCAGATATTCAACCGTCAACTCTCTAAAGTGAAATTATTGGGCTATGTTGATATGAAATTATCTCTTGAAATATGAAACTATCTCTTTTCTATGAGTTGATTGTTTAGCAACTTTTTGAGTACTAATGACAAATGACGCTTCTTGAACTTGAAAGAAAATCAAAGCCAATCTACCCATGTTTTACTTTATACTTTTGCTGCATTAGAATAAAACTCCTAAAGGCATGGACCTATCAAGCTACTCTTCTACGTGTTAACAGTCTATTCAATCTTTGAAGGAAGCTAGAAGCTCTAGTAGTTGTTTTTTTGTCTGAGTTTTGTGCTTTGTGTAAGTTAAGACAGGTTTGATCCGTGTTACCTAATAATAGAATTCTGAACTATTTTTTTTTTCAATTTATTTATAAATATGCTGGATTAGAAGGGAACTCCTTACAAATTTGAAATAACAGGGCATGCACTTATACAATCTATGTTGCCACTGTGTAAATTGTTTTTTCAATCTCTGAAGGAAGCTAGAAACTTGAGTGGTTTATTTTCCATCTAAGCTATGCAGTTAGCATAAGCTGCGATAGGTTTTATTGGCATTTTTTGTTTTCTTTATTTATGAATTTCTTAACTAGTTGATTGGTTTTATTTATTTTATTTTAATCTTTTAGAGTTTTAAATTTTCACTTACTAGCATAGAGTAGGTATTATTTCTAGACTATTTTTCTATGACTCTAAAACCATACAAAAAATTGACACCTAAGAGCTGTGGTATGGGCCATGTTGTACTTTCTTGTTTTAGATGATTTTAGAGCCTATGTGGTACTAAGTAAAAGAGAATTTGATTTAAACAAAAAAAAAAAAAAAATCATATTTTTCAAAACAATCACAACTAGTTTGAATTCAATCTTTTTATATTTTGATCTTGAAATATACTCGAGATGTATTGAGGAAGAATTTTCCATAACTATATGTAGATGGAAATAATTTACTTTTGTGTCTTGAATTCTTGTGTACTTGATACTTCTAAAGTTTGTTCCTCTCTCTCTTTCTTGATGGTCTTTTGCAGCCCTTTGATCTGTTGTATTGCCTTAGGTATTAATCAATGTCTCCAGACATTGATGTTTTACAGGATCTTCTCTTGCAGCCTGCGGGATCTGTACCCTTCTTTCATGCTCTTTGATTTTTCATTTTTGTTTTTAAATATTTCAGAATATTGTTTCTTAGCAATATTTGTGTTCCAAAATTTTATCTTGATTCAGAAGTTGCTAGGAGGAACTATGTGCTGCCTACAACAACTCAAAAATTCTTGCTTGCCATGTAGGAACGTAGAGAACAATACTCTCGACCTATACCTGCAAAATTGCTGAGTGTTCTAAATTTTAGGTGCTGTGGATTTTTTTTTTTTTTTTTTCTGCCTTTCATACACACGTATATATATGGATTGCTTTTTAACATGGATTTGGTTCTGCCGTGTGTGCCAAATCCTGGAACTAGTTATGTTATTACTTCTCTCACAGTCTCTCTTTAATTAATATAGAACTTGATACTTATTTTTTTCTTTATTTTTGATTTTTCCCATTTCTTTTTGGATATTAAGCTAGTCTGCATTGTATTGTTTTACTTAACTAGGGCTTAGTAATGCAGCCATAAAGCCTACTATATTCTATTTAAGATCATAGAAGATATTGTGATTAATCTCATAAACTGATACTTAATTCCAAAACCTAGATGACTATTTTTTTGTTGACTGTATGGAATTGTCAGGGGACACGATTATATTACTATTGTAGTATAATAACTACTTGATATCACCTGTTTCTGTATTAAAGTCCAATTCTATGTCTTGTAGTTAAATTTGCATGCCTGAGGTCCATCTTATTAGCAAACATTATGCTACCTAATTTAAACTCCCCTTCTTCTTTTAGTAACCATAGCATCTATAGTGCAGAAAATATGGAAATCCATTCAATACTACAGTTATTACATCACCTCCATCTGTAGCTCCTTCTCTTGCAACCGCACCACACTATGAAAAAGCCTCTCGGAAACCAGCATTGGACCTTCTGCCCCAGAAATATCAAAGTCTACTGGAGCTGGAAAGTGTTCACAACCAAGAGGGTGACTTGAATTGCTATTATAGGGCCTTCAATACTTTTTGCATTGGTGCATGTTTAGATGCATGAAAGGAAGGCAAGAGAAAGACAATGCTAAGAGCCATGATACCGGTGTACCTATAAGGCCTCTAGAGAAAAGCCTAAATACAGTAAATTGCCAGAGCCAAATTCTCCAATGGAGAAAGGTATATCTTTTATTGTCCATTTATATCTTCAAACTTGTTAAAATTTCCTTATCTCTTACATTCGGGTCTAGTTGAAAATTGTCTTATTGAATATAGTTAGCTGCACCAAGAGGGAGGGTTGCAAAACCACCAGATAGTTATGTTGAAGACAATGGAAGAACAGTTGTATTTCCAAAGGTTCAGAATGCACAGGAGGTAGATGTGAAAACCACACCTGCAGTTTCACATCCCAAGAAGTATCATGATTCAGACATGAGCAGCATGGATATGGTGTTCTTGCCGCCACCACCTCCATTTTTTTTCCCCTTTTGAGAGGGTCTCAGTGGAACCGATGGTACCTTTCAATGTAACTACTAGTAGACATCCTTCTTAGAGTCCAAATGTAAGTTCTGCAAAAGCTTTTACGGTTGCATTGCTTCAGGAGTATACAAATAGACTTTCTCATGAGCTAATTGATGGAAAGGTATGATTCTTTTAGCTTAATAAGAACTAATTACCAGGATGACCGCATGGATGTTTGATTGTGTGGCTTCTGCTACGGAAATAGTATCATGCATGTTAACATTTGTTGTCTTTTTTTTTTTTTTTTTTTTTAATTTTTTCGTCTTCGACATCCTCATTAGGAAAATTAGTATTGAAGTCTTAATCACATTTACCTATAAGCATGAAAATAAATTACATTCACTTTTCCCCAAGTTTCAAGTAAAGTGGATAAGTTTTGTGTTAATTAACATTCAAGTTTTCCTTCAAAAGTCCTTTTAAACGTAGTATATCTTATATGCTTGAGACAACCTATTAGTGACCTCCTCCCGCTGCCCCACCTTCTTCTTCTTCTCTCTCTCTCTCTCTCTCTCTCTCTCTCTTGCATTGGCTCTACTTTCTAGTAACACCTTATGATTTGAGATCCTAATAGTTAATAAATTAATAGAATGAAGGAGATTTAAAGAAATTAGCAGCATCAATCGTATTTCCAATCCATTAGTATACACCTAATAGAATTCTGAGCATTCCTTACATTAGCCATTTTGTGAAAGTATGCAGTATTTTGATTCCCAGTATTTATCCACAAACTCCTCAATTTCGGCCTCAGAATAGCCTCCTTAGCATTTTTTGACATATAATAATGCCACAACTCCTTTTCTATTTTCAGGAGCTTAGGCATGAGAAGACCTTTTTGAACTTTTTCCAAATCCTTTCTAACCATTTGGAATCTCAGACTCATGCTCCTAAAATTTTTTTTATTGAACTTCTTGAACACTATCTTTGTTAATTAATTGATCTTTCCATTTTGGGGTATGTCCTTAAATGATTATAACGTGCTCTGATCCAGAGTTTAAAGTTGAAAGGTGGGCATTATTCCCAAATGCAATATAATTTGCGTTTAAGGTAACGTAAGTTGTACTTCGAGGAGAAAGAATAGAGGAAGTAAATTGTTGGCTTCATGACAAATCCTTGATATCTTTTGTGCCATTGATACAGCCATGTGCATTCTTACTTAAGAATTTGTAGACAAAATTTCGTAAGAACGTGTAGTATTTTTATTTGATCTAGGTTTTTTTGTTATATTCTATAATGTGATTTTCCATTTGATATGCTTGTCTTGCATTGAATTATATATTTTGTTTAGCTCATTGTGAGCATTTAATTATCTGATTGTCTTGCATTTATAACTAGTAACTAATTATGATGTCATTTATTTATGGGATTCAAATTTTCTTTATGCTTTTAAGCCTCTGAAATTTTCTGTAAAAATAAATCCATGAGTTGTTGGACTTATCTTTTTAATTGCATCAGGCACTCTTAGAGTCCATGGGGGCTAGTGGATGCTGCGGCAGAAAAGAATGTGGCTTTATTGACTATAAGAGCTGGTTTGAGGGATTTATCTGCAATTCCATCAATATGTTGTGTTTCAGTTGCCCTCTAATATCCTGCTGGTGAGTTTTGGTCATTAATATAGAAATGCTAGAGTCATAGCTTATATAACAAGCCTAGTTTCCTTCTTGGAGTTTTAGATATGTTTTTAAAGATTTTGGTAGTTATTTATTTTGAAAACCTAAATATATATATATATATATATATATGTATACACACACACTTAACATAAGTATAAAATACTAGGAAGCACCATTATGGTAACGGGTATAGGTATGGGTACGATACATCGACATAACAATTTTTGAAAAATTAGCACTTACCTAAGAAGCACGGGTATGGGTACAACACTGGTAAATCATACTAAATGAAATATCTATGCTTCCTAGATAAAATACCTATATATATAGATACACACATAACACACATGCATATATAAATTAAATTATTTGCCTTATACATTCACAAAATTACACTTGACCGTAAAATCTCTCAAAATTATGTTTTGACGCCCAATTTTTTTTTTTCAAATTCCATTTTTGACCCCACAAATTTTCCAAATTACATTTTTTACTACATAACTTTTCCAAATTACAATTTGACCCAAACTTTTTTTAAATTATAAATTGATCCTCAATGTTTTTAAAAATTACAGAATCTCTTAAAGTTCAAAATTTGCATAGAAGTCCATGAGGTTATAAGAATCACCATTCCATTACTAAATTTCAAAAAGGGAATTTCCTTCAAGCACAATAAAATTGTCAAAGGACATTCTTCTCACGCTTTCTAATTATTCAACCTTTATATCCCTTTGTTGTATCTTTGTATCTTTTTGCATGAGAAAAATGTGTTGAAAGGAAAAAGTGCTAATCAAACTTTTTATGCTTTAGCTTGAAATGATGTTAGTTGTATTTAATTCAAGAATGTAATTTACTTTCCTAGCCAATGTCATGCAACCACATGCATAGCTATACTCTTTAATGTTGTTTTTTACCATAAGTTGTTAATATGCCCGTGCATTTCACATATCATCTCCTAGGGTAGACCATATGTGCTCTCACATATTCATGCATTCATTTGTCATCACTTAGGAAATATTATATTGCTTGCTCACATGTTCATGCATTGATATCATATGTTCTCAATTAGGACTTATATTCCATGCTCACATGTCCATGCTCCTTGTAATTCACATGCTTTGATGATCCCATGCTCGTATGTTTTGGTGATTGCATGCCACAATACTTAAATGCCTTGATATTCACATGTTTAATATCCACACGCCTGTGCATACACTTTGGATGATAATATGTCTATATGCTCAGAGGCTTAGGGGATCATGCAGTTGGATGTTTGTGCGCTCAAGTGTTTGACAAATGTGCTAGAATATGGAGGTGATTGGATGAAAAAAGGTATGTGTACTTGGTTCCTTAAATGTTCATATGTTTGTATGCTCTAATGCTTACATGCTTGTACACATTCTTAAACACCCACTTGTTCAATTAAGGGAAACTACTTCGTAAGACTTATTCATTAATTCTCATTCAGCATCAACTTTAGCTTTGATGATCGTGCAGAAAAGTTATGTGATTGGACGGTAAGGTATATATTTATTTGGATACTTAAATGCTCATGTGCTTGTATAATCGCGTGCTTTGTTGCGCACATGCTTGCATGTCTACTTGATTTGATCATCACATGTCTACATGCTTTGATGATCATATGGTCCTACACTCATATGCTCACATGCTTACATGTTTGATTGCTAACATCTTCACATGTAAGATAATCACATGCTCTCAAGATCAAATACTTTGATAATGACCTTCTCCTAAACTCACATGCTTCGATAATCCTATGATCGAATGCTTTGATGATTACATACTCCAATGCTGAAATGCATCGGTATTCACATGTTTAATATCCACACGCATGTGCACACGCTTGGACGATAATATGTGTATATGCTTGGAGGTTTAAGTGAACAAGCAGTTGGACGTTTTTGTGCCCAAATATTCGACGAAAATGCTTGAATGCGGAGGTGATATGACGATAAGAGGAATGTGTACTTGGTTGTTTAAATGCTTGTATAATCTAATGCTCACATGTTTGTACACTTCATAAGGCGTATTCATTACTTTTCATTCACCATCAACCTTTTTTTTGTATCCATATGTGCCCACACTTGGATGAAGATGTCTATATGCTTGGAGGTTGATGCGCTCATATAGTTAGATGCTCGTGCACTCAGATGCTTTGATGATCGTGTTGAATGCTAGTGTGATAGAACGGTAAAATATATATTTATTTGGATACTTAAATGTTCACACGCTTGTATGATCACATGCTCGTGTGTCTATTTTGATCGCCACACGTTCCTATGTTCACACACTTCGATGATTACATGCTTTAATGATTACATGCTCTTACATTCTCATGCTTCGATGATTGTATGCTCACATGTCAACATGCTTTGATGATCATATGCTCCCATGCATACATGATCACATGCTTGATTGATCACATGCTTGGATGCTCACATGTTTAATGCTTTGACTATCACATGCTCCCATGTTCACATGCCTTAATAATCACACGCTCCTAGGGTTAAATTCTTTGTTAATCACATTCTCCGATGGTCAAATACTTTGATAATCATATGGTCAAATTCTTTGTTACCCACACTTGGATGACGATATATAGGTGCTTGGAGGTTGTTTTTCACTTGCTTTGATGATTATATGCTTCTATGTTCTCATGCTTTGGTGTTCGTATGCTCACGTGTACATGCTTTGTTGATCATATGGTCCTACACTCACATGCTTACATGTTAGATTGCTAGCACCTTCACATGTCTTGATAATCACATGCTCTCAAGATCAAATGCTTTGATAATGACCTTCTCCTAAACTCACTTGCTTCGATGATCCTATGATCGACTGCTTTGATGATTGCATGCTCCAATGTTCAAATGCATCGGTATTCACATGTTTAATATCCACACGCATGTGCACATGCTTGGATGATGATATGTCTATATGCTTGGAGGCTTAAGTGAACAAGCAGTTGGACGTTTGTGTGCCCAAATATTTGATGAAAATGCTTGAATGCGGAGGTGATATGACAATAAGAGGTATGTGTGCTTGGTTGCTTAAATACTTGTATAATCTAATGCTCACATGCTGGTACACTTTAAAAGGCGTATTCATTAATTTTCATTCACCATCATCCCTTTCTTTGTATCCATATGTGCCCACACTTGGATGAAGATGTCTATATGCTTGGAGGTTGATATGCTCATGTAGTTGGATGCTCGTGCACTCACATGCTTTGATGATCGTGTTGAAATGCTAGTGTGATAGGACGGTAAAATATATATTTATTTGGATACGTAAATGTTTATGCGCTTGTATGATCACATGCTCGTGTGTCTACTTCGATGGCCACATGTTCCTATGTTCACATGTTTTGATAATTACATGCTTTAATAATTACATGCTCTAATAATTACATGCTCTTACGTTTTCTTGCTTTGATGATCGTATGCTCACATGTCAACATGCTTTGATGATCATATGCTCCCATGCTCACAAGATCACTTGCTTGATTGATCACATGCTTGGATGCTCACATGTTTAATGCCTTGACTGTCACATGCTCCCATGTTCACATGTCTTGATAATCACATGCTCCTAGGGTTAAATTCTTTGATAATCACATTCTCTCATGGTCAAATGCTTTGATAATCACATGTTCTGATACTCACATGCGTTAATGATTACATGCTTCGATGATCATATGCTCTCATGCTCACATGATTGATTGATCACACGCTTGGATGCTCACATGTTTGATCGTTCTTACGTTCACATGTCTTGATAATCACATGCTCCCGTGGTCAAATGCTTTAATAATTACATGTTCTGATACTCACATTCTTTGATGATCCCATGCTCATATGCTTCGATGATCACATGTTGCCATGCTCACTCGCAATAATATTTACAAGTTTGTTATCCCTACACATGAGCACACACTTAGATAATGATTTGCCTATATGCTTGGATTCTTAAGTGAACATGCAGTTGGACGTTCTTGCGCTCAGATGCTTTGAGTATTATGCTTGAACGCTACAGTGATTGGATGGTAAGAGGTATGTGTACCTGGCTGCTTAAATGCTCACATGCTTGTACACATTAGTTCTTAAATGCTCACATGTTCAATTATGTATAAATCCTTCATAAGATTTACTTATTAACTCTCAGTAAGCCTCAGCCCTTTCTTTGTATCCATATGTGACCACACCTAGATGACGATATTTCTATAAGCTTGGTGGCCGATGTTCACTTGCTTTGATGATTACATTCTCCTATATTGACACGCTTTGATGATTGTATGCTCTCATATCTACATGCTTTGATTATTATGTGGTATGCTTGATTGATCACATGCTTGGATGTCCACATGTTTGATTGGTCACACCTTCACTTGTCTTGATAATCACATGCTCCCATGATTAGATGCTTTGATAATCACCTTTTCCTATGCTTAAATGGTTCGATGATTCCATGCTTTGATAATCACATGCTCCTATGATTAAATGCTTTGATAATCACATGCTCGCTTACTCACTTGCTTTGACGATTCCATGCTAACATGCTTCGATTATCACATGCTCCTATGCTGACTCACATCAATATTCACATGTTTGATATGCACACATGAGCACACACTTGGATGATGATTTGTGTATATGCTTGGATGCTTAAGTGAACAAGCAGTTGGATGTTCTTGTGCGCAAATGCTTTAAGGATTGTGCTTGAAAGTTAAAAGTCATTAGGCGGTAAGAGGTATGCGTACTTAGTTGCTTAAATGCTCATATGCTTGTGTGCTCTTTGGCTTACATGCTTGTACACATTCTTAAACGCCCACTTGTTCAATTTAGGGTAATTACTTCATAAGACTTATTTATTAATTCTCATTCAGCATTAACCTTAGCTTTGATGATCGTGCTGAAAAGTTATGTGATTGGATAGTAAGATATATAATTTATTTGGTTACTTAAATGCTTATGTTCTTGTATAATCGCATGCTTTGTTGAGTAAATGCTCACATGTCTACTTGATTTGATCATCACATGTCTACTTTTTTTGATGGTCACATGCTCCAATGTTCATGCTTTGATGGTCCTATCATATTACATGTTTATATGATTTGATGTTCATCTGCTCCCACACTCAGATCACATGCATGGATGCTCATATGCTTCGACGATCACATGCACCCATGCTCACTCTCATTAATATTCACAAGTTCGATATATACACACATGAGCGCACTTGGATGATGATTTGTGTATATGCTTGGACGCTTTAGTGAGTATGCAGCTGGACGTTCTTGTACTCAATGTTTTGACGATTGTTCTTCAAAACTAAAGTGAATGGGCGGTAAGTGATTTGTGTATTTGGTTGCTTAAATGCTTGTATGATCTCATGCTCACATACTTGTACACGCTTATTCCTAAATGCCCTTATGTTCTATTATGTATAAATCCTTAATAAGATTTACTTATTAGCTTCCATTAAGCATCAACCCTTTCTTTGTATCCACATGTGACCACACTTGGATGATGATATATCTATATGCTTGGAGGCCGACGTTCATTTGCTTTGATGATTAAATACTCCTATGTTGTCATGCTTTGATGATCGTATACTCACATATCTACATGCTTTGATTATCATATGGTCTGCTTGATTGATCACATGCTTTGATGCTCACATGCTTGATTGTCACACCTTCATATTCCTTGATAATCACATGCACCCATGGTTAGATGCTTTGATAAT
The DNA here is from genome assembly GCA_033629205.1 of Lithocarpus polystachyus. Classification (NCBI taxonomy): domain Eukaryota; kingdom Viridiplantae; phylum Streptophyta; class Magnoliopsida; order Fagales; family Fagaceae; genus Lithocarpus; species Lithocarpus polystachyus. Next base: position 46,767,020 of record CM066166.1, read on the forward strand.
CACCTTTTCCTATACTTAAATGGTTTGAGGATTCCATGCTTTGACAATCACATGCTCCCGTGTCACATACCTTGATAATCACATGCTTCCATGATTAAATGTTTTGATAATCACAAGCTCGCTTACTCACATGCTTTGATGATTCCATGCTAACATGCTTCGATTATCACATACTCCTATGCTCACTCACATCAATATTCACAAGTTTGATATGCACACACATGAGCACACACTTGGATTATGATTTGTGTATATGCTTGGATGCTTAAGTGAACATGCGGTTGGATGTTCTCGTGCTCAAATGCTTTGAGGATTGTGCTTGAAGGCGAAAAGTCATTAGGCGGTAAAAGGTATGCGTACGTGGTTGCTTAAATGCTCATATGCTTGTGTGCTCTAATGCTTACATGCTTGTACACATTCTTAAACACCCACTTGTTCAATTAAGGGTAACTACTTCGTAAGACTTATTTATTAATTCTCATTTAGCATCAACCTTAGCTTTGATAATCGTGCTAAAAAGTTATATGATTGGACAGTAAGATATATATTTATTTGGATACTTAAATGCTCATGTGCTTATATAATCGCACATAAAGTCGATTCTAATAGTTAATCAATTAATAGAATGAAGGAGATTTAAAGAAATTAGCAGCATCAATCATATTTCCAATCCATCAGTATACACCTAACAGAATTCTGAGCATTCCTTATATTAGCCATTTTGTGAAAGTATGCAGTATTTTGATCCTCGGTATTTATCCACAAACTCCTCAATTTCGGCCTCAAAATAGCCTCTTCAGCATTTTTTGACATATAATAATGCCACAACTCCTTTTCTATTTTCAGGAGCCTGGGCATTCCTGGACAACTGAGAAGACCTTTTTGAACGTTTTCCAAGTCCTCCCTAACCATTTGGAATCTCAGACTCATGCTCCTAAAATTTTTTTTATTAAACTTCCTGAACACCATCTTTGTTAATTAATTGATCTTTCCATTTTGGGGTATGTTCTTAAATGATTATAACTTGCTCTGATCAAGAGTTTAAAGTTGAAAGGTGTGCATTATTCCCAAATGCAATATAATTTGCATTTAAGCTTATGTAAGTTGTACTTCGAGGAGAAAGAGTAGAGAATGTAAATAATTGACTTCATGACAAATCCTTGATATCTTTTGTGCCATTGATACAGCCATGGGCATTCTTACTTAAGAATTTGTAGACATAATTTCATAAGAACGTGTAGTATTTCTATTTGATCTAGGTTTTTTTGTTATATTATAGATTTATAATGTGATTCTCCATTTGATATGCTTGTCTTGCATTGAATTATATATTTTGTTTAGCTCATTGTGAGCATTTAATTATCTGATTGTCTTACATTTATAAGTAGTAACTAATTATGATGTCATTTAATTATGGGATTCAAATTTTCTTTATGTTTTTAAGCCCCTGAATTTTTCTGTAAAAATGAATCCATGAGTTGTTGGACTTATCTTTTTAATTGCATCAGGCACTTTTAGAGTCCATGGGGGCTAGTGGATGCTGTAGCAGAAAAGAATGCGGCTTCATTGACTACAAGAGCTAGTTTGAGGGATCTATCTGCAATTCCATCAATATGTTGTGTTTCAGTTGCCCTTTAATATCCTGCTGGTGAGTTTTGGTCATTAATATTGAAATGCTAGAGTCATAGCTTATATAATATCCTGCTGGATGCTCACGTGTTTGATTGTCCTTACGTTCACATGTCTTGATAATCACATGCTCTCGTGGTCAAATGCTTTAATATTCACATGCTCCGATACTCACATGCTTTGATGATTCCATGCTCATATGCTTCGATGATCACATGCTGCCATCCTCACTAGCAATAATATTTACAAGTTTGATATCCCTACACATGAGCACACACTTGGATGATGATTTGCCTATATGCTTGGATTCTTAAGTGAACATGCAGTTGGATGTTCTTGCACTCAAATGCTTTGAGTATTATGCTTGAACGCTACAGTGATTAAACGGTAAGAGGTATGTGTACTTGGCTGCTTAAATGCTCATATACTTGTTTGCTCTCATGCTCACATGCTTGTACACTCTCATTCTTAAATGCTCACATGTTTCAATCATGTATAAGTCCTTCATAAGATTTACTTATGAACTCCTATTAAGCATCAACCCTTTTTTTGTATCTATATGCGACCATACTTGGATAACGATATATCTATATGCTTTGAAGCAGATGTTCACTTGCTTTGATGATTACATACTCCTATGTTGTCATGCTTTGATGATCATATGCAGCATATCTACATGCTTTGATTATCATATGGTTTACTTGATCGATCAAATGCTTAGATGTTCACATGCTTGATTGGTCACACCTTCACATGCCTTGGTAATCACATGCTTCCATGGTTAGATGCTTTGATAATCAGATTTTCCTGTATTTAAATGGTTCGATGATCCCATGCTTTGTCAATCACATGCTCCTATGTCACATGCCTTGATAACCACATGCTCTCGTGATTAAATGCTTTGATAATCACATGCTTCCTTACTCACATGCTTTGATGATTCCATGCTCACATGCTTTGATTATCACATGTTCCTATACTCACTCACATCAATATTCACAAGTTTGATGTGTACACACATGAGCATACACTTGGATGATGATTTGTGTACATGCTTGGATGCTTAAGTGAACATGCAGTTGGATGTTCCTGTGCTCAAATGCTTTGAGGATTGTGCTTGAAAGCTAAAAGTCATTAGGCGGTAAGAGGTATGCGTACTTTGTTGCTTAAATACTCATATGCTTGTATGCTCTAATGCTTACATGCTTGTACACATTTTTAAACGCGCACTTGTTCAATTAAGGGTAACTACTTCGTAAAACTTTTTCATTAATTCTCATTCAGCATCAACTTTAGCTTTGATTATCGTGCTGAAAAGTTATGTGATTGGACGGTAAGGTATATATTTATTAGGATAATTAAATGCTCATGTGCTTGTAAAATCGCATGCTTACATGTCTACTTCATTTGATCATTACAAGCTGACATGTCTACTTCCTTTAATGGTCACATGGTCCAATGCTCTCATGTTTTGATGATCCTATCATATTATAAGTCTACATGTTTTGATGTTCATCTGCTCCCGCACTCACATCACATGCATGGATGCGCGCATGTTCGATTGCTTACACGTTCAAATGTTTTGACGATGAAGTGGTTCCATGTTCACAGGTCTTGATAATCACATGTTCGACGATGAAGTGGTTCCATGTTCACATGTCTCGATAATCACATGTTCCCATGGTTAAATGCTTTAATAATCAAATGCTTCCATACTTACATGGTTTGATAATGCCTTGCTCATATGCTTCGACGATTATATGCACCCATGCTCACTCGCATTAATATTCACGAGTTTGATATACACACACATGAGCACACACTTGGTTGATAATTTGTGTATATGCTTGGACGCTTAAGTGAACATGCAGCTGGACGTTGTTGCGCTCAAATGTTTGACGATCGTTGCTCGAAAGCTAAAGTGAATGGGTGGTCAGTGGTATGTGTATTTGGCTGGATAAATGCTTGTATGATCTCATGCTTACATACTTGTACACTCTTAATCTTAAATGTCCTCATGTTCAATTAAGTGTAACTCCTTTATAAGACATATTTATAAATGTTAATTAAGCAACAACTCTTTTTTTGTATCTACATGTGCTCACACTTGGATGACGATATATCTATATGCTTGGAGGCTGATTTTCACTTCTCTAGATGATTACATGCTTCTATATTCACATGCTTTGATTTTCACTTGTCTAGATGATTACACGCTTCTATGTTTTTCACTTGCTTTGATGATTACATGCTTTTTTGTTCTCATGCTTTGGTGATCGTATACTCACATGTCTACATGCTTTGATGATCATATGATCCCACACTCACATGCTTGGATGCTTACATGTTTGATTGCTAACACCTTCACATGTCTTGATAATCACATGCTCTCAATATCAAATGCTTTAATAATGACGTTCTCTAAAACTCACATGTTTCGATGATCCCATGATCGAATGTTTTGATGATTGCATGCTCTAATGCTCAAATACATCGGTATTCACATGTTTAATATCCACACGCATGTGCACACGCTTGGGCAATGATATATCTATATGCTCGTAGGCTTAAGTGAACAAGAAGTTGGATGTTTGTGTGCCCAAGTATTTGACGAAAATGCTTGAATGCGGAGGTGATATGACAATAAGAGGTATGTGTACTTGGTTGCTTAAATGCTTGTATGCTTGTATAATTTAATGCTCACATGCTTGTACACTTTATAAGGCATATTCATTAATTTTCTTTCACCATCAACCCTTTCTCTGTGTCCATATGTGCCCACCCTTGGATGAAGATGTCTATATGCTTGGAGAGGTTGATGTGCTTATGTAGTTGGATGCTCGTGCAATCATATACTTTGACGATCGTGTTGAAATGCTAGTGTGATAGAATGTTAAAATATGTATTTGTTTGGATACTTAAATGTTCATACGCTTGTATGATCACTTGCTCACATGTCTACTTTGATGGCCACATGTTCCTATATTCACATGCTTTGATGATTACATGCTTTAATGATTACATGCTCCTACATTCTCTTACTTTGATGATAGTATTCTCACACGTCAACATGTTTTGATGATCATAGGCTCCCATGATCACATGCTTGTTTGATCACATGTTTGGATGCTCACATGTTTAATGCTTTGACTATCATATGCTCCCATGTTCATATGCCTTGATAATCACATGCTCCTAGGGTTGAATTCTTTGATAATCACATTTTCCCATGGTCAAATGCTTGGATAATCACATACTTCAATACTCACATGCGTTAATGATTACATGTTTCGATGATCATATGCTCTCATGCTCACATGATCACATGCTTGGTTGATCACACGCTTGGATGCTCACATGCTTGATCGTTTTTACGTTCGCATGCCTCCATAATCACATGCTCCTGTGGTCAAATGCTTTATTAATCACATGCTCCGATACACACATTCTTTGATTTTCCTATGCTCATATGCTTCGATGATTACATGTTGTCATTCTCACTCGCAATAATATTTACAAGTTTGATATCGCTACACATGAGCACACACTTGGATGATGATTTGCCTATATGCCTGGATTCTTAAGTGAACATGCAGTTGGACGTTCTTGCGCTCAAATGTTTTGAGTATTATGCTTGAACGCTACAGTGAGTGGACGGTAAGAGGTATGTGTTCTTGGCTGCTTAAATGCTCATATGCTTGTCTGCTTTTGTGCTCACATGCTTGTACACTCTTATTCTTAAATGCTCACATGTTCAATTATGTGTAAATCGTTCATAAGATTTACATATTAATTCCTATTAAGCCTCAACCATTTCTTTGTATCCACATGTTACCACACTTGGATGATGATATATCTATATGCTTGGAAGTCGATGTTCACTTGCTTTGATGATTACATACTCCTATGTTGTCATGCTTTGATGATCGTGTGCTCAAATATCTGCATGCTTTGATTATCATACAGTTTGCTTGATTGATCACATGCTTGGATGCTCACATGTTTGCTTGGTCACACCTTCACAAGCCTTGATAATCACATGCTCTCATTGTTAGATTCTTTGATAATCACATTTTCCCATACTTAAATGATTCGATGATCCCATGCTTTGACAATCACATGCTCTTGTGTCACATGCCTTGATAACCACATGTTCCTATGATTAAATGCTTTGATAATGACATGCTCCCTTAGTCACATGCTTTGATGATTCCATTCTCACATGCTTCGATTATCACATGCTCCTATGCTCACTCCCATCAATAGTCACATCGTTCTCATGTTTCAATGATCGTATACTTACATGTCAACATGCTTTTATGATTATATGCTCCCATGCTTGATTGATCACACGCTTAGATGCTCATATGTTTAATGCTTTGACAATCACATGCTCCTATGTTCACATGCCTTAATAATCACATGCTCCTAGGGTTAAATTCTTTGATAATCACATTCTCCCATGGTCAGATGTTTTGATAATCACTGCTCCGATACTCACATGCGTTGTTGATTACATGCTTTGATGGTCATATGCTCTCATGCTCACATGATCACATGCTTGGATGCTCATATGTTTGATTGTTCTTACATTCATGTGCCTTGATAATCACATGCTCCCGCGGTCAAATGCTTTAATAATCACATGCTCCGATACTCACATGCTTTGATGATCCCATGCTCATATGCTTCGATAATCACCTGCTTCCTCCTTACTCGCAATAATATTTACAAGTTTGACATCCCTACACATGAGCACACACTTGGATGATGATTTGTCTCTATGCTTGGACTCTTAGGTGAACATGCAGTTGGACGTTCTTGCGCTCAAATGCTCATATGTTTGTGTGCTCTTATGCTCACATGTTTGTACACTCTCATTCTTAAATGCTCACATGTTCAATCATGTATAAATCCTTCATAAGATTTACTTATTAACTCCCATTAGCGTCAACCTTTTCTTTGTATCCACATGTGACCACACTTGGATGACGATATATCTATATGTTTGGAGGCCAATGTTTACTTGCTTTGATGATTACATACTCCTATGTTGTCATGCTTTGATGATCGTATAGTCATATATCTACATGCTTTGATTATCATATGGTCTGCTTGATTGATCATATGCTTGGATGCTCACATATTTGATTGGTCACACCTTCACATGCCTTGATAATCACATGCTCTCATGGTTAGATGCTTTGATAATTACATTTTGCCATACTTAAATGGTTCGATGATCCCATGCTTTGACAATCACATGCTCCCGTGTCACATGCCTTGATCACCACATTCTCCCATGATTAAATGCTTTGATAATCACATGCTCCCTTACTCACATGCTTTGATGATTCCATGCTCACATGCTTCAATTATCACATGCTCCTATGCTCACTCACATCAATATTCACAGGTTTGATATGCACATACATGAGCACATACTTGGATGATGATTTATTTATATGCTTAGATGCTTAAGTGAACATTCAGTTGGATGTTCCTGTGCTCAAATACTTTGAGGATTGTGCTTGAAAGCTAAAAGTCATTAGGCGGTAAGAAGCATGCGTACTTAGCTGCTTAAATGCTCATATATTTGTATGCTCTAATGCTTACATGCTTGTACACATTCTTAAACGCCCACTTATTCAATTAAGGGTAACTACTTCGTAAGACTTATTCATTAATTCTCATTCAGCATCAACCTTGGCTTTGATGATCATGCTGAAATGTTATGTGATTGGACGGTAAGGTATATATTTGTTTGGATATTTAAATGCTCATGTGCTTGTATAATCGTATGCTTTGTTGAGCACATGCTTGCATGTCTACTTGATTTGATCATCACATACTCACATGTCTACATGCTTTGATGATCATATAGTCCTACACTCATATGCTTACGTGTTTGATTGCTAACACCTTCACATGTCTTGATAATCACATGCTCTCAAGATCAAATGCTTTGATAATGACCTTCTCCTAAACTCACATGCTTCGATGATCCTATGATCGAATGCTTCGATGATTGCATGCTGAAATGCTGAAATGCATCAGTATTTACATGTTTAATATCCACACGCATATGCACACGCTTGGATGATGATATGTGTATATATGCTTAGAGGTTTTAGTGAACAAGCAGTTGGACGTTTTGGTGCCTAAATATTTGACGAAAATGCTTGAATGCGGAGGTGATATGACGATAAAAGGTATGTGTACTTGTTTGCTTAAATGCTTGTATGCTTGTATAATCTAATGCTCACATGCTTATACACTTCATAAGGCGTATTCATTACTTTTCATTCACCATCAACCCTTTCTTTGTATCCATATGTGCCCACAGTTGGATGAAGCTGTCTATATGCTTGGAGGTTGATGTGCTCATATAGTTGGATGCTTGTGCATCACATGCTTTGATGATTACATGCTTTAATGATTACATGCTCTTACGTTCTCATGCTTCGATGATCGTATGCTCACATGTCAACATGCTTTGAGGATCATATGCTTCCATGCTCACATGATCACATGCTTGATTGATCACATGCTTGGATGCTCACATGTTTAATGCTTTGACTATCATATGCTCCCATGTTCACATGCCTTAATAATCACATGCTCCTAGGGTTAAATTCTTTGTTAATCACATTCTCCCATGGTCAAATGCTTTAATAATCACATGCGTTAATGATTATATGCTTCGATGATCGTATGCTCTCATACCCATATGATCACATGCTTGGTTGATCACACGCTTGGATGCTCACGTGTTTGATTGTTCTTACGTTCACATGCCTTGATAATCACATACTCCTGTGGTCAAATGCTTTAATAATCACATGCTTCGATACTCACATCCTTTGACGATTCCATGCTCATATGCTTTGATGACTACGTGCTGCCATCCTCACTCGCAATAATATTTACAAGTTTGATGTTCCTACACATGAGCACACACTTGGATGATGATTTGCTTATATGTTTGGATTCTTAAGTGAACATGCAGTTGGACGTTCTTGCTCTCAAATGCTTTGAGTATTATGCTTGAACGCTACAGTGAGTGGATGCTAAGAGGTACGTGTACCTGGCTGCTTAAATGCTCATATGCTTGTCTGCTATTATGCTCACATGCTTGTACACTCTCATTCTTAAATGCTCACATGTTTAATTATGTATAAATTCTTCATAAAATTTACTTATTAACTCCCGTTAAGCTTTAACCCTTTCTTTGTATCCACATGTGACCACACTTGGATGACGATATATCTATATGCTTGGAGGCCGATGTTCAGTTGCTTTGATGATTACATACTCCTGTGTTGTCATGTTTTGATGATCGTGTGCTCACATATCTACATGCTTTGATTATCATATGGTGTGCTTGATTGATCATCATGCTTGGATGCTCACATGTTTGATTGGTCATACCTTCACAAGCCTTGATAATCACATGCTCCCATGGTTAGATGCTTTGATAATCACATTTTGCCATACTTAAATGGTTCGATAATCCCATGCTTTGACAATCACATACTCTTGTGTCACATGCCTTGATAACCACATGCTCCCATGATTTAATGCTTTGATAATACATGCTCCCTTACTCACATGCTTTAATGATTTTATTCTCGCATGCTTCGATTATCACATGCTTCTATGCTCACTCATATCAATATTTACATGTTTGATATGCACACACATGAGTACACACTTGGATGATGATTTGTGTATATGCTTGGATGCTTAAGTGAACATGCAGTTGGATGTTCCTGTGCTCAAATGCTTTGAGGATTGTGCTTGAAAGCTAGAAGTCATTAGGCGGTAAGAGGTATGCGTACTTGGTTGCTTAAATGCTCATATGCTTATATGCTTTATTGCTTATATGCTTGTACACATTCTGAATCGCCCACTTGTTCAATTAAGGGTAACTACTTCATAAGACTTATTCATTAATTCTCATTCAGCATTAACCTTAGCTTTGATGATCGTGCTGAAAAGTTATGTGATTAGACGGTAAGATATATATTTATTAGGTTAATGAAATGCTCATGTGCTTGTATAATCGCATGATTTGCTGAGCACATGCTTTGATGATCCCTTGCTCATATGCTTTGATGATCCCTTGCTCATTTGCTTCGACAATCACATGCACCTATGCTCACTCGCATTAATAATATTCACAAGTTTGATATACACACGCGAGCACACACTTGGATGATGATTTGTGTATGTGCTTGGACGCTCAGCCCTTTCTTTGTATCAACATGTGACCATACTTAGATGACGACACTTCTATATGCTTGGTGGCCGATGTTCACTTGCTTTGATGATTACATACTCGTATGTTGTCACGCTTTGATGATTGTATTCTCACATAACTACATGCTTTGATTATTATGTGGTCTGCTTGGATGATCACATGTTTGATTGGTCACACCTTCACATGTCTTGATAATCACATGCTCCCATGATTAGATGCTTTGATAATCACCTTTTCCCATACATGAATGGTTCGATGATCCCATACTTTGACAATCACATGCTCCCATGATTAAATGCTCTGATAATCACATGCTCGCTTACTCGCATGCTTTGATGATTCCATGCTAACATGCTTCGATTATCACATGCTCCTATGCTCACTCACATCAATATTCACATGTTTGATATGCACACATGAGCACACACTTGGATGATGATTTGTGTATATGCTTGGATGCTTAGGTGAATAAGCAGTTGGATGTTTCTGTGCGCAAATGCTTTGAGGATTGTACTTGAAAGCTAAAAGTCATTAGGCGGTAAGAGGTATGCGTACTTGGTTGCTTAAATGCTCATATGCTTGTGTGCTCTAATTCTTACATGCTTGTACACATTCTTAAATGCCCACTTGTTCGGTTAAGGGTAACTACTTTCTAAAACTTATTCATTAATTCTCATTCAGCATCAACCTTAGTTTTGATGTTCGTGCTGAAAAGTTATGTGATTGGACAATAAGATATATATTTATTTGGATATTTAAATGCTCATGTGCTTGTATAATCGCGTGCTTTGTTGGGCGCAAACTCACATGTCTACTTGATTTAGTCATCATATGTTCACATGTTTACTTCCTTCGATGGTCACATGCTCCAATGATCTCATGCTTTGATGGTCCTATCATCACATGTCTACATGTTTTGATGTTCATCTGCTCCCACGCTCACATCACATGCATGGATGCCTACATGTTTAATTGCTTACACGTTCACATGCTTTGACGATTAAATGTTTCCTTGTTCACATGCCTTGATAACCACATGCTCCCATGATTAAATGCTTTGATAATCACAAGCTCGCTTACTCACATGCTTTGATGATTCCATGCTAACACGCTTCGATTATCACATGCTCCTATGCTCACTCACATTAATTTTCACAAGTTTGATATGCACACGCATGAGAACACACTTAGATGATGATTTGTGTATATGCTTGGATGCTTAAGGGTGCGTTTGGTTCAATGTATGTTTTCTAAGTGTAAAATATTTGCAGTGAAAAATACTTTTCGGAAAAGAAAATATTTTCAGGTGTTTGGTGGCATTTTAAAAACTACTTTGAAAAATATTTTTTAGTGTTTGGTTGTGATCTTGAAAATGCCATAGAAAACACATTTTCTACTTGTTGGTCACATTTTCTCACATTTTCTTAGCTTCCAAACAATTATATAATATCATTTCTCAGCAAAGAAATACAAAAGAATCAAAACCCAAAAAAAAAAAAAAAAATTTATCAAATTTGGTCAAATTGAGAGAAGAAGGAAAAGGGAGAGGCGACTGGGTTCGAAGGCAAGATCGCGCAGACGGGGGCGAGGACGAGATCACACGAAGGCAAAGGCGAGCACGATCAGACCGGGTTTATCGGAGATGGGTTTGAGCATGACGTAGTAGCTGAGGCGGCGCGATCAGATCGGCGATGGGTTTGAGCGGCGCTATCAGACCGGCGGGGCTGTGGGTCGGGGACTGGATCTGGGCTTCACGGGCGATGGCTCTCTGGCTTGGGCTTGGTGTGAGTGATGAAAGTGAGTGAGGAGAGAAATTTTTTGAGAGGGTGTAAATGGTTGGAAGGAGAAAATGGAGCTCGGTCACAACTAAGCTTGGAGAGGAAAGGTGATGGAGCTGTGCGTGTGAGAAGCTTCAAGAGAGTGCGTGGATCGGAGGACTGTAATTCGTTTGAAGGTAAAACAGAAGGTGAAATGGTTTTACAGGAGAAAGGCCTTATTTTACAGCCCACGCGGAATTGCAATTCCGTTTGACCAAATTTTCAGTCCCTACCAAACGCACACGTAGGTCTAAAAGCATTTCCAAAAACTATTTGATGTCAAAACAAACGCAGTCTAAGTGAACATGCTGTTGGATGTTCTCGTGTTCAAATGCTTTTAGGGTTATACTTGAAAGCTAAAAGTCATTAGGCGGTTAGAGGTATGCGTTTAATTGCTCATATGCTTGTGTGCTCTAATGCTTACATGCTTGTTTAACACATTCTTAAGCGCCCACTTGTTCAATTAAGGGTAACTACTTCATAAGACTTATTCAATATTCTCATTCAGCATCAACCTTAGCTTTGACGATCATGCTGAAAAGTTATGTGATTGGACGGTAAGATATATATAGTTATTTGGATACTTAAATGCTCATATGCTTGTATAATCGCATGCTTTGTTGAGCACATGCTCACATGACTACTTGATTTGTTCATCACATGCTCACATATCTACTTCCTTTGATGGTGAATATTCCAATGTTCTCATGCTTTGATGGTCCTATCATATCACATGTCTATATGTTTTGATGTTCATCTGCTCTCACACTCACATCACATGCATGGATGCCCACATGTTTGATTGCTTACACGTTCACATGCTTTGACGATCAAGTGGTTCCATGTTCACATGCCTTGATAATCACATACTCTCATGGTTAAATGCTTGGATAATCAAATGCTTCCATATTCAAATGCTTTGATGATCCCTTGCTCATATGCTTCGATGATCACATGCACCCATGCTCACTCTTATTATTCACAAGTTTGATATACACACACAAGCACACACTTGGATGATGATTTATGTATATGCTAGGACGCTTAAGTGATCGTGTAGCTAGACGTTCTTGCGCTTAAGTGCTTTGACGATTGTGGTTGAAAGTTAAAGTGAATGGGCGGTAAGTGGTATGTGTATTTGGCTTCTTAAATGCTTGTATTATCTCATGCTCACATACTTGTACACTCTCATTCTTAAATGCCCTCATGTGCAATTAAGTTTAACTCCTCTATAAGACATTTATGAATGCTTATTAAGCAGCAACCCTTTGTTTGTATCCACATGTGTTCAGACTTGGATGACGATATATCTATATGCTTGGAGACTGATTTTCACTTGCTTTGATGATTACATGCTTCTATGTTCATATGTGTTGATAATTGGACATTCTTGCGCTCAAATGCTTTGTGGATTGTGATTGGAAGCTAAATTGATTGAGCGGATGGCAAGAGGTATGTGTAGTTGGTTGCTTAAATGCTCTTATGCTTTTCTGCTCTCATGCTCAAATGCATGTGCACTCTCATTCTTAAATTCTCACATGTTCAATTAAGTGTAATTCATTCATAAGAATTATTTATTAATTCTCAATAAGCATCAACCCTTTCTTTGTATCTACATATATCTACACTTGGATGACGATATATCTATATGCTTAGAGGCTGTTTTTCACTTGCATTGATGATTACATGCTTCTATGTTCTCATGCTTTTGTGATCGTATGCTCACATTTCTAAATGTTTTGATGATCATTTCTACACTCACATGTTCACATGCTTGGATGCTTACATGTTTGATTGCTCACACATTCACATGTCTTGATAATCACATGCTCTTAAGATGAATTGATTTGATAATGACCTTCTCCTAAACTCACATACTTCGATGATCCCATGATCGAATGCTTTGATGATTGCATGTTCCAATGCTCAAATGCATTGGTATTCACATGTTTAATATCCACACACATGTGCACACGCTTGGACGATGATATATCTATATGTTTGAAGGTTGATTTTCACTTGCTTTGATGATTACATGCTTCTATGTTCACATACTTTGTTGATTGGATGTTCTTGTGCTCAAATGCTTTGTGGATTGTGATTGGAAGCTAAATTGATTGGGCAGACGGCAAGAGGTATGTGTACTTGGTTGCTTAAATGCTCATATGCTTGTCTGCTCTCATGCTCCCATGCTTGTACACTCTCATTCTAAAATTCTCACATGTTCAATTAAGTGTAACTCCTTCGTAAGAATTATTTATTAATTCTCAATAAGCATCAACCCTTTCTTTGTATCCACATATGCCCACACTTGGATAACGATATATCTATATGCTTAGAGGCTGTTTTTCACTTGCTTTAATGATTACATGTTTCTATGTTTTCATGCTTCGATGATCACATGCTCCCATCCTCATTCGCAATAATCGCATGCTTTGTTGAGCACATGCTCATGTGTCTACTTGATTTGACATCACATGCTCACATGTCTACTTCCTTCGATGGTCACATGCTCCAATGTTCTCATGCTTACTGTTGATGTAACCTTTTTGGTCTCGATGATGTGTTAAAAGTAAGCAATGAATAAAAGAAAATTTGAATCCTGTAGTCGTTATTACTAAAAAAATAATACCGAAAATGAAAATTCCAAATGATTATGATTGTTGAACTGTATTTTATTTTTTATATCAGAATTGGATACCTTAATGTCTGTTGTCTTAATGTCTGTTGTTGGGAGCTGAATTGATCTTTAAGGTTGTGATTGGATGAAGCATTCGAGAAATTCTTAGAATTTCCAAATTGAAGGGATTTCAATTGATGGGAATTTTAATCCCATTAAACTAAATCTCTATTGTTAAGATAAGTATAACTAAGAACTTAGAAATTAGAGTAGTCAATGATGATGGTAATGGTAGCGGCAATGATTTGGTGATGACGGTAGTATGGTGGTGGATGTTATGGCAAGTGGCAAAGGTAGCAACACATGGTGGTGGTGGTAGCATTGACAGTGGTGGTGATGGTATTGGCATTAGCAACAGCAGTGGTAATGATGTGAAAAGCAATGGTGGGTTGAGATAATTATGGTGGTTGAAATTTGTACAATGATAGCTTCTTCCGTGATTTTCTCTTTTGGGGCTTTGTATGTCCTCCATGGAATTTGAACTTGGGCTATGGATAAAACCAAGTTCACTCTATTGTTAAAGCAAACAAGCAAAATCAATGTTGGAAAAACAAAGTTCATTCTATATTATTGTGTGAGTTCTAATTATATATGTAAAAACAAAGCTGAATTGTCTGGTTTTATTTTGGGTACCCTAATCCGTTAGCATTTACATCTGAAACTTCCGTCCTTTTGAGTGTGCTTTACAGCCCCCTCTGTGGTATAAGCCAGAGCATGTAGCTATAAACAAGTCTAAGGTACCTTGTGGGCTGTCTAAACTGAAGCAATATGACGGACTTGAGTGTTTTGTTATTCTTGGAAACCATGGTTTGTATTAGTTCTGAGTCTAAGCCTTTCATGATTAACTTTTGTTCCTCCACAAAAGAGAAAAGCTTTTGGAACTGATTCTTTTGTCTTCATTTATGAATTTATTTTTGCATTTATTTGATAACATGAACTAGTATCAAACATTAGACCCTAATTTTGCTCATTGAGAAACCCTTAAACTTTGTAACTGTCTAGATTGTCACTATGGTGAAATAATATTCTCTTTTTGAACGTAGATTGGTTTGATATATGTCATAAAAGCTGGTTGGACAGGTGGTTTATGCCTCAACAAAAGAGTTTTTTTGCTTTGTAACTCCTTAAAAGGTGGTGGGTATTTGGTCTCGATCTAGCACTCCTTGGTGATATTGATGTATACCAATTCAAATTCATTTCAGAAGTGGTAAAGAATGAGGTATTTCTTATTTTCTTTTTTTGCTATTTTTATACTCTTCTGAAAATATCACAAGTGGATGAGATTGCTGGTGCACCAGCAATTCCAAATGGTATGCTTACTGCATGAGAGTTGTTTCCATGGTCCCCTTGTTATTGTCTTAATCTTGTTGGGTTGAATCTGATGTCTATAATCAAATTTTTAGAGATGGGCATGTTACATTGTGTCCATTACACATGTTGACAAGCATTATACACTACAAAAAAATTGACTTGTTTCAACCCAAGGCACTACGATGGCTCTGTTTAGCTTCACATGATAGAGATATTTTACACTCATTTTGTTTATAAAACTCACAAGAGCTTATAAATAATATAAATTCATCTTCAAGTTATGAAGCTTGGAATTGGTAATCTATTTTTCCCCTTTTATTTGTTATTGTTTTGTTCGAATGAATACAAAGCTTGCATTCTTTTTTCTTTTTGTAGAATCTTGTTTATTCTTTCGTCGATTTTGTATTGGCGTAAATGCACTTTTGGTCCCTACATTTTGAGTCATTTTTTGATTTAGTCCCTAAACTGATTTTGTCCTTAGGTCAGTCCCTGAAATTAGAAAATTGATTTTATTTTGGTCCTTGCCGTAAACCCACTAACAGAAAATGCATACGTAGCAGACGGAATATACTGTTTGCTGACGTGGCTAATAAAATAATGATAAAAAATTTATGTTTAGCATTTTTTAAATGCCACATCAGCATTTAATTTAATAAAAAATGCCAGCTCAGAAAATTTAAACTAAACTAAAAAAACAAACCCAAAATCTAATTTCATTATTTTTTTAGTAAGAAAATTAGAACTTGTTCTTCATGTTCTTCCCAAATCCAAGAAATAAACCCCGCACCCAAACCAATATATGACAAACCCCAAATCTAAATCCAGCAACCAAATCGTTTTAAAAAAAGAAAAGAAAAAAATCCAGCAACCAAATCTTATCTCTATCAAATTCAGAAAAACAAGAAATAAATCAAAGAATCCAATTGTGCATGTTGAAGAGAACAAGAGCAAACCCAAAATCAAACTTCACATTCTTACAATCAAACCCAGAACAAGAGCAAGAATACCTAGCAAACTTCAAGTTCTCACAATCAAACCCACCACCACCATCGATTAATAGCAAGTCAAACCCAACCAAACAAACCCATCTCCTAGTAACCAAACACAGTAACAAGAAACAACAAACTCAGAGAAAAATTCTATGGTTTTTGGGTTTGGAGTAGACCTAAGTTTTTGGGTTTGGAGCAGATCCAACGGCATCAATTTTGCCTCCTCAAATCCAACGAAACCATTTCACGCCACCAACCCTAACCCCACCAAAATGACGTCGTCAAACCCCATCGTTTCTGCCCCCTCGGCCACTCCGTCAAACGACGCTGTCCTGACAAACGACTACCTCCTCGTTGTCGTCGTCCTCATCAATCAAAGAGAGAGTTTGGCCTTATCGCATCGTTCTTTCTCACGCAGGTCGAGTTCGTTTTTTCGGTGAAATCCATTGGGCTGCTTGCCTTGATCTACTCGTCGTTGGTCTGCTTGTGATCTTGTGAGCTCTAGTGCGTGGTGGAGAAGAAGGCTGAATGAGCTCTGGCCATCGACCTACAGTGGAGATCCATGGAGGGTGAAGAGAGAAAGAGAGAATTTGAGATTAACCTTTGATGAAAATTAGGATTTTTTTTTTTTAGAAATGATTTTAGTTTAAAAAATTTAATTTACTATTTGTTAATTTTCTGAACTGGCATTTTTTATTAAATTAAATGCTGATGTGGCATTTAGAAAATGCTAAATATAAATTTTTTATTATTATTTTACTAGCCACGTCAGCAAACAGTGTATTCCGTCTACCATATATGCATTTTCTGTTAGTGGGTTGACGGCAGGGACCAAAATAAAATCGATTTTCTAATTTCAGGGACTGACCTAGGAGTGAAATCAGTTTAGGGACCAAATCGAGAAATGACCCAAAATGTAAGGACCAAATGTGCATTTACGCCTTTTGTATTTTTGATATTCGAGTAATGAATTTGTATAGACGTAATTAATTCAAGTAAGAATTTTTTGGTGATTGATAGCAGGTGCAAGAAACTAATGTAATTGCAGGAAGGATCACTGTCACATCAATCCGATAGTAGAACTGGGGTAAGTTTTTCAGAGTATCTGCTATGCTCAGAAACTAATTATTCTACCCAAGGCTGCATAGAGGCAGCCCATTTTTCTTTTGTAATGTACTTTAGCTACTAGCCAGAGAAAGCTATATAGTGCTTAATGCATGTACACATGTGCAGTGTATTGATGCCTAATGAATCCAAAGAAGGAAAAGCTTAAAAAAAATTAAGTTATTTTAAAATAAGTAAACTCAATAGCCATTGCAAGAGAGGGAGAACTAGAGTTCGAATGGATTAGTTTTATGATGCTTTAAGTTAGTCATATGAAAAATTTGTTCATACGTATTTTTTTTTAATTATTCCATCCACAGTGTAAGCTATTAGCAACGCTAGGTACAAAATGTTAATTCGAGGGAAGTCTCTAACATTACTCAAACCTCAAGAGTGGTTAGTATAATTTATCCTATTCTTTTATTACTCCCACGAAGAAAGAGGAAACTTTCTCCAGGGACTGAATGTGAGTCGCATAACAATTAGTAGTTCAAATGGAGGATTGGCAGCTTTTAACTAACTGCTCTTGTGGTTGATGTGTAGATAAATGCAACAGAATTCTCTCGTCCATCTTGTTTTCCTCTAGAGGTGAAGTCATTGATACATAAAATACTCAATCCCAATTCTAAAACATTAAGTATTTTGTTTTGCTATCTGCATATCCTAAAACTACAAGCATTTTGTTTCTCTATACGCAGATCATAGAATTGGTTTTGTTATTTACTCATATACATTCATTATGCGTGCTTTATTTAGCAAGTCCATTGGGTCCCAATTGCTTGATTTGAATTACTTGATAAGTATGACTTAACCTTTGGTATCTAGGAGATGTTGAATTTCATTTCAAACCTTCTTTCCCACTACTCTGGGATCAAATAGATTGGTTAGATGTAATTCATGCAAAATCAATAATAAGATGATCATATAATGCCATTCTTCTTTAAAGAGCTTATATTTATTGCTAGTTTCTCGTTCCTTGCTTGTAACTTCAGGAACAAATGCAGAGCATATAGCGTACAAGTAAAAGGACAGATATAAATATATATATATATATATATATATCTTTATGTATGTATGTAACCTTATATGTGCATGGGGTTTTTTGAGTAGTTTGTATCATGAATGACTTTAGTTTAGTTTGTGAAAGAGTTTTGTCTAGAATTGCTTTGCTTAGCTTGTTTTATGATAATGAATGCATTGTAGATAATTTCTTTTGGGTAAAATTTCAAACTTCTTTGAACTTTGAGAAATACCCAAATTGTGTTGCTGAGTAGGATAAAAATTTCCTATTTTGTGTTTCTTTGTGAATGAAGTCTGCGTGTGACGTTGATGTGATTAAAATTCATAGACCGTTCACTTAATTATACATATAGGAATATGATTTCTTTGGTTTAGTCCTATATTGATTACAAAGGGCTTATATGCATTTCTCTGTTGAATGAGAAGAAGAATGAAGCATGATTAAAGTTAGTGTTAATATGTTAGTGTAGCATGTTTACTGTTATTTAGAAATTTATAGAAGTGTGGACTTAACCCATCAAAAACTTACATTACTCTCTTATGGTTATGAATTTGGATTTGATTTTCCTATCTTTATGGAGGGAATCATGTGTTATTCTTCTGACTAATAGTCATTAGCTACATTTTTGGCCTTCTTGTTATTCTTATAAAAATTTGAAAGATATCAATCACAACTAGTGCAGGCAAACATGCACGAAAAAATATTTTTTCTTATTTTAAAATAGGTAATTTTATATGTACAAAAAATTAAATAATTTTATGATGCTACTCCTAATTAACGTACATCCTTGTGGTTCCACTTTATCATAATATTCAAGCGACATAGGACAAATGCTTTGATATTCACACACATTTGCACACGTGGATGATGATATGTCTATATGCTGGAAGGCTTATTATTCAGTATTATTCTAGGAAAATGATTCGCTTAGTTGTCTTTGAAGTGAAAAGGGCCCATTTCATCGTCAATATTTTTAATTTTCATGAATTCAAGGTTGAACATGGTGCCACATCATTTAAAATCAATTATCATTCCTTATTGGATACAAAATTGTACTCCATTTTATTTGCAGAAATCGAGGCCCATTTTGATGGTGCTACGCTTGAGCTCTCTTTTTACTTGTAAATTTACTGACTGGAAGCTGGTGCTTTTGTATGTTAGGCCAGGGACTTAACTTTATTTTTGATAAATAGGCCAGAAGACATCTTCATTCATTGATTTTCATATGTGATGCTTTTAGGATGTTTGCTATCTAATCAGTTACCTTTGCCAGGGATCTGTGACTCAAGTAGGATGTTTGTGACATTATGCTTGCATTTGCTTTTGCTTTTGGGTAATTCCCCATTTATATAGCTTGGGTTTCAGTGTTTTAGGCCAAATTTCTCAATGTCTAAGTTCATGTGGCATATGTTGTTTCATATCCAATAAACATTCTCTATATTTCTATTGTCTTTAGTTTTAGCATCTCTTCCTCATCTTGTTCTTGCGGTAGCTCAGCGTTTTGGGATTATTGGTCAGCATTTTAGGATTATTGGTCAGCATTTTAATTTATATAAATATAATGTTTTTCTCAGGTTGCTGTAAATACTGTCCTTTAAGATGAGAAGGAATTTCTTGACCATACTTTCAAGTCTACCAACATGAAGTGCCTCACACCATCGTAAGTTCTATAGCTCTGTATTAAACTTTCTTTACCTTATGCTAATTGACTAAGGATTTGTGTGTGTGTGAATCATTTGAATGTAATAGTAATCATATTTATCTCTTCTTCTTTTCTTTTTTTTGGGGGGGGTGGGTTATTTCTATATTGATTGAATCATTGTGAATAATGACATACAGTATTAGAAAATATGTCGTACTCTTGTTTGGAGTCTTGGATGTATGTCATGCTATACCGTGTTTGTTTCTCTTTTAGTTTAGGTAAGACGTGAGAGAGATACAGATTTTATTGTTAATTTTGGTTTATGGCAATGCTACAGTATTAGAAAATATGTCTTACTCTTGTTTGGAGTAAGACATAGTTTGGGAAAGAAATCTATGATGATTCCTATAAAAATTTCCTTATTTTACCGATTTTTTCATATAAAATGCTCATCATATGACTTTTCTTTTGTAATATCATGTCAACCACCTGCTCCCATTCCTTTTGGGTTCCTCTTTTTCTACTATGCCATAAGTAATTGTAAATAGACAGTAAATAATTGACCAGTCAACATGATATAATTTTTAGGGTGTTGGAACTTAGTGTAAGCAACTTTGACACCTTATATTAAATAATGGAAAATCAAAAATCAAAATATAGTGGTTTTGACTTGATTTATATTTTCTGATCCTAAACTAATTTAAATTTAGTTTGTCAGTCTTCATGTGTTAGTAGTAATATGATAAAGCAGTGATGGGGATTTTTTTGGGTTACTAATCCTTAAAAAATTGTAGCGTATATATGTATGACCTCACTTTTCAACTTATTGTTTTTTGTTCAACACAAACTCTATTGGTCAATACACGAGATTTATCTTTTGTTGCCCATTCTGTTTTTTTTTTTATAAGTACATAAATTCTAAACATAACTAATAAAAGGCTAAAAGGGGTGCAACTTAATACAGGGGAAGAGTAAACAAAGGATGAGCCAACAAGAAAGAACAGAGATTAAAAGAAAAATGGTTTTTTTGTCAATGTTAATTGGGATTATAATGATTGGTTTTTTATGTTAGTGATCATGCAATTGCACATTGTTACGCTCAAATGTTTTGACGATTGTGCTTGATTGCTGAGGTGATTAGCGGTAAAAGGTATGTGTATTTGTGTCCTTAAATACTCATATTTCTATGTGCTCACATACTTGTATGCACTCGTGCTCACATACTTGTATGCACTCATGCTTACATGCTTGTATACTCTCATGTTTAAATTCTCATATATTTAATTAAGTGTCACTCCTTCATTAAACTTATTCATTAATTCTCATTAAGCGTTAACCCTTTGTTTGAATCCACATATGCACACACTTTGATGACAATATATCTATATGCTTAGAGGCTGATGTGCTCATGCAATTGGATGCTCGTGCACTCACATGCTTCGATGATCGTGCATAAATGCTAAGGTAATTGGATGGTAAGATGTATGTGTACCTGAATACTTAAATTCTAATGTGCTTATTTGTTCACATGCTTTGTTAATCACATGCTCACCGGTGTACTTGCTTTAATGATCACATGCTCACATGACTACTTGCTTTGATAATAACACGCTCATATATTCATATGCTTCGATGATCGTTTGCCATGTCTACAATCCTTAATGAGCGTATGTTCCTATGTTCACATGCTTTGACGATCACATGCTCACATGCCTGTATGCCCCCATGCAAATAAGTTTGGATGCTTTAATGATCACATGTTGACATGCCCTTATGCTCTCATGCTCACATATTCTTACATTCTTGCCTGCTTACGTCTACACGCTTCAATGATCGCATACTTCCATGTTCACATGATTGATTTCTCACATGCTTGGATACACACATGTTTGAATGCTCACGTGCTCATATGCCCTAATGATGACATGCCCCTATGCTCGCATGCCTTGATGATCACTTGCTCCCATGCTTATATGCATTGATGATTGCGTGCTCTTTTGGTTATACGCATTGATATTCAAATGTTTGATATCCACGCACATGTACACTTGATATCTATATACTTGGAGGCTTAAGTGATCATGCAGTTTGACGTTCATATGCTCAAATGCTTTGAAGATTGTGCTTGAATGCCGAGGTGATTGGGTGGTAAGAGGTATGTGTACTTGGATGCGTAAATGCTCATATGCGTGTATGGTTTCATACTTACATGCATGTATACCGACATGCGTAATTGCTCGTGTACAATCAAATGTTGCTCTTCGTAAGCCTTATTGATTAATTCTCTTTAAGCATCAACTCTTTGTTTATATGCACATTTGCACACAATTGGGTGATGATATGCTTGTATGGTCACATGTTTGTATAACCTCATGCTTGAATGCTAACATGTTTGAATGCTTACTCGCTCACATGCTCCCATGCTCCCATGCTCATCCTTTACTCATATGCCTTAACCATCACAAGCTCCCATGCTTACATTATTTGATGATCACATGCTCCCATGTTCACCCGTTTGATGATTTCATCCTTCTTTGCTAATATGCTTTGATGGTCGCATGCTCCCATGCTCATATGTTTTGATATTCACATGTTTGATATCCACACATATATGCACATACTTGGATGATGATATGTCTATATGCTTAGAGGCTTAAGTGACCACATTGTTGGACGTTCGTGCACTTAAATGCTTTGATGATTGTGCTTGAATGTTGAGATGATTGGGCGGTAAGAGGTATGTGTATTTGGATGCTTAGATACTCAAATGCTTTTATGCTCACATGCATGTCTCCTCTCATGCTTGTGTACTTTCATTCTTAGATGCTTACATGCTCAATTCAGTGTCACTCCTTCATAAGACTTATTCATTAATTCTCATTAAACATCAATTTTTTCTTTGTATCCACATGCGCTCATACTTGGATGACGATATATTTATATGCTTGGAGGCTGATATGTTCATGCAGTTGGATGCTCGTGCACTCACATGCTTCTATAATCGTGCTAAAATGCTAAGGTGATTGGAGAGTACAATATATGTTTAATTGCATGCTTGATTGATCACATGTTTGGATGCTATCATGTTTGATTGCTCACATGCTCCTACGTTCACATGCTTTGATAATCACATCTCGCATGGTCAAATGCTTTGATGATCACATGCTCCTATACTCACATAATTTTATGCTCCTATGCTCCCATGCTTATATGTTTTGATGATTGCAAGCTCTCAGGCTCACTGGTTTTAATGTTCCCAAGTTTGATATCCACACACATGAGCACACACTTGGATGATGATTTGTCTATATGCTTGGAGGCTTAAGTAAAAAGGCAGTTGGATGTTCGTGCGCTCAAATGCTTTGATGATTATGCTTGAATGCTAAGACGATTTGACGGTAAGAAGCAATAGCAACACAAACTTTGTTTGTGTCAAGAAGCTAGCTACTTGCGTTAGTAGCCTCACTTTGAATTGTAATATTTTCTTATTATATGAACAAATCACATACATGTCACAGATTGACAGATTGAATTGAAATTTTTTTAAATTAAAGGACTGAAATGAATTCCTGTCAAACTTATAAGGTGTATTTGCTTTTGTCTAATTTCATTAATTTTTTTTTTTTCAAAAAATCTTTGTTCATTAGTTAATTGCATACTTAACGGGAATTTTTGAACGAAATTTGGACTGAAGACCTAAATTGAATAAATTTAAAAATTAGCAGGATCAATTGAATAATTTAAAATTAGAGGACTAAAATGAATTTATGTCAAACTTAGAAGGCGTATTTGCATTTTAGCCTATATGTTATTATTGGGGCTTAGGATTTGTGTTTTCTCAAGCTGTATTCTTAGAGTTCGTTTAATTGTTGAGTTAATGCATTTGCATTGTTTTAACTAAGGTTGATTTGATGTTGTTGCTTGTCACTGAAACATTCTTTTGTGTAGTCATGTTGGTTTTTCTTTTCTCTATTTAAAAAGTTAAATTATTGTAATTTAAAGTTGTCTTAAGCTGTGTAGCTGCGATTGTATTTTTCAGTTTGCTCATGCGAAATCCAATGCCAATGTCACCAAGGGTTTTCACTTTTATGTAGTTCTTGTACATGAATCTTACTCTCTTGTTTTTGTTGACGTTTTCTTGCTTTTAGTTAAACCTGGTTATCCTGTTTTGGTAGCAGCTCCATGTCCAGTTTGGATTGCCATTTATTTTTGGGCTATAGGAAGCATGATTTATTTGGAGTGTTGTGGTAGAGTCTCATTTGGCAATATGTTTTTTTTTTCCCCCTTTCATATCTGTTCGTCTCTCCTACATTCATAAGAATTTTAATGATAGTTTTTTTCTTGTTTTAATTCTATCTAATACTTAGGTCTCACTGCTTTTCCTAGGTTCCGATTTCAGAGTGGATTATAAATTTCAGTCTCATTGAGTTTGCTTTTGAAACTTTTATTGCATTTCTTGTTCCTTTGTGTTTCTGTTTTATTCAATTTTTGGCCATTGGAATTAATGTTTGTAGATTTGTGTTGATTAATATGTTAATTTAGAATCTTGCTGATTGGTTTAATTTGCACCAAACATTAGGCAAGCAGCATGGGTGATTTAGGTTGTTGAAGTTAAATGGATGCACCTTAAACGTGTTGGATGCTATTGACATATAGTAGTTCCTCTACTTGTTTGTAATTACTGCAATTCTCAATTCAAGTTAAATATCTCAATCATGATTTGTTTATGGGACTATTTTTTTTTTTTTTTGGATGCGCTTTTCTTGTTTGAGCTCAATCTAATACTTGCGTCTATTACTAGTTTTCTAATGCTATAGTTTTCATGTGTATCGTAAATTCTTGACTCACTAGGCTAAGGTTTGAAATTTACATTGCAATTTTTATCCTAGTCATAGAAAGTGGGTGGGCTGATAGTGTCAATGTCCAATCAAGTCTTTATTAGCATGAAGATTTTGCTTTTTTGGACTCATATACTAAGCACTAACTTATGCTTTTATATAAGTTGGTGATGTTCATTTTTTGGGTCTGTGATTCTTAAACTTAGATTGTGTTGACCCCAGCTATAAGAAAACTCTTCTCATATTGTCTTGATTCCACTTTTTCACTTACAAGTCATCTAATCAACTGTTTCCTCATATATCATATTATACTATTTTCTTTGTTGGATTTACTTTACCAATTTTGGTTCTCAGCAGCTCTTATTCTTCATCTGTTGCAGTGAAGAAGGGTTTTTCTAGAATGATTTCGTTCGCTCCGGTAATAGCATTGTCTTCTATTTCTAGATGGATGTAATTATGGGATTAAAATTCTAAAATTCGCTTTGTAAACACTAATTGGTGCTTGGATTGTGTGTATTTCTGACTCCATTTGTTTGGTTTTAAATATTTCCAGCACTACCCAACTTGTTGGTAATTTTCTTGTTTTTATAACTTAAAATTTTTATATTGAATAAGGATATTCATAGTGCTGCTGTGTTTTAGATTTTATTTACATTTGATCTTAACTCTTCCTTAATTACTTTATTTATCCTTTGAGATTGTTGATTTTCTCATATATATACGTGTGTATTTGTATTCTCTCTTTGTTATTATTTTTTAATCTAAATTTTAATTCTAGAGGTGATGCATTTGTAATACTTTAACTGTGGTTGATTTGTTTTTGTTGCTTAATGAAAAATGCTTTTGATTAGTCTTGTTTATTTATTTATTTTTTTTAATCTTGTAAATAAAGTTGTTCAAAATTGTGTAGCTGCAATTTTTTTATTTTTTAGTTTTCTCATGTGAGAAGTGAATGCCAATGTCATTGGGGGTTTGTGCTTTCATGCTTGTACATTTGTGATATTGTTTTGTTTTTTTATTTTTTTTTTTCTTGATATTATTTTAGCCTGGTTACCCCTCTGTTGCTTTTCATACCCATTTTGGATTTGCTACTTACTGTCTGTGGAGCCTAATTTGGCAATAAACTCTTTTTTCCTAAAATATTTTTCTCTCTTATAATCATAAGAATTTTAAAGAGTTTTTTTCGTGTTTAGTTCTTTCTTATTCTTGGGTCTTTCACTGCTTTTCCTAGGTTTTGTTTTTGGCTTTTAGGCCAATTATTAGTCTAGTTTTAGTCTCAATGATTGAGCATTTAAAATGTCTATTAGTTTTAACTTATTTCTCTGGATTTTAATTCGTAATCTTAGATTGTTGGTCATTCCTTTCGTAGTCATTGAAAGTGAGCAGATATTGTCAATATTCTATGTAGTTCATTGTTACTTTGTAGTTTTTTGCTATTTAGGACTCAAAAATACTAAGCAACATATGCTTTTTTATAAGATTCCGATGTTTGTTTTGTGGGGGACAATGCTTGATTGTTTTTAGTGTTGATATGTTTACAAGAGGAGAATTTGTGATTTGGAATTTGCAACAGTGTTTTCACTGTGTTGGCTGCAATAATAAGAAAAATCTTCTCCTCTTAATTTCACTTTTTTTCTTACGAGTGTTTGAACAAATTGTTTTATCTTTCTTGATACTATTCCTTGTTCAATATGTTTTTATAGATTTTGGTGCTAGGCTGCTATTTAAGGCCTTTGTTGCAACATAGTTGTCCTCCCTAAATTGTCTTGATTCTATTGTATAGGAGCACAATTACGTAAACTTTTTTATCCCTTTTTGTCACGTAGTTGGTAATTATGAGTTTAGGCAGCATTTGTGTAATTTTAATTTAATTAATTTCTTCACACTCAACATGTCTTTAGGTGGCTACTTTTAAGGAGTTTAGGCAGTATTTGTGAATTTTCAGTTTGCTACATGTGGCAGATTCAAAGCTTGCGCCACTGAGGGTCGCACTCTCCTCCTCTACATTTGTCTTCTTGTCTTGTTTCTGCTAATTTTTTCTCGCTTTCAGTGGATGGTTGGTGGGTTGATAGTGCTAGTGTCCAATCAAGTCTTTATTTAATGCAGGGATTCTAAGGGGGTTGTTGTTTAGGCTTATAATTGATTTAGGGAAATGAGCGTTACAAGGTGTAACAAAACCTTCTTAAGGGAAATCCATTTCTTGAAAATAGCACTAGGCTAATCTATGTAATTGCATTAAAAACTAATCACAAAGTAACTACAATTTGGTACTTATACTAGATGCTTGACAAGTGCCTAAATCCTATTGGCTAATGCTTAAGCAATCATCTAACTAACTAACTAGTTACAAGAGGATCAGGATGCGACAACTTGAAATGCCCAACATCAGGACTCTTTATTTTAAGAAGCACTTGACCTCAAGTGCTCGTGGTTGCCACAAGTTTTGTATGAATTTCTAGCCTTCTACGATGATGCAATTTCCTTGTATAATGAGTTTGTTGCCTTTGGTAGCACACCAAAGGCTCCTGCTTCTGCACAGTGAAAGTCCCACACAATTGAACCGACCTTCATCTTGACCGTTGGCTTAGGTTTACTTTCCTCTTCTTCGGTTGCAAATGGTAGGGTTGTGCCATCTTGTACATAATGTGTGCGCTACACCTTCTACCATGGATGGTTTGCCTATCATGTTGATATGGCCTTCCACTTGCAAGTAGGAGATCAGGAATGGCTCTGGCTACATAGGAAATTTAGGGTTTGATGGGCGGTATTATATGAAATCGTAGTGAAGTTGGCATTAAAAGATTCCAATAGATTCTAAGTTGGACAAGAGCACTAATGCTTAACAAAATGACGATAATCAATGAACTCATGGCTGACTATGAGAGGTGGAAAAAAAGTGGTTGGGTCATGTGAACTGTCAATCACTATCTGTCACATCACAGTCGTGACACAAAATTATAGCCTTAGAAAAACTGATTTCAACATATTCCTAGTTAGTCTAGGACACTTGATGCGTAACAAAATAATATTGCGTAGAATCATGACTGATTTCCCTACTTAATAGGATCTTAAATGAAACCAAACTGGACCATGACAAACATTCATGGTCTTCTTATCGTAAAGAACAAAATCTTGAAAGCTAATGATTGATAAGAACCCTAAGCACCCTCTTGAAACTCTACCTGATCAATTAGGAGGTTTCAGGGGGTTTTCTTTTTGTGGAAATTTTGTGGTTTTCAGGGTATTTTGGTGATTTGGGGAGTATAATGAATATTCTACTGATTTCAAAGGAATTTATTTATTTTTTAAAATCATTTTCGATGTTTGGGGCGTTTTGAGTTATTTACAAGTTAACGAGATTTGACAGCTTATTTTATCCGTTTCAGAGGTATTTTGGTCATTTCATAGGTTTTGGGGTTATTTTAGTCGTTTTAGAAATTTTGAGGCTATTTTGGCCAATTAAGAGGTTTCGGGGGTTACTTTTTGGACATTTAGTAGTTTTGGGAGTATAATGGCCATTCTCATGATTTCAAGGGTATTTTTTTATCACAAAAAAATTATTTTACCTATGAGAATGTTCAAAATATTAAAAAACCTTTAACTACGCCAAAAAATCTTAAACGACCCTCTTAGAACTGCGAAAATAACTAAAATGCACTACGAATATCCAAAATACCCCAAAGCCTTGAAAATTGACCAAAACGCCCTCGAAATGGCCACAAAACTCCCGAAACCTTTTAAAATGACCAAAGTACTATTGAATTCCCGAAAATAAGAAAAATAACCGCGAAACCTATGAAAATAACCAAAATACCTTTAAACAAAGCCAAAATACGCTCGATTTCTAAGATTTTGGCAGTATTTTGGTCTGTTTCGTGTCGTTTTGCTCATTCTAGCGGATTTTAGGACATTTTGCTCATTTTAGCAATGTCGAGGGGTATTTTTTTTTTTAACATTTTAGTTGTTTGTGGCATTTTGGTCATTTACGAGATATCGAGATTTGACTGCTCATTCTAGCAATTTTAGAGATATTTTGGTAATTTTAGATATTTTGGGGATATTTTAGACGATTGAGAGATTTTGAGGCTATTTTGGCTAATTAAGAGGTTTCGGGGGGTTTTTTTTTTGGACATTTTGTGGTTTTGGGAGTATTTTGGTGATTTTGGGAGTATACTACAAAAACTAGTGATTTCAAGGGTATTTTATTATCAAAAAAAAAATATTTTACCTGTGAGAATCACCAAAATATCAAAAAAATTATAAATACAGCAAAACCTCTAAAATGACCCCCTTAGAATAGCCAAAATGACTAAAAAGTTTCAAATGACCAAAATACCATTGAAGCCACAACAAAAACAAATTACCCTCGAAACCTCTAAAAATAACAAAAATAACCCTAAACTATGCCAAAATACCTTCGATTATTCAAATTTTAGAGGTATTTTGGTCGTTTTCAAGTTGTTTTACTCATTCTAGAGGATTTTAGGGCATTTTGCTCATTTTAGCATTGTCGAGGTGTTTTTTTTTAATCACTTTTGATGTTTAGGGCATTTTGGTTATTTTCGAGTTATCAAGATTTGACTACTCATTCTAGCCGTTTCAGGAGTATTTTGGACATTTTAGAGATTTTGTGGTTAGTTTAGTCATCTTAGAGATTTTAAGGCTATTTTGGTCAATTATAAGGTTTCAGGGTGTTTTTTTTGGAAATTTTGTGGTTTCAAGGGTATTTTGGTGATTTTGGGAGTATAATAGTCATTCTAGTGATTTCAAAGGTATTTATTTGTCGTAAAAAATAATTTTACCTGTGATAATTACCAAAATGTCAAAAAACCTATAAATACAACAAAACCTCTAAAATGACTCCCTTACAATGGCCAAAATGACTAAAATGCACTACGAATGTCCAAAATATCCAAAAACCCTAAAAAATGACCAAAACCCCTCCAAAACGACCACAATACCCCCGAAAACTTTTAAACTGACTAAAACACCATCGAAACCTTAAAAATAAGCAAAATATTAAAAAACCTGTGAGAAAGTCCAAAATAAGCAAACTTTCAAGGGTATTTTTTATCACAAAAAAATTATTTTACCTTTGAGAAAGTCCAAAATATTAAAAAACCTTTAAATACACCAAAACATCTTAAACGACCTGTTTAGAACTGCGAAAATTATTGAAATGCACCACGAATATCCAAAATACCTCAAAGCCTTGGAAATTGACCAAAACGCCTTCGAAACGGCCACAAAACTCCCAAAACCTTTTAAAATGACCAAAGTACTATTGAAACACCAAAAATAAGAAAAATAACCTCAAAACCTCTGAAAATAACCAAAATACCTACAAACTAAGCCAAAATACGCTCGATTTCTTAGATTTTAGCAGTATTTTGGTCAGTTTCTTGTCGTTTTGCTCATTCTAGCGGATTTTAGGGCATTTTGCTCATTTTAGCAATGTTGAGGGGCATTTTTTTAAAACATATTAGATGTTTGGGGCATTTTGGTCATTTACGAGGTATCGGGATTTGACTGCTCATTCTAGCAATATCAGGGGTATTTTAGTTATTTTAGAGGTTTTGGGGTTATTTCAAGGGTATTTTTTTATCAAAAAAAAATTATTTTACCCGTGAGAATCACCAAAATATCAAAAAACTTTTAAATACAGCAAAACCTCTAAAATGATCCCCTTAGAACAGTCAAAATGACTAAAATGCACTATGAATATCCAAAATACCCTAAAACCCTAGAAAATGGCCTAAACGCCCCGAATACGGCCACAATACCCCCGAAAACTTTTCAAATGCCCAAAATACTATCGAAGCCACAAAAAAAGTAAATTACCCTTAAAACCTCTAAAAATAACCAAAATAACCCAAAACTATGCCAAAATACCTTCGATTTTTCAGATTTTAGAGGTATTTTGGTCGGTTTCAAGTTGTTTTGTTCATTCTAGAGGATTTTAGGGCATTTTGCTAATTTTAGCAATGTCTAGGGGTATTTTTTTAAAATCATTTTAGATGTTTAAAGCGTTTTGGTTATTTACGAGTTATCGAAATTTAACAGCTTTTTTTAGCCGTTTAAGGGTTTTTTTGGTCATTTCAGAGGTTTTGGGGTTATTTTAGTCGTTTTTAAAATTTTGAGGCTATTTTGGCCAATTAAGAGGTTTTGGGGGTTACTTTTTGGACATTTAGTGATTTTGGGGGTATTTTGGTAATTTTGGTGATTTTGAGAGTATGACGGCCATTCTCGTGATTTCAAGGGTATTTTTTTATCACAAAAAAATTATTTTACTTGTGAAAATGTCCAAAATATTAAAAAACCTTTAAATACACCTACACATCTTAAACGACCCTATTAGAATTGCGAAAATTACTGAAACGCACAACGAATATCCAAAATATCCCAAAACCTTGAAAATTGACCAAAACGCCTTCGAAATGGCCACAAAACACCTGAAACCTTTTAAAATGAATAAAGTACTATTGAAACACCGAAAATAAGAAAAATAACCTCAAAACCTCTGAAAATAACCAAAATACCTTTAAACTAAGCCAAAATACGCTGGATTTCTTAGATTTTGGCAGTATTTTGGTCTGTTTTGTGTCGTTTTGCTCATTCTAGAGGATTTTAGGGTATTTTGCTCATTTTAGCAATGTCAAGGGGTATTTTTTAAAAACATTTTAGATGTTTGGGGCATTTTGGTCATTTACGAGGTATCGAGATTTGACTGCTCATTCCAGCAATTTCAGAGATATTTTGGTCATTTTAGAGGTTTTGGGGTTATTTTAGACGATTTAGAGATTTTGAGGCTATTTTGGCTAATTAAGAGGTTTCGAGGGGTTTTTTTTTTTTTGGACATTTTGTGTTTTGGGCATATTTTGGTGATTTTGGGAGTATACTGGCCAAACTAGTGATTTCCAGGGTATTTTGTTATCAAAAAAAAATATTTTACCAGTGAGAATCACCAAAATATCAAAAAACTTATAAATACAGCAAAACCTCTAAAATGACCCCCCTTAGAGCATGTGCATCAGCTCGTGTAAAATACAAAAAGTGCATCATTTTACACATTTTGGCTCAAAATTCATCCGCATCAGTTCTTCTATAACACTGTTTATCATCCAAAATTTTTCAAGTTGCTACAGTAACCGTGTAAGTATACACGGTTACTGTAGTCTTGTATAATAATAATTTATTAATTTTTTCTCTCACTGGTCAGACTCCCTCTCTTTCCCAACGCCACGCCACACCACACCGATCCATCAGTAGAAGAAAAATGAAGAAGAAGAAGAAAAGAGAAGAGGATCGGAGTGGATCTGCCGCCGGATTTGCCGATCCGCCACTCCGATCCGCAACGCCACTCCGATCCGCAACAGAAGATCCGGCGGCAACAACCCAAACTCGTCGGATTTGCCGTTGCTACTGCCGGATCTGCCGCCGAATCTTCCGTCGTTGTTGCCGCCGGATCTTCTGTTGCTTGATCGGAGCGGATCGGTGCTTGATCGGAGTGGATCGGAGACGTGGATCGGTGCTTGATCAGAGTGGATCGGAGCTCGTGAGTCTCGGACTTGATCGGTGCTTGTGGGTCGGAGTAGATCGGGTCTTGACCGGAGTGTGCTGATCAGGTAGAGATGGGAGAGAGAGAAAAAAATCGGAATGGGTATGGAGAGGGAGAGAGACGGGTATGGAGAGGGAGAAAGAAAAATGAAACGGGTAGGGAGAGAGAGTGAGGCGCGCGCGTTTTGAGAGGAGATAAATAATAAAAAATGTGAGAATATTGATTATTTAATTAAAAGAGTTGATAGAATAGATGAGCTGATGTGGGTATTTTGTAAAAGTAGACCTGTAAAATAGAAAAAGTAGGTTTTTAGTGTAAAAATGAACTTGTAAAATAGAAGACTGATGTAAATGCTCTTAGAACAGCAAAAATAACTAAAATGCACTATGAATGTCCAAAATACACAAAACCGTAAAAAATGACCTAAACGCCCTGAAAACGACCACAATACCTCCGAAAACTTTTCAAATGACCAAAGTACCATTAAAACCTCAAAAAAAGCCAATTACCCTCGAAACCTCTGAAATTGACCAAAATAAACCTAAACTAAGCCAAAATACCTTCGATTTTTCAGATTTTAGTGGTATTTTGGTTGATTTCAAGTTGTTTTGCTCATTCTAGAGGATTTTAGGGCGTTTTGCTTATTTTAGCATTGTCGAGGTGTATTTTTTAATCATTTTTTATGTTTGGGGCATTTTGGTTATTTCTGAGTTATCGAGATTTGGATTTTCATTCTAGCCATTTCAGGTGTATTTTGGTTATTTTAGAGGTTTTATGGTTAGTTTAGTTGTCTTAGTGATTTTAAGGCTATTTTGGTCAATTAAGAGGTTTCGGGAGGTTTTTTATGGAAATTGTTTGGATTTGATGGCATTTTCGTGATTTTGGGAGTATAATGGTCATTCTAGTGATTTCAAAGGTATTTATTTGTTGTAAAAAATAATTTTACCTGTGAGAATTACCAAAATATCAAAAAACTTATAAATACAGCAAAACCTCTAAAATAACACCCTTCAACGGCCAAAATAACTAAAATGCACTACGAATGTCCAAAATATCTCAAAACCCTAAAAAATGACCAAAACACCTCCAAAACGACCACAATACCGCCGAAAACTGTTAAAATGACCAAAACACCATCGAAATCTAAAAAATAAGCAAAATAACATCGAAATCTCTGAAAATGACCAAAATACCCCTAAACTAAGCCAAAATACACTCGATCTTGTACAATTTGGCAGTATTTTGGTCGGATTCATGTTGTTTTGCTCATTCTAGAGGATTTTAGGGCAATTTGCTCATTTTAGAAATGTCTAGGGGTATTTTTTAAAAATCATTTTAGATGTTTTGGGCGTTTTGGTTATTTACGTATTATCGAGATTTGATTGCTTATTTTAGCCATTTCAAGGGTATTTTGGTTACTTCAGAGATTTTGGGGTTATTTTAGTCGTTTTATAAATTTTGAGGTTATTTTGGCCAATTAAGAGGTTTCGAGGGTTACTTTTTGGACATTTATTGGTTTTGGGGATATTTTAGTAATTTTGATGATTTTAGGAGTATAGTGGTCATTCTTGTGATTTTAAGGGTATTTTTTTATCACAAAAAAATTATATTACTTGTGAGGAAGTCTAAAATATCAAAAAAACCTTTAAATACACCAAAACATCTTAAACGACCGTCTTAGAACTGTAAAAATGACTAAAATTGATGTAGGACACAATTTACTATTTAATTATTGTAATTTTTTATTTTTGAGTATTTTTATGTGAAAAATGTTATTTTAGGTTTAAGTGATTTATTTCCTTGTTTTTAGGTGCATTTAATACTTTTTAGGTCAAATTTGATTCTTGATATGTTTAAGTGTCAATTAGGAGCTATTTTAGAATATATTTTCTTATCTGACAAGTTTTATGGAGACCTTAAATAGGCCCCTAAGTCTGTAAACGTTTTTTGATCGATTATTGAATAAAAATCAGAAAAAAGTGAGTCTTTACTCTTCTCTTTGGTTCTTCAAGAATTGTGAACTTATCAGGGATTCTTCCTTATGGCGCTCAAACTTTATACCTTCGGTTCGTGATTCCATTATAATCATTGGGTCAAAGGTCTGTTACTAATACTTTTGGTTCGCGTTTCTCTTATAAATGTTGGGTCAAGGTTCTATCAAAATCTAAATTTTAGTTTTCTTAGGCAAATATTCCAATATTATTTGTTGGGTCTCAAAAAAGTGTCGATTAAGGTTCGCATCATTTGGTATCAGAGTACAGGTTCTAAAATTAGGTTAAAATCAAGCACCAAGTTCGAAAAAAAAATAGAGATAGTAATTATTGGGAACATTGTGGAAGATTAAATTGAGGTCAAATATGAGGATGAGTCCACAACTCACATTCCTCAAGTCTCAGTTGATTTGTTGAAGATGACAATACAATATATTGATTTTCTTGGAGTATAAAATTTTAATTTTATTATCAACCCTTTGTTGATTGATGTTGCAAATATATTAAAAGTAGATAATAAGAAATTTTATGCTACACTTTATGAAGGATTTAAGTTTCAGAACCGGATCAAGTTATTAAAGCATTCAAAGTATTTGTTTATTTGGAGTAGAAGATTTCAAATTTCAAATATGAACTCGAAGGCGAGTTTGTTTCAAGTGAAGGGGTCTAATGTAGGACACACAATTTACTATTTAATTATTGTAATTTTTTATTTTAGGTATTTTTATGTAAAAAACGTTATTTTTGGTTTAGGTGATTTATTTCCTGGTTTTTAGGTGCATTTAATGCTTTTTAGGTCAAATTTGATTCCTGATATGGTTAGGTATCAACTAGTAGTTATTTTAAAATATATTTTCTTGTCTGTCAAGTTTTATAGAGCCCTTAAATAGACCCCTAAGTCTGTAAACGTTTTTTGATAGATTATTGAATAAAAATTAGAAAAATATGAGTCTTTGCTCTTCTCTTTAGTTCTTCGAGAACTGTGAACTTATTAGGGATTCTTCCTTGTAGCGTTCAAATTTTATACCTTCGGTTCGTGATTCTATTATAATCATTTCGTCAAAGATCTGTTACTAATACTTTTGGTTTGCGTTTCTTTTATAAACGTTGGGTCAGGGTTCTATTAAAATTTGAATTTTAACTTTCTTGGGCAAATATTCCAATATTATTTGTTGGGTCTCAAAGCATGTCGATTGAGGTTTGCATCAAAAATGAACCACGAATATCCAAAATACCCAAAAACCATAAAAATTAACCAAAACGCCCCCGAAATGGCCACAAAACTCCTGAAACCTTTGAAAATGGCCAACGTACAATTGAAACCCCCAAAATAAGAAAAATAACCTCGAAACCTTTGAAAATAAACAAATTACCTCTAAACGAAGCCAAAATATGCTCGATTTCTTAGGTTTTGGCAGTATTTTGGTCTGTTTCGAGTCGTTTTGCTCATTCTAGAGGATTTAAGAGCATTTTGCTCATTTTAGCGATGTCGAGGGGTATTTTTTTAATAATTTTTTAAGTTTGGGGCATTTTAGTCATTTACGAAATATCGAGATTTGACTGCTCATTCTAGCAATTTCTGGGGTATTTTAGTCATTTTTAAGGTTTTGAGTTATTTTAGACATTTTTTGAAGCTATTTTGGCCAATTAAGAGGTTTCGGGGGGTTTTATTTAGAGATTTTGTGGTTTTGGGGGTATTTTTGTGATTTTGGGAGTATACTAGCATTTCTAGTGATTTCAAAGGTATTTTTTTTCAAAAAAAAATTATTTTACCCATGAGAATTATCAAAATATCCATAAATTTATAAATACACCAAAACCTCTAAAACGACCTCCTTAGAGTAGCCAAAATGACTAAAATGCACCATGAGTGTCCAAAATATCCCAAAACCCTAGAAAATGTCCAAAACACCTCCAAAACGACCACAATACCCCAAAAAACTTTTCAAATGACTAGAACACCATCGAAACCTTAAAAATAAGCAAAATAACCTCAAAACCTCTAAAAATGACCAAAATACCCCCAATCTAAGCCAAAATACACTCGATTTCTTAGATTTTTGCAGTATTTTGGTCTGTTTCAAATCGTTTTGCTCATTCTAGAGGATTTTAGGGCATTTTGCTCATTTTAGCAATGTCGAGGGGTATTTTTTTAATCATTTTAGATGTTTTGGGCATTTTGGTCATTTACATGGTATCGAGATTTGACTGTTCATTCTAACAGAAAGGTGTAGGGATGGCAATTTTTGCCCGACTCGCGGGTACCCGGCCCGGTCCGACCGTAATAGGTCGGGTTTTACCCCGCCCAATAAAGAATAGGGTCGGGTTTGGATTTAAAAAAAAAACCCAAACCAGGTTCGGGTTTTTGTAAAAACCCAGCCCGAACCCAACCCGTATATATAATATTATTAAAAAAAAAACCTAGGTATAAATACTACTCTTTCAATTCTAAAAATCATTTCTCTAACCCTAATTTCTCACCTCTCAGCTGCCTCCCTCTCCTTTACTCTCAGCCACCCCTCCTTCTACCTCACACACACACTCTCTCTCTCTCTCTCTCTCTCTCTCTCTCTCACTTACTACCGCCGGTCCGTCCCCCACCTCATTGGTCTCATCGGTCCCTGGCTCCCTTATCATGCTGTTCACTCATCCACCTCGCCGCAGAGATCGCTAGCTCCTCCCTCACCACGCCCCTCACTCCTCCATCTCACCGTAGACGCCACTCACTCCTGCACCTCGCTACAGACGCCGCTCCTTCCTCCCACCCCTCTCACCTCGCCTTGATTGGAAAAAGGAGGGGTTTTATTGGTTTTTGTTGGCTCTGTTTTTGGAGTTTTGGAGGAGTTGAAAACTTGAAATAGTGGTCGGCTTAGTCTCTGATCTGATTTGTTCTGTATTTTTATTTTTATTTTTATGAAAGATCTGATCTATGTTTATGGTCTTAAACTTTGATCTGTTGGGGGGGTTTTTTATGGTTCTGTTTTTGGAGGGGTTGAAATAGAGGTAGGATTAGACTTTGATTTGATATGTATTTCTTTTTTTTCTTTTTTTCTTTTTATTTTTTTATGAAAAATATGATCTGTATTTATGGTCTTAGACTCTGATCTGTAGTATTGAGCAAAATTTTTGTGCTTTTTACTTTATTTTGCATTTTTCTTGTGATGGTTTCTGTTCTACACGGCTTAAAGATTCAGGCAAAAAAAAAATTTTTTTATTGGGCCACGGATTGGGCCTAAGGTGGTGGGGACCGCGAGGCCTGTGGAGCCCGATGGGGCGGGTCTGGGGCACAGAAAAAAAAAACCCGTTTATTAAACGGGGCGGGTTTGAGTTTTTTGGGTAGACCTGCAAGTCGGGTTCGAGTATTAAGAAACCCGGCCCGAACCCGACCCGTTGCCATTTCTAGAAAGGTGATTTG
Source organism: Lithocarpus polystachyus (assembly GCA_033629205.1). NCBI lineage: Eukaryota > Viridiplantae > Streptophyta > Magnoliopsida > Fagales > Fagaceae > Lithocarpus > Lithocarpus polystachyus. Next base: position 46,805,278 of record CM066166.1, read on the forward strand.
GAAATTTGATTTAACACTTTACTCATAGCGTCGTTTCCTAGGCCTTTGCAAGACGAGCTCTTGTTTCTGCACTCATAAGGGCTACCCTTATCACATGAGAAAGACTCACTAAGGGGAGTCTTTGACTTAGGCCTGTAATTGCCATCTCTATCATCATCAGAAGAAAAGTCAGAATTTGAGGGAGTTAGCCTTTGTCGTTCGCGGCACAACTTCCTTTTCAAATGATCAATCTTTAGTTGCATGGTTCTGACATTCTCCTCATGAGAGACGTGGCTCCCACCCCGAGAATGGCTCCTGCTAGTATAGGTGGTATGCACACTAACCTCCCAGTCCCTTCCTAGCTCAAGATTGAGAAAATGATCTTGACGTTCACGTGTTGATAAGATGACTAGTTCTCCTTCTTGTCTCATTAGCACCTTCTTGAAACCTTTGGAAATAGCTGTAAGGTTGATTATCATTGTTCAAGTATCACTTCCTCATTAATGCGATCAGAGAGTTAGTTGCAGAGCAATTAATACGATGGTAGCAGCTTTCCCTTAGATATTTCTCATTTTCTTTCACCTTATCCCCTCCTGATACTTATCCCTTCCAGCAGAATCACCCAGGACATTGTCCCTGATGTCAGGCCAACCTCTTTGACCTCTGCCCTGTTAAGCCAAGGTGAAATCTGTCTTCCGGACATATTCATCGAAACCTTAAAACTAGACCCATTCGTCAATTCACCAGGTTGCACTCCATATTTGCGTTTACCCGTCCTCGGACTATTGAATGTTCTCGGATAGGGCCCATGGCTCAATATACCCTTCTGGGCCTGCCAACCCCACAGATTTAATTACGTAAAATTTAAATTTGAATAATGGCTAATTATAAGTGTGACTAGAAGCATAATAAAATGAGTATACTTGATTTTGTAGATTTAAGCATTTAATAATGTAATTTTCTGAGATCTCAATCTTGAAAGCTTGACCTGAGTTCAAATTTGAACTTGAGCTTGATATTAAGTTCAAACTTGGCTTGATTGACTAATCAGGTTAAGCCCAAGTTTTTTGGCTTTCTCACGAGCTCAAGCTCAAACATTATTTTAGACTTGTCATGAGCTCAAGCCAAGCTTAAGCTTTTGACTTTTATTGAGGAGCCAAACTTGAATATGCACTATTTGATAAAGCTCGGCTCGTTTATAGCTCTATTTTTACCTTAAAACTAGAGTTTAGCCCAAATATAATAAACTTTCACACTTTTCAACCTGAAAAATTAGGGGAAAAATAAAATGAAATGAAATTTTGAGCTAAACTTGAAAAGGCAATCTATAAAAAGAATTGATTAAAGCCCCAATTAGTCCAAAATGGAATGAAAGAACCTGAAATTGACCGAGTAGACCAAATTGGACTGAAGTATACCTATTTGGACAGAATGTGACCGAAGTAGACCTAATTGGCCCGAATAAGAATTGTTTAATTTTTAGAGAGAACAAATTATGTTGAATAGATTTTAGAGAACCAATTATACATTATATTACAATTACAAAATAATTAATTGTTTTCACATATTGCGTGGGTTTGCAACTAGAAATTGTAAAAGCAACGGCCAAAAAATCTACTCATAAAGTTAGATAATTTCAAGGAGGTTCTTAGTGCACATCTCTTTATTGAACAAAAATGTTGAGTAGAATTCGAGGAAAAGTCACATAACGAAGACATGGTGTAAGGTGAATCTTTAATTCCTACTTAGCAATATCAATGTGTGCTAAAAATCTGTATAATTTTTTTTTTTTTTGAAAAATGTTCAAAACCCTAGAACATAGACTTACCGTGTGTGAGAGGATAATGATGGTCAAAATTTGTTTCTCTTTGCTTGAAATTTGTAACAAAAAACTAGATCTCATATTATTTTGATCATGGAATGCGGTTTTAACAACGTAATGGCTAAATCTGTTGTCTCGGGTTCTTCTCCAAAATTTCCTCAAGATGTGTCTTGAGAGAGTATTCTCTCATGTTCGGCAACAAGCCAATAAGCCTGCTCATTTATTAGCAAAATATGTTTTTGGCATTGATGATTTTTTTTGTATGGATCCAATAAAATTATTGTTTTCTTGGACAAGCTTTTATCTATGATGTTAGTTCTATTTCTTAATTAATAAAAGTTTTCGGCTTCCTATTAAAAAAAAAGGTTTACAAATAGAATGGGGTAAGGTGAATTAAGGCTGCATAATAGACAGCTCCATAGGTGGGTTAAGTAATGATAAGGATAAAACTCCCACTCAACGCCGGCAGCTGGCGTGCGATGACGAAGCAAGGTATGATGATGGACGCTAGACCTCGACGACACGACCCTTAAACGGGGTGACGGGAGAGACTGTCGACGGGGGGAGGCATGGGGCACCAAAGCCTAACTTGCCATGTACGCTTCCCTGAGAAAATGAGTCTTGTCGCGTACGCTACTATTTGGACAGATATCTTGTGGAGTACGATTGCTCCCAAAGGGGTATCTTGCCCAACACACTTGATTGTCCAAGAAGTATCTTGCACTCCACGCTACTCAGGGACAATTCTGGTAAAGTGGTATCCTCTCCAGCACGCCTTGGCTAAGGGCCCTTACTACTACTATAAATACTTCCACACCCTCCCAAATCGAGGTACGCATGCTTCTATCCCGACTCTGGCACTCTAGAGTTGTGAGCAATACTAACTTAAGCATCGGAGGGTCGTTGACAGGTACCACGCCGATACCTTCCTTTGAGGTTCGTTCTACTTGTGCAGGTTCGTCCGAAGTACGTGAAGGCCTTGCAGCTTACTGAGTTGATTTTTGGCATCATCAGTTGGCGCCGTCTGTGGGAACTACGTAGACTGTGTTCTGTGCCTTCCGAACAAAAAGTTGCATGGTACTCACACGTTCAAGGGCAACCACCATGAACAATCAAGGTAATGAACAGCGCACCACGACACTCGAGAGGCAGGTCCAAACCCTGGCAGCCGCGGTGGAATGCCTCACAAAACCTAACAACGACTTGGAAGAACAGCTACAACGGAGGAACGCGACGCTTGACAACCAAGGAGAGAGAACCAGGAGGAAAACAGTGCCGAGGAGAGGAACCATGGAGGCCTTGAGGGAAGCAATGCCTTGAACCGACCTGAAGGACAGAAGACGAACCGTCCGTCGGCCGATGGCCATGTCCCGTCCAACGTGGTCGCGGAAATGCAAATAATGAGGGAGCGCATGGATCTCATGATGAACGCCCTCAAAGGACGGGTATCCAACGACCTCGACGACCTCGTCCAAAGCACGGATTCCCCCTTCACCACACCTGTCATCTTGTTCCCCACACCGCCAAAGTTCTGCATGCCCCAGATAGAAAGCTACGATGGGTCGAAGGATCCACTAGACCACTTGAAGTCCTTCAAGACATTGATGCACTTGCACGACATACCGGACCAAATTATGTGCCGAGCCTTCCCGGCGACGCTAAAAGGCTCCGCAAGGACCTGGTTCAGCAGGCTGACGCCCGGCTCTATCGGTACCTTCAGAGAGCTAAGCGCTCAATTCGCTACGCATTTCATCGAGGGACACAGGTACAAAAAATCCACCGCGTGCCTGATGAACATTAGGCAGCGGGAGGATGAGACGCTCAGATCCTACATAGCCCGCTTCAACAAAGAGGCACTTTCGATCGATGAAGCTGATGATAAGATATAAGTCGCCGCATTCACAAACGGGCTACGGAAGGGTAAATTCCTGTTTTCTCTATACAAAAATGACCCGAAAACTATGTCGGACGTGTTTTACAGGGCAACTAAGTACATGAATGCGGAGGATGCGTTACTGGCTCGAGAAGAGAAGCCCTCCAAGAAGAGGGAAAGACAAGAGGACGTACGACAAGACAAGGGGCGAAAAGCGCCTCGGATAGAAGGCCGAGACAACCGACGCAAGAAGGCCCCCGCTGCAAAATTCTCAAGCTTTACCCCCCTAACGGCTCCGATCGACCAAGTCCTGATGCAGATCAAGGACGACGGGTCCCTGACCTTTCCGGGAAAACTGAAGGGAGACCCTAACAGACGATCCAAAGACAGATACTGTCGCTTCCACCGAGACCACGGCCATGACACCGCCGATTGTTACGATTTGAAACAGCAGATCGAAGCCTTGATTAGGCAAGAAAAGTTGCAGAAGTTCGTCAGCCGAGAAAGAACAGAAGCACCTTGAAAAGAACAAACTCCTCGTCGGGACAATGAGCGTCCCAGACCACCTATAGGGGACATAAGGATGATTGTTGGAAGTGCATCAGCCGTCGGTTCAACAAAAAAGGCTCTGAAATCCTACCTTAGAGCGGTTCAGAATGTTCAGGCCATGAGCCTTGTCCAGAAGAAGCCACGAATCAACAGCCCCACTATGGAGTTCACAGAAGAAGACGCCCAACGCCTTCATCATTCGCACGACGATGCCCTTGTCGTCAACGTCTGGATAGGAGACTATAACACATACCGGGTCTTAATCGACAACGGAAGCTCCGCGGATATCCTTTACTACCCGGCGTTCCAATAGATGCGGATCGAAAAAGAACGCTTGGTCCTTACCAAGGCCCCGCTCATTGGGTTCGGGGGGACAAGGGTATACCCCCTCGGCTCGATTACATTGCCTGTCACTGTCGGGGAATACCCTTGGCAGGTCATTAGGGACGTTACCTTCCTCGTCGTTGATTGCTCCTCCGCCTATAACGCAATCATAGGACGACCCACCCTCAATGCCTGGAAGGCTGCAACCTCGACCTATACCCTAAAGGTCAAGTTCCCTACCGAGCACGGGGTAGGGGAGCTATGGGGAGACCAGGTGGCCGCGCGAGAATGTTACGTCGCGATGGTAGAAATGAATAGCCAACTACAAAAAATGAACATAGAGCAGAGAACGGGGGCAGAACCTGTGGAGGAGCTCGAAGAAATAATACTCGACGAGTCTAGGCCTGACAGAACCACTAGGATCGGCGCTCTCAACAGCCCTGCGGCTCGCCAAGCGCTCGTGGCTTTCCTCAAGGAAAACCAAAATGTATTTGCCTGGAGTCATGAGGACATGTCGGGAATCGACCCGTCAGTCATGGTGCACAGGCTGAACGTGTCGCCCACCCACCGGCCCGTACGATAGAAGAAGAGGGTGTTCGCCCCAGAGCGAGACCGAGCGGTAGCAGAGGAAGTCGGCAAGTTGCGAGAAGCAGGATTCATCCGGGAAGTATACTACCCCGACTGGTTGGCCAATGTGGTAATGGTCAAGAAAGCTAGCGGGAAGTGGCGGATGTGTGTAGACTTCACGGACCTGAATAAGGCGTGCCCCAAGGACAGCTACCCCCTTCGTCGGGTCGACACACTGGTAGACTCTACGGCCCAGCACCAGCTGCTGAGCTTTATAGACGCCTTCTCGAGGTACAATCAAATCCGGATGGACGAAACAGATCAAGAGAATACCTCATTCGTCACCAGCCAGGGACTTTTCTGCTACAGGGTGATGTCGTTCGGACTAAAAAATGCGAGCGCCACATACCAAAGACTCATGAACAAGATGTTCACTGACCAGATAGGAAGAAATGTTCAAGTATACGTCGACGACATGCTAGTGAAAAGCCGAAGGAAGGAGGACCATTTGAGGGATCTCGAAGAAACATTCGGCACCCTCCGCTCATACGACATGAAGCTCAACCCGTCAAAATGTGCGTTCGGAGTGACTGCAGGAAAATTCCTCAGCTTCATGGTGTCTCAGAGAGGCATCGAGGCCAACCCGGACAAGATCCGAGCTATAATGGAGATGGCCCCCCCGAAGAATGCAAAAGAGGTACAAAGCTTAAACGGAAAGGTGGTAGCCCTGAACAGGTTCGTATCAAGAGCAACAGACAAGTGCCTTCCATTCTTCCGCACGCTGAAGAAAACCTTCGAGTGGACAGACGAATGCCAAAAGGCGTTCGAAGAGTTGAAGGCCTACCTCTCCTCACCTCCATTGCTGAGTCCTTCGCAGCTAGGGGAGGAACTCTTCCTCTACTTAGCTGTCTCCTCAGCGGCTGTCAGCGCGGCCTTGATCAGAGAAGAGGACGAGGTCCAAAAGCCCGTGTACTACGCCAGCCGGGTGTTTCAGGGAGCAGAAGAAAGGTATCCGCCCTTGGAGAAACTCGTCTTCGCCTTGATTACTGCGGCACGAAAGCTCAAGCCGTACTTCCAAGCCCATACGATAGTCGTTTTAACCGACAAGCCTTTGCGGCGGGCGATGCACAATCTCGAAGCTGCCGGTCGCCTGGCCTTATGGGCAATAGAGTTAACCGAGTTCGACATTCGGTACAGCCCACACACCGCCATCAAGGGGCAGGCTGTCGTAGACTTCATAGCCGAATTCACCAGCGGAGACGACAAGGGGGCAAGCGACTGCCCTACGTGGAGTGTACATACAGATGAGTCGTCAACTAGAAGAGCCGGTGGAGTAGGTGTCGTACTTCACTCCCCCGAAGGAGATCAAATCGAATGCATGATCTACCTGGACTTCCCCACCACCAACAATGAAGCGGAGTACGAAACTTTGATAGCTGGGTTGGACCTCGCCAAAGCAGCAGGAGCGGCCCAGGTCGTGGTCTCCTGCGACTCCCAGGTCGTCGTCAACCAAGTAAATGGAGACTATGAGTGCAGAAGCGACAAAATGAAAAAATATCTCCATCAAGCAAAGAGAAGGGTGGACGAACTGAAGGGGAAGATAGTCCAGGTCCCTAGAGAAGAAAATGAGCAAGCCGACCGCCTTGCCAAAGCCGCCTCATCGGAACATGGGACCACCACTGACGGTGTGCTCTCTTTCGTACAGGTTTCTCCGCTAATAGACTCTGTCGATATGCAGGAAATAGGCTCCAAGAGTGATTGGACCACGCCCTTAGTTTCCTACCTGAAAGATGGCGTCTTGCCGGACGAAAAAGAAGCCGCCAGAAGGCTGAAGGTCTGAGCGGCAAGGTTCGTATTGATGAAGGACGTCCTGTACAAAAGGGGTTTCTCTCGCCCATACCTAAGGTGCTTGGGTCCCGAAGAGGCAGACTATGTCATGAGGGAAGTATACGAGGGAATATGCGAAAATCATTCGGGGTCGCGCTCACTGGCGTATAAGCTGATTCGGGCCAGATACTACCGGCCCACGATGGAAAAAGATACGCAAGCTTATGTCAAAGCCTGCGACAAGTGCCAGAGGTTCAACAACACCATCAGATAACTGCCCGAAGAGCTGACCCCCATGACAGCCCCATGATTGTTCGCTCAATGGGGACTAGACATCATGGGCCCATTCCCAACAGCTATGCGACAGCTGAAGTTCCTGGTGGTAGGCATAGACTACTTCACGAAATGGGTAAAAGCTGAAGTTTTGGCCACTAAAACAGAGAAAAACATACGGAGCTTCGTCTGGAGATCCATCGTATGCAGGTTCGGAATTCCCAGAGTCCTGGTCTCGGACAACGGGAAGCAATTCGACAACGGCCCCTTCCGAGAATTCTGCTCGCAGCTGGGAATAAAGAATCATTACTCCTCCCCCACCCACCCCCAGGCCAACAGTCAAGTCGAGGTAACGAACCGATCCTTGCTGAAGATTATCAAGACTCAGCTCGAGGGGGCAAAGGGGATATGGCCTGAAAAGCTACCAAGTGTGCTATGGGCATACAGGACAACGGCAATGACCCCTACAGGAGAAACACCATTCCGGCTAACCTACGGGAGCGAGACAGTCATCCCGGCCGAAGTAGGGCTCACAAGTTACAGGGTGAACGCCTACGATGAAGGTAGGAACAATGAGACCTTGCACCTGCAGCTCGACCTAATCGATGAGATCAGAGCAGAAGCAGAACAAAGACTCATGCGGTACCAAAATCGCATGGCTAAACACTACAACTCCCGAGTCAAACATAGGGAATTTCAGGTCGGAGACCTTGTTCTAAGAAAGATCATGGGCGCCACCAGAGATCCTGTACAAGGAAAGCTCGGCCCTAACTGGGAAGGACCTTATCGGATCACAGCATGGCAAAGGAAGGACACCTACCATTTGGAAACACTGGAAGAACAGAAACTACACCATCTATGGAACGCCGAACACCTACGAAAGTACTACCAGTAAGAAAGAATGGCAACCCCCTACTTGTAATCTGCTTTAACGTATTTTTGGAACTCAAAGGGCATGTTTTCCCATTCTTAAGAAATTATGCAAGACACAGAGGTTTATTCAAAGTCTCTTCTATATTTTGTTAAGTGTTAAACATCATAACTTGCGAGGTACCAAGGTCGACTGTACAAGGACCGACGACCCAAAACCGACGACGTAATTTCAGAAAGCCTAAGCATAAAATCCGGTCAAGCATAAAAGCTGACGGTGTGAAAGCTGACGGCTCCGTCCTAAAAGGATGAAAGGCAAAAAGCCTAAGCATAAAATCCGATCAAGCATAAAAGCTGACAGTGTGAAAGCTGACGGCTTCGTCCTAAAAGGATGAAAGGCAAAAAGCCTAAGCATAAAATCCGGTCAAGCATAAAAGCTGACGGTGTGAAAGCTGACGGCTCCGTCCTAAAAAGATGAAAGACAAAAAGCCTAAGCATAAAATCCGGTCAAGCATAAAAGCTAACGGTGTGAAAGCTGACGGCTCCGTCCTAAAAGGATGAAAGGCAAAAAAGCCTAAACATAAAATCTGGTCAAGTATAAAAGCTGACGGTGTAAACACTTACGGCTCCACCCTAAAAGGAAAATGCCAAAAAGCCTAAGTCTAAAAAGACGATGGCATAAAAAGGCGACGGCCTAAAAGCAACAACATTATCCTAAAACGAAAAATGCCAAAAAGCCTAAGTCTTAAAGACGACGGCATAAAAAGGCGACGGCCCAAAGCAAGACATTGTCCTAAAGAATAAAAGGCAAAAAAGCCAAAGTATCAAATCACGAAGGTCCTAAAAGATAACGGTTCTTGTATAAATAAACAAGATCCTGTTAAACAGTGCACATGACGGATGCGACTCCGACGCGAAAAACAAGCGTCCACAGAGCTTAAATAAAAGCAAGCAATACGTACAAGAACAAGTTTAAAATAAAAAGTACATTAATCAAAATGCCTTGTTCATGACGATAAAAAAAATTAATACACATTGAAATGCCTTTAAAGGCAACATTGTTCCTGACGGTTCAAAAGTTAACCCTTCAACAAATAATAAAAGTAAAAAATAAAAATTTTACAAGGCTACTGGACGGGTGTATCGACGTTCTCTACTTCAACATCTATGTCTGGAGCATTAGCATGGATGGCTGTTTGTACTTCGTTGTCGTTACCATTCGCGTTTTGATTGCCAAATAAACGATCCGTGCTCCCAGAAGCGGCAGGAAGGACGAATGTCTGAGCCTGAGCCGCATCAATGCTCACTTTGGACAGATCCAACTAGGGGTGAGTGGCCTTTACTTGACGGAGAGCATCGTCAAAGCCGTTGGCGAAAGTGCTTCTCAGCTCCGTCAAGTATGCCTCTGAGTCGCGATACTCTTTGATGGCTTCCTCCTTAGCATGACGGAACTGGTCCTTCACGGATAGAATTTCTTTCTCCTTGTCGCTGAGAACTCTTCGAAGCACCTCTATCTGCTTTTCTAGCTTGCCCCTCTCTTGCTCAGACAAAGAAAGCTTCTTCTCAATAGTCACCCTCCAGGCCTTGATTTGGGCCAGCTCATCCTCCGTCTCAGCTACCTTGGCCTGAACACAGCTCAGAGCTGTCTACTCGTGGACACAACGGTCCATCAGGCCCTTCATCATGACGACGGCCTAGAAAGTAAAATATCAAGTCAACATGACAGGTAACAAGTACGTAAAAAAAAAAAAAAAAGAGAAAAGAGAGTTTATTTAAGAAATTGGTGATGACGGAAAGTTGTTTACCTGGGCAAGGTTGAAAAGGCCCGTCTCACCCATCGCCTCCGTTGAGTGGTTTCTAAGGTCCTCGTAATCCTCTGCCGTCATGATTGAAGACAGCTTCTCAATGGCGTACTTGGAATCCTCACGAAGGAGGACGGGTGGCTTCTCGACGTTAGGCACCGGGCCACCGGTCATCAGGCCCTTTCCCTTGCCATGCTTGACAGGGACCTTCTTCACCTCCGCCTCTAGGCCAACGATGGTCTCGGTTGTCACCTTCGGCTTCTTGGGGTGACGGTCCCCCTCTTGGCCGTTTTTCCTCTATGTGATGGACGGTTTGGGCGCATCCGTACCAGCTGTCAGAGCCTCCTTCTTCTTGGCAACAGCTTGTTGTTTAATGAAAGCTCTCCTCTTTGCTTCGTCCATTTCTGCAAAAGAGGATGGTACATAAGTTAATGACAAAAAATTGCAAAGTGTGAAACTTAGGTGAACGGACTTACGTGTTCGAACTTGTGTCTCGTACTTCAGAGCTTCCACGGACAGTTCAGGTCCGTCACAGTGCCAACAGATGGTTTTTAGGCTTACGAAGTTGGCCCAAGATCTCTCTGCCAACTCAGTCTTTTGGAAAATTTTCTCCAAAAAGCTCCACTGTTCGAGTGACACCTGTGGACGGTCTTGAGCTGAAGAAAGAAGACGGTTAGAAATCAACAGTGCAATTTTGCAAACAAGAAAGAGAACAGATGCATACCAGACGGGGGTAAGACACCCCATGTTGTGTCGACGGGCATGAACTCGGTCTCACCAGGACGACACATCCACTCATCCCCGTCTATGAAAAAGTACCTAGACTTCCAGTCCCTATTGGAATCTGGAGTATCACTCACTGGCAACAAAACTGTACATCCCTCGTGATTTTGTGATCTCTACCAGACGGTAGCAGTGGAAGAACTCCTCCACCGTTAATCTTTTCTTCCCCTTGGACATTGATCCGTACAGTACTTCTACCCCCAGGAAGACCCTCTAAGCGTTTGGGGAGACTTGGGTGACGGACATTCCTAGGTAGTGGAGGAGTTGACGGTGTAGCTGAGTTAAGGGAAACCTTAACCCAGCTTTGAGCATTTGCTCGTAGACCCCGACACCCCTGACACCGTGGTAGTAACACCTCTCTCCTTGGCGGGGTAGACGGATGGGTATGTTTTCGGGTATCTGGTATTTGCTCCTAAGTGTTCTAAAGTGAGACTCTTTAATTATGGATAAAAAATCATTCACCGTCCACAGTGAGAGCATTACGAACTTCCTCATCCCATCAGAGCCTATGACGGACTGAACTTGTGGCTCGGTTTCCCCTAGACCGTCACTAAGGCTACTTTCTGCCTTATCACTACTTGATGTAGAAGAGCTGGTAGATGAACTGTCTTCACTAGAGGTGTCAGGATCTCCTGGACTTGACGGGTGAACTTCGTTGTAGCCCGCTCCGTCGCGGACAAACGACTGGTTACTGGACGCGCTAGACACTGTCACCTACATGTGACGGAAAGCCCTAAGTTTAACTAGCCTAAAGACATTGTTGAGGGGAAAATTTTGATGTCCCCAAATAGAATATAGGGTAGCCAAGCCGAAACTCAACGATGGGCCTTGAGATAAAGCCCAAAGGCTTTCGGTGTTGTGGAAGTCCGCCCAAGTGAGAGATAGAGGCTGTAAGACAACAACAAATCACAATAAACACGTCATTATTGTTAATTTGTTATATTATTAGTCCTTTTTACAGTGTCATAGTTCAAATCAGTCCTCTAGCGGTAGGGGTGAAATTATACTTAGAGTCCAACAGTCAATAATTAAATGAATTTAGGAAGGTGTTCACTCTTGGGGGTCCTTGTATGTCTTGGTCAAGGGAATTTATAGTACTTTCAGCCATCATTACATCAAAATGAGGGAAAAATTCAATTGTTACAAATATATTGTATCTTTTATCATAATAATAATAAATAAGGGTTAAAGGGCTCCATAGTTACAAATAAAAGAGGAAAAATAGGATGGAATGAAGGGAGAGAAAGATCCCCAGCTCAGTGCAGCAAGTATTAAGCTATGATTTCGGTGGGTATGTGTTTATGAGGCATGGACGAGCTGAATGTGGATCGTTTTGAGTGAGTGGAATGGGATTAATGTTGAGATTGAAGTTTGTTATGAGTGATGGGCTGTTTATGACTAATTGGAGGACGTTTTGGGCTGTGTTTGTGTGAAAAAAGGGAAAGAACATCTGAGATTAGATGAGAGTGAATTAAGGATGAAGAGTGGTGAGCTTGAGGAAAGCTAAAACACTAGCAAAATGGAAAACGAACCCATGGTTTCAGAGGGGGGTGGCTGGCTATCTTTGTGGTTGTTTGCTTGTCTATTTATAATGGAGCTATAGGGGGCATTAATTGACAAGAATCTAAAAAAAAGATGACGACTCAGAGATGACGAAATCAAGATCAAGTTTCCTGAGATTTTTGGTCAGAAGTGGGGGATTTGCTTTTGGGGCTGCCTTGCTTCTTTGGGAAATGATGGATTTTTTCATTAATTGCCAAGATTTCTGGGGCTGAGGTGAATCAATATGATTATGGCGTATATTAAGAACGAATCCTAATGCTGTAACTGAGATTTGGTCCCCCAAAAAGCAAGATTCAACACCCCAAGCCAGGTGTCAAGTTCTAGTCTACTTCAGGGGGTTCCGCTGGAGATCTCTTTATGCCCTCCAAACCACATGTTCCCAATTTTTCCCCTTTAGGATTCATGGGCTTGGTACATGAATCATGTCTTGAACGTTTTTGACATTTATAACATCAATTTGTTGAAGTTTGAATAATTTGGCTTCAGCACCCCTTCCGCTTGAGGTACAGCTTTGAGGAAGATGATGGAGTTTGATCACCCTTTAGACTTCAGCTGATATGACAGCTCTTTGGCACTGTTCACGTTAGGCAGAGGGTGGCAAAAACCTGATGGGATAGCCCTTAGTTCATTCTCAAAGGCTTAGTTCTCTTGTTGGGGTCTCTAGTTGTTCTTTGGTTAAGGATGAACAAGGGCTGTTTGCATACTCTTAATTTCTTGCCTCTCGCTGGTGTTTATTGCTTGGGCTTACTCACATGGGCTGGTTCCCTTGGGCTGGGTTGTGTGCACATATTGCCATGAGGTTTAAGATAATTACCATGGGCTTTATAATCATCGACTAAGTAATTACGTTGATGATATAATTTTTCATGGATTTTTATCAATATTTTTCATGGGTTTGCAAGATAAATAAAATTGCCATAGGTCTTGAATATAATTTCTATGGGTTTAATTATTAATGACACACACGCACATTTCTCCATGGGCTTGATATATGTTTGCCATGGGTTTTGGAAAAATGAATGGTGTTATTTTATAAGATAGATAATATGGTATAAATATTTGGTATGATTCATTAGCTTATATACTTGTTTAGGAAAACTAATATGCCAAAGGTTATTAGCCTTGGGCTTCAAGTATAATGCGTTTGTAAAAAAAAATATGTTTTGCCAAAGTTTATTAACTTTGGGCTCTTGAGGAAGATATAATATTTTTGTAAAGTGATTTTGATTTTTTTTTTTTGAAATGATGGTTTGCCCAAAAAATAGTATTTGGACTCTTAGTAAAATATTTATAAAATGATTTTTTGCCAAGTATTAATAACCTTGGGCTTTTAACAAAATAGAGCTAAGTAGCTAACTTAGACTTTTGATAAAATAGTGCCAAGTAATTAGCTTGGGTTTTTGATAAAATAATGCCAAGTAATTAGCTTGGGCTTTTGATGTTGCCAATGAGAATTGAGCTTTTTAATGTTGCAAATGAAAATTGGGCTTTCGATGTTGCCATTTAGTAATGGGTTTTGATGTTACCAATGAGAATTGGGCTTTTGATGTTGCCAATGAAAGTTGGGCTTTTAGAAAAATTGCCATGGGTTTAAATCATGGGCTTTGATTTATGGATTTGAATTCCATTGATAAAATTGTTTTGCCATGGACTTGAATCCTGGACTTTTCAAATATTACCAAGCATAAGTATTCTTAGATTTTAAATAGAATGGTGTGTGTAAATAAAATTAGGTGTAATAAAAAAGTACCCTAACAGACATTTGACAGTGACAAAAATGAATGAATTAATAAAAGATTTACCGGTTACTTCTGCTGGTGGGAGATGTAGTCGACGGTTGCGGAAGCGTGACGGGTGTAAAGGTTGACGGATCAAACGCTTTTTTGGCTGGGTGAACGGATGCGCTCTGATCGCTTGATTTCAGTGAAAAGTGAAAAATTAGGGAAAAGAAGGGAGGCTTATATATAGGGGCAGCACGGAAGGCGAGGGGACGCCTCGTTTTTGGCACACGGATATTAAGTCGACGACACGTGCCCTGCATTAATTACCCTGCATTAATTATCGAATGACAACCTATCTATTCAACTCTCTCATTGTGAGTGGGAACCGTCATCCCATTAGTCCGTCTCCTGTGTGTTCGCGGACTGATGGGCTGAGGGGGCACTTGATAGGGATAAAACTCCCACTCGACGCCGGCAGCTGGCGCGCGATGACGGTGTGAGGTATGATGACGGACGCTAGACCTCGACGACACGACCCTTAAACGGGGTGATGGGAGAGACTGTTGACGGAGGGAGGCATGGGTTACCAAAGCCTAACTTGCCATGTACGCTTCCTTGAGAAAATGAGTCTTATTGTGTACGCTACTATTTGGACAGATATCATGTGGAGTACGATTGCTCCCAAAGGGGTGTCTTGCCCAATACACTTGATTGTCCAAGAAGTATCTTGCGCTCCACGCTACTCAGGGGCAATTCCGGTAAAGTGGTATCTTCTCCAGCACGCTTTGGCCAAGGGCCCCTACTACTACTACTATAAATACTTCCACATCCTCCCAAATCGAGGTACACATGCTTCTACCCCGACTCTGGCACTCTAGAGTTGTGAGCAATACTAACTTAACCATCGGAGGGTCGTTGGCCGGTACCACGCCGGTACCTCCCTTTGAGGTTCGTTCTACTTGTGCAGGTTCGTCCAAAGTACGTGAAGGCCTTGTAGCTTACTGAGTTGATTCTTGGCATTATCAAGTAATAAGACCGGCCTAACTACAAGTGAGTTAAGTCTAATTTCCCTATATTTTTTTTCCCTAAAAGGTAATAATTTTCTTTATTTATAATTTTATTTCTTTTGGTAAAATAATTTTATATATAAATCTTATCACGCCTTTTAGGTATTTTTGTAATTGAAAATGTAGTAATTCTAAATTATGATAAATATAAATTATTACCTCTTTAGGAAAAAAAAAGAAGAAGAATTTCTTATATACAAAAAGCGATATGCCGCTATAGTGCTCCGACACTGTGCACCCAGTGTTTTTCACTGTGCAAACACTATAGCAGCAACAATGCTTTGGTTTTGTAAGACATTTTTTTTTTTCTAGTAATCGGTTTGTGTTTTTTTTTTCTTTTAAATATTGATGTAAGCTGACATTTATATTGTTATACTGACATAACAAATTTCACAATATTTTCATAATTATTGACGTGTCAATTTCTTACAAGTCGAAATAAAATAATAAAATATGAAACTGTAGCCAATCACAACTGAAAATAAATATTTAAAAAAAATGTTACAACACTCATTGTTATCACAATATTTTTACAATTGTTGAGATCTCAGTTTCTTATAGATCAAATTAAAAAAAATGCTAAGTCCACAACATTTTAGCATTAATTTCTACAGTGTCTAAAGTCTTTTTTTTTCTAGTAATCAGTTCGTATTTTTTTTTCTTTTAAATATTTATACAAACTGACATATATATATTGTTATACTGACACAACAAATTTCACAATATTTTCACAATCATTGAGGTATCAATTTCTTACAAATCGAAATAAAAAAATAAAATATGAGACTGTGACCAACAACAATTGAAAATAAATGTTTTGAGAAAATGTTACAACACTTATTGTTATCACAATATTTTTACAATTGTTGAGATCTTAGTTTCTTATATATCAAATAAACAAATGCCAAATCTATAACATTTTAACATTAATTTCACAACAAATTATAGGCAAGCTATTATTGATGGATAGCACTGGAGCTACAATGCTTTTGGTTTATTCAACTGGCACTATAGCTACAGTGCCAAAAGTTTTTGTTTGTTTGTTTTTTTTTTTTTCCAGTAATTGGTTTGTGTTTTTTTTTCTTTGAAATTTTTATATAAACTGGCATATATATTGTTATACTAATAAAACAAATTTCATAATATTTTCACAATTATTGACGTGTCAATTTATTACAAGTCGAAATAAAATAATAAAATATGAGACTGTGACTAACCACAACTGAAAATAAATGTTTTGAGAAAATATTATAACACTTATTATCACAATATTTTCACAATTATTGAGATCTCAGTTTTTTGTAGATCAAATAAAAAAATGCTAAATCCACAACATTTTAACATTAATTTCTATCATGGCTAAAGTTTTTTTTTTCCCAGTAATCAATTTGTGTTTTTTTTCTTTTAAATATTTATGTAAGTAGACATATATATTGTTATACCGACACAACAAATTTCACAATATTTTTACAAATATTGAAGTATCAATTTCTTACAAGTCGAAATAAAATAATAAAATATGAGACTGTGACCAACCACAATTGAAAATAAATGTTTTGAGAATAACAATAACAATGTTATCAGTTTAAAACCAATAATAACTTCTCATTTAAAATTTGTTCTAAAAATTTTATGAATATAGCATTTCTCTCAAATAAAATAAAAAATATTTATTCAAATCCTAAAAATGAAGATATTGTAAAAATATTATAATATTTTATGGGTACTGTTAACGAGTGCTGTACAGCACTTGTTAATAATTCATTTAAAGAAAGTTTTTATGGAAAATAAAAAAAAAGTAATTAATATTTTGACAGCTTTTTTCATTTCCCATAAAAGTGGTATCAAAACTTTCTTAAAATGAATTATTAACAAGTGCTGTACAGCACTTGTTAACATTTTCTATATTTTATTTTATTTATAGATTTTTTTAATATAATCAAATCGAATGAGACAAAATTTATGATTTCACACCCAATATCTACATTCAGCCAACACTAGTGTATAAAAAAAAATAGAGAGGGATTTTGTAAAATTAGGACGTGAAATACAAAGAAAAAAGAAAACAAGCAAATACAGCGGCAGTTTTGCAAAAAAGCCAAAATTAATGAATTTAAATGCACACATCCCAACGGCTCTCTCACCATCTCTCTCCACGTATCAGGTTTGTAAAAAGGCAAAACTCCAACAACGGTCTCTGTCTCTCTCTCTCTCTCACAACTTTCTCTTCGCTCTCCCTTCTCTCCGAAACCCTAAACTCTCCCAATCTCCACCTCTTCTTCTTGGCCGTCGGATCATTCTCTTCGTGTCTCCCTCGCTTCATCCAACGGTATTTGACTAAACTTTTCTGGGTTTGTGGTATTTGACTAAACTTTTCTCAATGTGTGGTTTTGTAAGATCAATCTCTCTTTCTCTCTCTCTCTCTCTCTCTCGCAGTTGATTTGGGTTTTCCTATCTGGGTTTTGTTTTGGGGATGAATTTGAACGCTTTTGTACTATTTTCATGTGTTATTTTGGTTGATTTTTTTTTTTTTTGTATAACAAGTTGATTCTTTCAATGTGTGAGGGATATATCTAACTTTTATACGGACAAAACCCTAATGTGTGCTTTGTTATTTATATGGGTATTAATTTATGGTTTGCTTTGAACTTTCGTGGATTGGTTGGATTGTTTGAGGGTGGAATCAGAGACTGAAAACGTCTATATGTTTGTTATTTTATGGAAAACTAGGGTTTTAAATTTATTATCCAATTACTTTATGTAACTGTATATTGCTAGAGGGTTGTTATCCTATGTGTGAAATGACTGCATATAGAATTTTTTTTTTTTTTTACCTTCACTTTCTCTTTGTGGGTGTGCTAAACCCTAACCTGTTTCAGATGGGTCGTTTATTCAGATCGACTCGATATCTATAGATCTTGTTAGCGCTAAGGATAAGAGTGATGCTGGAAAGTGTGAGCATTTTTCTATAAGTTAAGCCTTCTCCCTAATCATGTAATAATCTTTTAGATTCGTGTGGTTGAGTTCCTCTTTTTTTGCAAGAAAACTTTTTATGTATCACAAAATTATTAGTCTTCTGTATTGCTCTATTTAATTTTGTTATCCTCATACTTAAAACTTAACTGACTTATTTTTTTTGAGAAAATTTTGCAGACTAAAAGATCTAATTGTTGGGAAATTTACTAACATAGCCTGCAAATTTTTTCTAAATGTTTGTTTGAGCTGCCACTTTAATATTCATTTTAATTTCCATGCAGGTAGATGCTGCTTTGGTGCTCCTTGAAAACATAATTTCATATGTGAGTGCCAACATGTGTATCCTCTTAGACTGTGTTCTCACACTTTATTTGCATTATCCTTTTTTCTAAGCATTTAGGCATTGCCTTCTATAATAGAGTCCATTTACAAAAATTTACATGCTTTTATTCTGAAAGTGTTTTTATGTCGCCTATTCTTCTTCCAGGATTTAATAAACACGTGTCATACCTCAAGATGTGTGGGATCTTAGGTTGTTTAAGAGAAGGCCATCAGTGTAAGTGCATTTTACTTTGATTACATGTCAGTGGAAAAAAATTCCTTTTGTTTCTCCATGCTTGCTTCTTTATGGCCTATTTTAAATAGAGGAACTATTTAATATGAATGCTTAATGGTGCCATTGTTAATATCTCTATATGAATGATCCCTATTTTTAATTTTTTTGTTATTTGTTTTGTAATGAGTTCCATGTATTGTGCCACTTTATGATGAATTAGAATATAATAGTCTATATAAGCCAAGTATGTACCCCAAGAAAGGGAGATTATTTTGATGAATAAAGTTTCTTTTGAAATTGAGTCCATGGTTTGGTGCCGACTCCAGCCAGCCCTAAGTGTTGACTCCTAGTGGTTTTTTTCCTCGCTTGGTGCTATCCAAGCAAGCCTAGGTACTGACTGTTCTCCATGTTAGGAACCTATGAGAAGTAGCTTGACTTAATGCATATGATCCAGCTAGTGCATCATCATGTATGCAGCACCAGTAAGCATGAGTAAGTATAGTTTTGTATCAGTAAGCACCAGTAACAACAACAGTGCAGCATTAACATTATTATAAGAGGTAGTTTTTTAGTAAAGTTTTGTATCATCTTTGTAATTGAAGGTTAGAATCACATGCTTATTAATTGATTGTGTCATGTGCTTAATTGTTGATTAATTAGAAGCCATGTGCTTCACGGTTAATTGTTGAAGAGTTTTTTTTCACAACAGATAAAGAATAGAGATCCTCTTAAACTATGGTTTGTATATAATATCATGCTTTTTGTTGGTATCAGTATTCATATTTTGTTACTAGTATGCTCCTTTTTACAATTGTTATGCTCATCAATCTTTTGTTTTTTTCATAAGCCTTTGGTCATGTTTGTTGTCATATTGCATTAGCGACTACTTTCTCAGTCTACAAGTAATTATGCAGAGCAGCTTCTCTTTTGTTTCATGAGTTCTGATGAATAATTTGTAATTAAATCCCCAGGTAAAACAGTCTGACAGTTCACTTGCATGGGACTTGTAATGCTAGGCTTATACATGTCTACATCTGGCTGATAGAACATCAAAAATTTTGCTGAAGCTCTGGACCATGCATGATTTTTGGTAACAGTATGCACATATTGGTGTATAATCTTGGCTTTGCTTAGAAAAAACATATATAATATTTGGACATGACTAGAAATATTCGTATCATTAGTTAAATTTTGGGAAGCATACCACCTAATTTCACTTATGAGCTCTAGCTCGATTAGCACTTCTCCCTCAATAGTGGGACAGAGGTTGTGGATTTTAAACTCACATGGTGTGGCTTTCCAATAAAAAAAACTAATTTAGAATGATGATGAAACGCTTCTGCTTTGTCATTACTAATTTTAGAATGGCAACATAAAACCCCTTTTCCTTGATATCGTCTTTAATTAGCCTCCTTCCCATAAAAATTTATCACAAGTTAAACTCTGATTTTCTTATCATTCCTAGACTTTTATAATTTCTCTTATTTTGAAGTTACTTTTGTAGTTTTTTTAACTCATATTAGTTTTGTTGTACTTGCTTTTTGTAGAGAACTAACCCCAGCTGAAATTGATGATATTTAGCTCAAGTGGAGTAGCGTGCTGCTTGCACTTCTTGCCTGCCATGTCTTTGAAGAGATATTATTAATCGAATACATGTTGCATTCCTTCACATTGTAGCAGGTGATCAATTTAATGTAGATTAATTGATAGGATTAAATTTTTAACCTGTCTGAACTGGAGCAGCAAACTGGTGAGCCAATTGAGCCTATTACTATATACCCTCTGTCTATGGAGTGGTTTATTTTGGGCCTATTACTATATCCTCTGTTTGCTATTCGGAGATGAAAATAAAATTACATCTTTTCTTCTATTGCTTTGGCATAACTAGCACCGACAAGAAACTCAGGTAAGCTTTGTTTTCCTTCCTCACTAAGCATGTGGATGGTCTTACACTTGATGTGAATTGGTCTTGGTTTGGGTTGATATTCCAAATACCTTGCATAAATGTCACATTTATAAACTGTTTTTCAATGGATATAAACTTGTCATGTGATTGCATGTTTTGAGATTTTTGGGAGAACGTGTCTACATTACCTTTCTCCATATTGCATGCTACTCACAGTTCCTTTGTTTTGAAGTTTATTCCCTGAAGCTGAAAGTTCAGTACTAGTGTCTGGGTAGCTCTGGTCTATGCATGTTCATGAGATGGCATTTATCTTTTGTGTGCCAGGTCTTGAAGAATTGCGACGGAAAAATGGAACTTGACGTGTAAATAAACCATTGTAGACTCGCATCAAATTTATTTTGTGAACTAAATACAGAAAGTATGCAATATATGAGGTAACAATATACTAAGTACCTTTTTTATCTTTAAATTTTTATTAGGTTTCTGATGGGCTGGGCATTATTTAAAATTTTGTATGCAAAGAATGGAGGGAATGTCTAAGGAGGATGGACTGTTCTTTTTTTATTTATTGAGTAGTATTAGTTGGGCTGCTTCATATTCTGCTTCTTTGTTGGTTCTGTTGAATGTTATTGGTTCATTATTTGATATTTCTTTATGATGCCCTAGCCTATTAGATTTTATGTTATGTTAGCCCTCTGTTGATGTTCAGTTGAGACTGGTGGAAATAACGAAGATTCTCGTTATTTATACATATGTCCACTTGCTTTTGTCTTAGCTCACATTGTAAGCAAAACAATTTCTTGTCATATACATATATGTCATTAGCATAGATATTTTATGCAATTTTGATGATCGGTTCTTGGAAACTACTTCAAAATTGGGTTGCCTTGCAACCATATCTTCTATGACATTATTCTTTCTGCCCTTTTCTTTTTTCAATTTATTTATACATGTGCAGGATTAGAAGAGAGACCTTACAAATTTGAAATAACAGGGCATGGACTTATTCAATCTATATTGCCACTGTGTAAATTGATTGTTCAATATCTGAAGGAAGCTAGAAGCTTGAGTGGTTTATTTACCATCTGAGCTATGTGGTTAGCATAATAAGCTGTGACAGGTTTAATCTGTTTTTGGATTTTTTTTTACTGGTTAATTGGTATGTTTTTCTTGATCTTTACAGTTCCACACTCACTTTTAGCTTATAATAACTTTTATTTCCAGAGATTTCTTCTTTGACTATAAAACCATACAACAAATTGACACCCTTAATTTGTAGAATGGGATTTGTTGGACTTGTTTGTTCTAGATGATTTTGGTGCCACAAAAGCTAATACAGGTTTAATCTGTTTTTGGATTTTTTTTTACTAGTTAATTGGTATGTTTTTCTTGATTTTTACAATTCCACACTCACTTTTAGCTTATAGTAACTTTTATTTCCAGAGATTTCTTCTTTGACTATTAAACCATACAACAAATTGACACCCTTAATCTGTAGAATGGGATTTGTTGGACTTTCTTGTTCTAGATGATTTTGGTGCCTTTGTGGTACCAAGTAAGAGAGAATATGTTTTAAACTCGACAAATCATATTTTTCAAAGAAATCATGTCATTACATTCCTTTTCTTCTTCTTTCTTTTTCTCAGATATTCAACCGTCAACTCTCTAAAGTGAAATTATTGGGCTATGCTGATATGAAATTATCTCTTGAAATATGAAACTATCTCTTTTCTATGAGTTGATTGTTTAGCTACTTTTTGAGTACTAATGACACATGATGCTTCTTGAACTTGAAAGAAAATCAAAGCCAATCTACCCGTGTTTTGCTTTATACTTTTGCTGCATTAGAATAAAACTCCTAAAGGCCCAATCAAGCTACTCTTCTATGTGTAAACAGTCTTTTCAATCTTTGAAGGAAGCTAGAAGCTCTAGTAGTTGTTTTTTTGTCTGAGTTTTGTGCTTTGTGTAAGCTAAGACAGATTTGATCCGTGTTACCTAATAATAGAATTTTGAATTATTTTTTTTTTTTCAATTTATTTATAAATATGCTGGATTAGAAGGGAACTCCTTGGAAATTTGAAATAACAGGGCGTGCACTTATACAATCTATGTTGCCACCGTGTAAATTGTTTGTTCAATCTCTGAAGGAAGCTAGAAGCTTGAGTGGTTTATTTTCCATCTAAGCTATGCAGTTAGCATAAGCTACGACAGGTTTTATCGGCATTTTCTGTTTTCTTTATTTATGAATTTCTTAACTAGTTGATTGGTTTTATTTATTTTATTTTAATCTTTAGAGTTTTAAATTTTCACTTATTAGCATAGAGTAGGTATTATTTCTAGACTATTTTTCTATGACTCTAAAACCATACAAAAAATTGACACCCTTAAGCTGTGGTATGGGCCATGTTGCACTTTCTTTGTTTTAGATGATTTTAGAGCCTATGTGGTACCAAGTAAAAGAGAATTTGATTTAAACAAAAAAAAAAAAAAAATCATATTTTTCAAAGCAATCACAACTAGTTTGAATTCAATCTTTTTATATTTTGATCTTGAAATATACTCGAGATGTATTGAGGAAGAATTTTCCATAACTATATGTAGATGGAAATAATTTACTTTTGTGTCTTGAATTCTTGTGTACTTGATACTTCTAAAGTTTGTTCCTCTCTCTCTTTCTTGATGGTCTTTTGCAGCCCTTTGATCTGTTGCATTGCCTTAGGCATTAATCAATGTCTCCAGACATTGATGTTTTACATGATCTTCTCTTGCAGCCTGCAGGATCTGTACCCTTCTTTCATGCTCTTTGATTTTTCATTTTTGTTTTTAAATATTTCAGAATATTGTTTCTTAGCAATATTTGTGTTCCAAAATTTTATCTTGATTCAGAAGTTGCTAGGAGGAACTGTGCCACCTACAACAACTCAAAAATTCTTGCTTGCCATGTAGGAACGTAGAGAACAATACTCTGGACCTATACCTACAAAATTGCTGAGTGTTCTAAATTTTAGGTGCTGTGCATTTTTTTTTTTCTGCCTTTCATGCACACACACACACACACACACACACACACACACACACATATATATATATATGGATTGCTTTTTAACATGGATTTGGTTCTGTCGTGTGTGCCAAATCCTGGAACTAGTTATGTTATTACTTCTCTCACAGTCTCTCTTTAATAAATACAAAACTCGATACTTATTTCTTTCTTTATTTTTGATTTTACCCATTTCTTTTTGGATATTAAGCTAGTCTGCATTGTATTGTTTTACCTAACTAGGGCTTAGTAATGCAGCCATAAAGCCTACTATATTCTATTTAAGACCATAGAAGATATCATGATTAATCTCATAAACTGATACTTAATTCCAAAACCTGGATGACTATTTTTTTGTTGACTATATGGAATTATCAGGGGACACGATATTATATTACTATTGTAGTACAATAACTACTTGATATCACCTGTTTTTGTATTAAAGTCCAATTGTATGTCTTATAGTTAAATTTGCATGCTTGAGGTTCATCTTATCAGCAAACATTATGCTACCTAATTTAAACTCCCCTTCTTCTTTTAGTAACCATAGCATCTATAGTGCAGAAAATATGGAAATCCATTCAATACTACAGTTATTCCATCACCTCCATCTGTAACTCCTCTTGCAGCCGCACCACACTATGAAAAAGCCTCTCGGAAACCAGCATGGATATGGAGTTCTTGCCGCCACCACCTCCATTTTTTTTTCCTTTTGAGAAGGTCTCAGTGGAACCGATGGTACCTTTAAATGTAACTACAAGTAGACATCCTTCTTAGAGTCCAAATGTAAGTTTTGCAAAAAGTTTTTACAGTTGCGTTGCTTGGTTGATCACACGCTTGGATGCTCACATGCTTGATCGTTTTTACGTTTGCATGCCTCCATAATCACATGCTCCTGTGGTCAAATGCTTTATTAATCACATGCTCCGATACACACATTCTTTGATTTTCCCATGCTCATATGCTTTGATGATTACGTGCTGCCATCTTCACTCGCAATAATATTTACAAGTTTGATATCGCTACACATGAGCACACACTTGGATGATGATTTGCCTATATGCTTGGACGTTCAATTAAGTGTTACTCTTTCGTAAGAATTATTTATTAATTCTTAATAAGCATCAACCCTTTCTTTGTATTCACATATGCCCACACTTGAATAACGATATATCTATATGCTTGGAGGCTGTTTTTCACCTGCTTTGATGATTACATGCTTCTCTGTTCTCATGCTTTGGTGATCGTATGCTCACATATCTACATGCTTTGATGATCATATGGTCCCACGCTCACATGCTTGGATGTTTACATGTTTGATTGCTAACACCTTCACGTCTTGATAATCATATGCTCTCAAGATCAAATGCTTTGATAATGACGTTCTCCAAAACTCACATGCTTCGATGATCCCATGATCGAATGTTTTGATGATTGTGTGCTCCAATGCTCAAATGCATCGGTATTCACATGTTTCATATCCACACGCATGTGCACACGCTTGGGCGATGATATGTCTATATGCTCGGAGGCTTATGTGAACAAGCAGTTGGATGTTTGTGTGCCCAAGTATTTGACGAAAATGCTTGAATGCGGAGGTGATATGACAATAAGAGGTATGTGTACTAGGTTGCTTAAATGCTTGTATGCTTGTATAATTTAATACTCACATGCTTGTACACTTTATAAGGCGTATTCATTAATTTTTTTTCACCATCAACACTTTCTTTGTATCCATATGTGCCCACCCTCGAATGAAGATGTCTATATACTTGGAGATTGATGTGCTCATGTAGTCGGATGCTCGTGCACTCACATGCTTTGATGATCGTGTTGAAATGCTAGTGTGATAGAATTTTAAAATATGTATTTGTTTGGTTACTTAAATGTTCATGTGCTTGTATGATCACTTGCTCACATGTCTACTTTGATGGCCACATGTTCCTATATTCACATGCTTTGATGATTACATGCTTTAATGATTACGTGCTCCTACATTCTCTTACTTTGATGATCGTATGCTCACACGTCAACATGCTTTGATGATTATAGGCTCCCATGATTACATGCTTGTTTGATCACATGCTTGGATGCTCACATGTTTAATACTTTGACTATCACATGCTCCCATGTTCATATGCCTTGATAATCACATGCTTCTAGGGTTGCATTCTTTGATAATCACATTCTCCCATGGTCAAATGCTTGGATAATCACATACTCCGATACTCACATGCGTTAATGATTACATGCTTCGATGATCATATGCGCTCATGCTCACATGATCACATGCTTGGTTGATCACACGTTTGGATGCTCACATGCTTGATTGTTTTTACGTTCGCATGCCTCCATAATCACATGTTCCTGTGGTCAAATGCTTTATTAATCACATGTTCCGATACACACATTCTTTGATTTTCCCATGCTCACATGCTTTGATGATTACATGCTGCCATCCTCACTAGCAATAATGTTTACAAGTTTGATATCGCTACACATGAGCACACACTTGGATGATGATTTGCCTATATGCTTGGATTCTTAAGTGAATATGCAGTTGGATGTTCTTACGCTCAAATGCTTTGAGTATTATGCTTGAACGCTATAGTGAGTGGACGGTAAGAGGTATGTGTTCTTGGCTGCTTAAATGCTCACATGCTTGTACACTCATTCTTAAATGCTCACATGCTTGTACACTCATTCTTAAATGCTCACATGTTCAATTATGTATAAATCCTTCATAAGATTTACATATTAATTCCCATTAAGCCTCAACCTTTTCTTTGTATCCACATGTTATCACACTTGGATGATATATCTATATGCTTGGAGGTCGATGTTCACTTGCTTTGATGATTACATACTCCTATGTTGTCATGCTTTGATGATCGTGTGCTCACATATCTACGTGCTTTGATTATCATACGGTTTGCTTGATTGATCACATGCTTGGATGCTCACATGTTTGACTGGTCACACCTTCACATGCCTTGATAATCACATGCTCCCATGGTTAGATGCATTGATAATCACATTTTGCCATACTTAAATGGTTCGATGATCCCATGCTTTGACAATCACATACTCTCGTGTCACATGTCTTAATCACCACATTCTCCCATGATTAAATGCGTCGATGATCACATGCTGCCATGCTCACTCGCAATAATATTTACAAGTTTATTATCCCTACACATGAGCACACACTTGGATGATGATTTGCCTATATGCTTGAATTCTTAAGTGAACATGCAGTTGGACGTTCTTGCGTTCAGATGCTTTGAGTATTATGCTTGAACGCTACAGTGATTGGATGGTAAGAGGTATGTGTACCTGGCTGCTTAAATGCTCACATGCTTGTCTGCTTAAATGTTCACATGCTTGTCTGCTCTTATGCTTACATGCTTGTACACATTAGTTCTTAAATGCTCACATGTTTAATTATGTATAAATCCTTCATAAGATTTACTTATAAACTCTCATTAAGCCTCAGCCTTTTCTTTGTATCCATATGTGACCACACCTAGATGACGATATTTCTATAGGCTTGGTGGCCGATGTTCACTTGCTTTGATGATTACATTCTCCTATGTTGACACGCTTTGATGATTGTATGCTTTCATATCTACATGCTTTAATTATTATGTGGTCTGCTTGATTGATCACATGCTTGGATGCTCACATGTTTGATTGGTCACATCTTCACATGTCTTGATAATCACATGCTCCTATGATTAGATGCTTTGATAATCACCTTTTCCCATGCTTAAATGGTTCGATGATCCCATGTTTTGACAATCACATGCTCCTATGATTAAATGCTTTGATAATCACATGCTCGCTTACTCACCTGCTTTGACGATTCCATGCTAACATGCTTTGATTATCACATGCTCCTATGCTCACTCATATCAATATTCACATGTTTGATATGCACACATGAGCACACACTTGGATAATGATTTGTGCATATGCTTGGATGCTTAAGTTAACAAGCAGTTGGATGTTCCTGTGCGCAAATGCTTTGAGGATTGTGCTTGAAAGCTGAAAGTCATTAGGTGGTAAGAGGTATGCGTACTTGGTTGCTTAAATGCTCGTATGCTTGTGTGCTCTTTGGCTTACATGCTTGTACACTTTCTTAAACGCCCACTTGTTCAATTTAGGGTAACTACTTCATAAGACTTATTCATTAATTCTCATTCAGCATTAACCTTAGCTTTGATGATCATGCTGAAAAGATATGTGATTGGACGGTAAGATATATATTTATTTGGTTACTTAAATGCTCATGTTCTTGTATAATTGCATGCTTTGTTGAGCAAATGCTCACATGTCTACTTCATTTGATCATTACATGTCTACTTTTTTTGATGGTCACATGCTCCAATGTTCATGCTTTGATAGTCCTATCATATTACATGTCTATATGCTTGATGTTCATCTACTCCCACGCTTAGATCACATGCATGGATGCGCATATGCTTCGACGATCACATGCTCCTATACTCACTCTCATTAATATTCACAAGTTTGATATATACACACATAAGCACACTTGGATGATTTGTGTATATGATTGGACGCTTTAGTGAGCATGCAGTTGGACATTCTTGTGCTCAAATGGTTTGACGATTGTTCTTCAAAACTAAAGTGAATGGGCGGTAAGTGATTTGTGTATTTGGTTGCTTAAATGCTTGTATGATCTCATGATCACATACTTATACACGCTCATTCCTAAATGCCCTTATGTTCAATTATGTATAAATCCTTAATAAGATTTACTTATTAGCTCCCATTAAGCATCAACCATTTCTTTGTATCCACATGTGACTACACTTGGATGACGATATATCTATATGCTTGGAGGCCGACGTTCATTTGCTTTGATGATTACATACTCCTATGTTTTTATGTTTTGATGATCGTATGCGCACATATCTACATGCTTTGATTATCATATAGTCTGCTTGATTGATCACATACTTTGATGCTCACATGCTTGATTGTCACACCTTCATATGCCTTGATAATCACATGCTCCCATGGTTAGATGCTTTGATAATCACCTTTTCCTATACTTAAATGGTTTGAGAATCCCATGCTTTGACAATCACATGTTCCCGTGTCACATACCTTGATAATCACATGCATTCATGATTAAATGCTTTGATAATCACAAGCTCGCTTACTCACATGCTTTGATGATTCCATGCTAACATGCTTCGATTATCACATGAGAATGCTCACTCACATCAATATTCACAAGTTTGATATGCACACACATGAGCACACACTTGGATTATGATTTGTGTATATGCTTTGATGCTTAAGTGAATATGTAGTTGGATGTTCCCTTGCTCAAATGCTTTGAGGATTGTGCTTGAAGATGAAAAGTCGTTAGGCGGTAAAAGGTATGCGTACGTGGTTGCTTAAATGCTCATATGCTTATGTGCTCTAATGCTTACATGTTTGTACACATTCTTAAGCGCCCACTTGTTCAATTAAAGGTAACTACTTCGTAAGACTTATTCATTAATTCTCATTCAGCATCAACCTTAGCTTTGATGATCGTTCTAAAAAGTTATATGATTGGACAGTAAGATATATATTTATTTGGATACTTAAATGCTCATGTGCTTATATAATCGCATGCTTTGTTGAGCGTATGCTCACATGTCTACTTGATTTGTTCATCACATGCTCACATGTCTACTTCCTTTGATGGTCACACGCTCCAATGTTCTCATGCTTTGATGGTCTTATCATATCACATGTCTACATGCTTTGATGTTCATTTGCTCCCACGCTCACATCACATGCATGGATGCCCACATGTTTGATTGCTTAAACATTCACATATTTTGACGATCAAATGGTTCCTTGTTTACATGCCTTGATAACCACATGCTTCCATGATTAAATGCTTTGATAATCACAAGCTCGCTTACTTATATGTTTGATGATTCCATGCTAACGTGCTTCGATTATCACATGCTCCTAAGCTCACTCACATCAATATTCACGAGTTTGATATGCACACACATGAGCACACACTTAGATTATGATTTGTGTTTATGCTTGGATGCTTAAGTGAACATGCTGTTGGATGTTCCTGTGCTCAAATGCTTTAAGGGTTGTGCTTGAAAGCTAAAAGTCATTAGGCGGTAAGAGGTATGCGTACGTGGTTGCTTAATTGCTCATATACTTGTGTGCTCTAATGCTTACATGCTTGTACACATTCTTAAACGCCCACTTGTTCAATTAAGGGTAACTACTTCGTAAGACTTATTCATTAATTCTCATTCAACATCAACTTTAGCTTTGATGATCGTGCTGAAATGTTATGTGATTGGACGGTAAGGTATATATTTGTTTGGATACTTAAATGCTCATGTGCTTGTATAATCGCATGCTTTGTTGAGCACATGCTTGCATGTCTACTTGATTTGATCATCACATACTCACATGTCTACATGCTTTGATGGTCTTATCATATCACATGTCTACATGCTTTGATGTTCATATGCTCCCACGCTCACATCACATGCATGGATGCCCACATGTTTGATTGCTTGCACGTTCACATGCTTTAACGATCAAGTGGTTCCATGTTTACAATCTATGTTGCCACTGTGTAAATTGCTTGTTCAATCTCTGAAGGAAGCTAGAAGTTTGAGTGGTTTATTTTCCATCTAAGCTATGCAGTTAGCATAAGCTACGGCAGGTTTTATTGGCATTTTCTGTTTTCTTTATTTATGAATTTCTTAACTAGTTGATTGGTTTTATTTATTTTATTTTAATCTCTAGAGTTTTAAATTTTCACTTATTAGCATAGAGTAGGTATTATTTCTAGACTATTTTTCTATGACTCTAAAACCATACAAAAAATTGACACCCTTAAGCTGTGGTACGGGCTATGTTATACTTTCTTGTTTTAGATGATTTTAAAGCCTATGTGGTACCAAGTAAAAGAGAATTTGGTTTAAACAAAAAAAAAAAAAAATCATATTTTTCAAAGCAATCACGACTAGTTTGAATTCAATCTTTTTATATTTTGATCTTGAAATATACTCGAGATGTATTGAGGAAGAATTTTCCATAACTATATGTAGATGGAAATAATTTACTTTTGTGTCTTGAATTCTTGTGTACTTGATACTTTTAAAGTTTGTTCCTCTCTCTCTTTCTTGATGGTCTTTTACAGCCCTTTGATTTGTTGTATTGCCTTAGGCATTAATCAATGTCTCCAGACATTGATGTTTTACATGATCTTCTCTTGCAGCCTGCAGGATTTGTACCCTTCTTTCATGCTCTTTGATTTTTCATTTTTGTTTTTAAATATTTCAGAATATTGTTTCTTAGCAAAATTTGTGTTCCAAAATTTTATCTTGATTCAGAAGTTGCTAGGAGGAACTATGTGCTGCCTACAACAACTCAAAAATTCTTGCTTGCCATGTAGGAATGTAGAGAACAATACTCTGGACTTATACCTGCAAAATTGCTGAGTGTTCTAAATTTTAGGTGCTGTGGATTTTTTTTTTTTTTTTTTTTTCTGCCTTTCATACACACACATATATATGGATT
Source organism: Lithocarpus polystachyus (assembly GCA_033629205.1). Taxonomy (NCBI): domain Eukaryota; kingdom Viridiplantae; phylum Streptophyta; class Magnoliopsida; order Fagales; family Fagaceae; genus Lithocarpus; species Lithocarpus polystachyus. The sequence goes on from CM066166.1 coordinate 46,836,363, forward strand.
GCTTTTTAACATGGATTTGGTTCTGCTGTGTGTGCCAAATCCTGGAACTAGTTATGTTATTACTTCTTTCACAGTCTCTCTTTAATTAATACAGAACTCGATACTTATTTCTTTCTTTATTTTTGATTTTTCCCATTTCTTCTTGGATATTAAGCTAGTCTGTATTGTATTGTTTTACCTAACTAGGGATTAGTAATGCAGCCATAAAGCCTACTATTCTATTTACGATCATAGAAGATATCGTGAGTAATCTCGTAAACTGATACTTAATTCCAAAACTTGGATGACTATTTTTTTGTTGACTGTATGGAATTGTCAGGGGACACAATAGTATATTACTATTGTAGTATAATAACTACTTGATATCACCTGTTTCTGTATTAAAGTCCAATTATCTTATAGTTAAATTTGCATGCCTGGAGTCCATCTTATCAGCAAACATTATGCTACCTAATTTAAACTCCCCTTCTTCTTTTAGTAACCATAGCATCTATAGTGTAGAAAATATGGAAATCCATTCATATATCATAGGGCAGACTTTATGTGGTCACATGCTTACATGTCCATGCATTCATTTGTCATCACTTAGGATAGATTATATTCTATGCTCGCATGTTCATGCACCTCAAGTGCCCTTGCATTAATATATCATATGTTCTCACTTGCCCTTATGTTTCTGCATTCTACACGTCAGCCCTTAGGTTCTTCTTTTAGTAACCATAGCATCTATAGTGTAGAAAATATGGAAATCCATTCATATATCATAGGGCAGACTTTATGTGGTCACATGCTTACATGTCCATGCATTCATTTGTCATCACTTAGGATAGATTATATTCTATGCTCGCATGTTCATGCACCTCAAGTGCCCTTGCATTAATATATCATATGTTCTCACTTGCCCTTATGTTTCTGCATTCTACACGTCAGCCCTTAGGTTGATTGTACATGTTCACATAAATGCATTTCACGTGTCATTTCATAGGGCAGACTTTATGCGGTGACATGCTCGCATATCTATGCATTCATTTGTCATTGCTTAGGCTAAGTTATTTTCTATGCTCACATATTCATGCACCTCACATACCTTGCATTTGTGTATCATATGTTCTCACTTGCCCTTATGTTTATGCATTCTACATGTCAGCCCTTTGGTTGATTGTACATAGCCTCTTGGTGCCACTCTTGAGCTCCAAACCTTGATATTTTGACATGTGTGAATGATTCCCATATCTGGCATGCATATATTTTCATATCCTTGTCCATTGCAAATTTCTATTAGTTTTTTCTTTTCCTTGGTTTATTGTACAGTGGATTATGTAACATGATTGGTGCAGCAACCCAAAAGAGTTGGATACGATTTAATGGAGGAGATATATGATCTAAAGACCTTATGCCTTTCTCTGTTTTAATTATTTTGGAGGACATTCCTACCATAATCAATACTCAATCTAAGAATGCTAACTGATCTGGTTGTTCCAATTTTCTATGCATTTTATCTTCTCATTGCCTATCATGGAGGCAATACAAATGCTTTTACATCTTCAGAGCACACAAACTTTTATTTTGATGTTAATACTGATGGTTTTGAAGAGGCTTTGGATAGGCTGTTTTGTTCTTCATTTTTCTGCTGCCTGTTATTCTCATAACTGCTCTCAGAAATGTAACCCTAGAATGTCTTTTATTTTTTTTTGTTGTTGTCCAGATTTGCTCAGTTCTTTATTAAACCTTTGATGTCAGCCAATGCTACCAATAGAAATCAAAGCTGTTGATTCTGGTTTTTTGTTATTTTCTGACCTAACACTGTTACTTGCCTCTTTTTATTTATTGTTTATCTTCTCTCTCTCATGCAGATAATCAGAGTAACTTGTCTGATGCTTGCAGAATGAACCAGGTAGTAGTTATTGTCTGATAATTATCACTTTTTCATGTGAAGCAAACCATGTTGGTACTGGTAGTGTTCATGTGAAAATGGCACTTCTAATTGCATTCTTATGTGAAATTTGTTGCTTATGTACAGCTCCATAACCATTAAAGTATGGAGGGTCATCCATATCATAAATTACTGCAGGTCAGTAGTTTAATTATTGTATTCTTGGAAGATTTGATTGATCACATGCTTGGATGCTCACATGTTTAATACTTTGACTATCACATGCTCCTATGTTTACATTTCTTGATAATCAAATGCTCCTAGGGTTAAATTCTTTGATAATCACATTCTCCCATGGTCAAATGCTTTGATAATCGCATGCTCCGATACTCACATGCGTTAATGATTACATGCTTCGATGATTATACACTCTCATGCTCACATGATCGCATGCTTGGTTGATCACACGCTTGGATGCTCACGTGTTTGATTGTTCTTACGTTCACATGCCTTGATAATCACATGCTCTCGTGGTCAAATGCTTTAATATTCACATGCTCCGATGCTCACATGCTTTGATGATCCTATGCTCATATGCTTCGATGATCACATGCTGCCATCCTCACTAGCAATAATATTTACAAGTTTGATATCCTACACATGAGAATACACTTGGATGATGATTTTTCTATATGCTTGGATTTTTAAGTGAACATGCAGTTGGACGTTCTTGCGCTCAAATGCTTTGAGTATTATGCTTGAACGCTACAGTGATTAGACGGTAAGAGGTATGTGTACTTGGCTGCTTAAATGCTCATATGCTTGTCTGCTCTTATGCTCACATGCTTGTACACTCTCATTCTTAAATGCTCACATGTTCAATCATGTATAAATACTTCATAAGATTTACTTATTAACTCCCATTAAGCATCAACCCTTTCTTTGTATCAACATGTGACCACACTTGGATGACGATATATCTATATGCTTTGAAGCAGATGTTCACTTGCTTTGATGATTACATACTCCTATGTTGTCATGCTTTGATGATCATATGCAGCATATCTACATGCTTTGATTATCATATGGTTTACTTGATTGATCAGATGCTTGGATGCTCACATGCTTGATTGGTCAAACCTTCACATGCCTTGGTAATCACATGCTCCCATGGTTAGATGCTTTGATAATCACCTTTTCCCGTACTTAAATGGTTTGATGATCCTATGCTTTGACAATCACATGCTCCTGTGTCACATGCCTTGATAACCACATGCTCTCGTGATTAAATGCTTTGATAATCACATGCTTCCTTACTCATATGCTTTGATGATTCCATGCTCACATGCTTTGATTATCACATGTTCCTATGCTCACTCACATCAATATTCACAAGTTTGATATGTACACACATGAGCACACACTTGGATGATGATTTGTGTATATGCTTGGATGCTTAAGTGAACATGAAGTTGGATGTTCCTGTGCTCAAATGTGTTGAGGATTGTGCTTGAAAGCTAAAAGTCATTAGGCGGTAAGAGGTATGCATACTTGGTTGCTTAAATACTCATATGCTTGTATGCTTTAATGCTTACATGCTTGTACACATTTTTAAGCGCCCACTTGTTCAATTAAGGGTAACTACTTCGTAAGACTTTTTCATTAATTCTCATTCAGCATCAACCTTAACTTTGATGATCGTGCTGAAAAGTTATGTGATTGGACGGTAAGGTATATATTTATTAGGATAATTAAATGCTCATGTGCTTGTAGAATCATATGCTTTTTGAGCACATGCTTACATATCTACTTGATTTGATCATTACAAGCTGACATGTCTACTTCTTTTGATGGTCACATGGTCCAATGTTCTCATGCTTTGATGGTCCAATGTTCTCATGCTTTGATGGTCCTATCATATCACAAGTCTACATGCTTTAATGTTCATCTGCTCCCACGCTCACATCACATGCATGGATGCACGCATGTTCCATTACTTACACGTTCAAATGCTTTGACGATGAAGTGGTTTCATGTTCACATGCCTTGATAATCACATGTTCCCATGGTTAAATGCTTTGATAATCAAATGCTTCCATACTTACATGGTTTGATGATCCCTTGCTTATATGCTTCGACGATCATATGCACTCATGCTCACTCGCATTAATATTTACGAGTTTGATATACACACACATGAGCACACATTTGGTTGATGATTTGTGTATTTGCTTGGATGCTTAAGTGAACGTGCAGCTGGATGTTGTTGCGCTCAAAAGTTTGACGATTGTTGCTTGAAAGCTAAAGTGAATGGGCGATCAGTGGTATGTGTATTTGGCTGGATAAATGCTTGTATGATCTCATGCTTACATACTTGTACACTCTTATTCTTAAATGTCCTCATATTCAATTAAGTGTAACTCCTTTATAAGACATTTATAAATGCTAATTAAGCAACAACTCTTTCTTTGTATCCACATGTGCCCACACTTGGATGACAATATATCTATATGCTTGGAGGCTGATTTTCACTTATCTAGATGATTACATGTTTCTATGTTCACATGCTTTGATGATTAGACATTCTTGCGCTCAAATGCTTTGTCGTTTGTGATTGGAAGCTAAATTGATTGGGCGGACAGAAAGAGGTATGTGTACTTGGTTGCTTAAATGCTTATATGCTTGTTTCCTCTCGTGCTCACATGCTTGTACACTCTCATTCTTAAATTCTCACATGTTCAATTGAGTGCTACTTCTTCATAAGAATTATTTATTAATTCTTAATAAGCATCAACCCTTTCTTTGTATTCACATATGCCCACACTTGAATGACGATATATTTATATGCTTGGACGCTGTTTTTCACTTGCTTTGATGATTACATGCTTCTTTGTTCTCATGCTTTTGTGATCGTATGTTCACATGTCTACATGCTTTGATGATCATATAATCCCACACTCACATGCTTGGATGCTTACATGTTTGATTGCTAACAGCTTCACATGTCTTGATAATCACATGCTCTCAAGATCAAATGCTTTGATAATGACGTTCTCCAAAACTCACATGCTTTGATGATCCCATGATCGAAAGTTTTGATGATTGCATGCTCCAATGCTCGAATGCATCGGTATTCACATGTTTAATATTCACACGCATGTGCACACGCTTGGGCGATGATATGTCTATATGCTCGGAGGCTTAAGTGAACAAGCAGTTGGACGTTTGTGTGCCCAAGTATTTGACGAAAATGCTTGAATGCGGAGGTGATATGACAATAAGAGGTATGTGTACTTGGTTGCTTAAATGCTTGATGCTTGTATAATTTAATGCTCACATGCTTGTACACTTTATAAGGCGTATTCATTAATTTTCTTTCACCATCAACCATTTCTTTGTATCCATATGTGCCCACCCTTGGATGAAGATGTCTATATGTTTGGAGGTTGATGTGCTCATGTAGTTGGATGCTCGTGCACTCACATGCTTTGATGATCGTGTTGAAATGCTAGTGTGATAGAATGTTAAAATATAAATGTTTGGATACTTAAATGTTCATGCGCTTGTATAATCACTTGCTCACATGTCTACTTTGATGGCCACATGTTCCTATGTTCACATGCTTTGATGATTACATGCTTTAATGATTATGTGCTCCTACATTCTCTTACTTTGATGATCATATGCTCACACGTCAACATGCTTTGATGATCATATGCTCTCATGATCACATGCTTGGTTGCTCACACGCTTGGATGCTCACATGCTTGATCGTTTTTACGTTCGCATGCCTCCATAATCACATGCTCCCGTGGTCAAATGCTTTATTAATCACATGTTTCGATACACACATTCTTTGATGATCCCATGCTCATATGCTTCGATGATTACATGTTGCCATCCGCACTCGTAATAATATTTACAAGTTTGATATCGCTAAACATTAGCACACACTTGGATGATGATTTGCCTATATGCTTGGATTCTTAAGCGAACATGTAGTTGGACGTTCTTGCGCTCAAATGCTTGGAGTATTATACTTGAACGCTACAATGAGTGGATGGTAAGAGGTATGTGTTCTTTGCTACTTAAATGCTCATATGTTTGTCTGCTATTATGCTCACATGCTTGTACACTCATTCTTGAATGCTCACATGTTCAATTATGTATAAATCCTTCATAAGATTTACATATTAATTCCCATTAAGCCCAACCCTTTCTTTGTATCCACATGTTACCACACTTGGATGACGATATATCTATATGCTTGGAGGTCGATGTTCACTTGCTTTGATGATTACATACTCCTACGTTGTCATGCTTTGATGATCGTGTGCTCACATATCTACATGCTTTGATTATCATACGGTTTGCTTGATTGATTACATGCTTGGATGCTCACATGTTTGCTTGGTCACACCTTCACAAGCCTTGATAATCACATGCTCCCATGGTTAGATGCTTTGATAATCACATTTTCCCATACTTAAATGGTTCGATAATCCCATGCTTTGACAATCACATGCTTCTGTGTCACATGCCTTGATAACCACATGTTCCTGTGATTAAATGCTTTGATAATGACATGCTCCCTTAGTCACATGCTTTGATGATTCCATTCTCACATGCTTTAATTATCACATGCTCCTATGCTCACTCCCATCAATTTTCACAAGTTTGATATGCACACACATGAGCACACACTTGGATGATGATTTGTGCTTGGATGCTTAAGTGAACATGCAATTAGATGTTCCTGTGCTCAAATGTTTTAAGGATTGTGCTTGAAAGCTAACAGTCATTAGGCGGTAAGAGGTATACATACTGGGTTGCTTAAATGCTCATATGCTTGTCTGCTCTTATGCTCACGTGTTTGTACACTCTCATTCTTAAATTCTCACATGTTCAATTATGTATAAATCCTTCATAAGATTTTCTTGTTAACTCCCGTTAAGCATTAACCCTCTCTTTGTATCCATATGTGCCCACACTTGGATGAAGATGTTTATATGCTTGGAGGTTGATGTGCTCATTTAGTTGGATGCTCGTGCACTTACATTCTTTGATGGTTGTGTTGAAATGCTATTGTGATTGAACGGTAAAATATATATTTATTTGGATACGTAAATATTCATGCGCTTGTATGATCACATGCTCACGTCTACTTTGATGGCAGCATGTTCCTTTGTTCACATGCTTTGACAATTGCGTGCTTTGATGATTACATGCTCCTACGTTCTCATGTTTCGAAGGTCGTGTGCTCACATGTCAACATGCTTTTATGATCATATGCTCCCATGCTCACATGATCACACGCTTGATTGATCACACGCTTAGATGCTTATATGTTTAATGCTTTGACCATCACATGCTCCTATGTTCAAGTGCCTTAATAATCACGTGCTCCTAGTGTTAAATTCTTTGATAATCACATTCTCCCATGGTCAGATGCTTTAATAATCACATGCTCCGATACTCATAAGCATTGCTGATTACATGCTTTGATGATCATATGCTCTCATGCTCACATGATCACATGCTTGGATGCTCATATGTTTGATTGTTCTTACGTTCATGTACCTTGATAATCATATGCTCCCGCGGTCAAATGCTTTAATAATCACATGCTCCAATACTCACATTCTTTGATGATCCCATGCTCATATGCTTTGATGATCACATGCTGCCCACCTTACTCGCAATAATATTTACAAGTTTGACATCCCTACACATGAGCACACACTTGGATGATGATTTGTCTCTATGCTTGGACTCTTACGTGAACATGCAGTTGGACGTTCTTGCGCTCAAATACTCATATGTTTATCTGCACTTATGCTCACATGTTTGTACACTTTCATTCTTAAATGCTCACATATTCAATCATGTATAAATTCTTCATAAGATTTACTTATTAACTCCCATTAGCGTCAACCCTTTCTTTGTATCCACATGTGACCACACTTGGATGACGATATATCTATATGTTTGGAGGCCAATGTTCACTTGCTTTGATGATTACATACTCCTATGTTGTCATGCTTTGATGATCGTATAGTCACATATCTACATGCTTTGATTATCATATGGTCTGCTTGATTGATCACATGCTTGGATGCTCACATGTTTGATTGGTCACACCTTCACATGCCTTGATAATCACATGCTCCCATGGTTAGATGCTTTGATAATCACATTTTGCCATACTTAAATGGTTCTATGATCCCATGCTTTGACAATCATATGCTCTCGTGTCATATGCCTTGATCACTACATTCTCCTATGATTAAATGCTTTGATTATCACATGCTCCCTTACTGACATGCTTTGATTATTCCATGCTCACATGCTTCAATTATCACATGCTTATATGCTCACTCACATCAATATTCACAAGTTTGATATGCACATACATGAGCACATACTTGGATGATGATTTGTTTATATGCTTGGATGCTTAAGTGAATATGCAGTTGGATGTTCTTGTGCTCAAATGCTTTGAGGATTGTGCTTGAAAGCTAAAAGTCATTAGGCGGTAAGAGGTATGCGTACTTGGTTGCTTAAATGCTCATATGTTTGTATGCTCTAATGCTTACATGCTTGTACACATTTTTAAACGCCCACTTGTTCAATTAAGGGTAACTACTTTGTAAGACTTATTCATTAATTCTCATTCAGCATCAACCTTAGCTTTGATGATCGTGCTGAAATGTTATGTGATTGGATGGTAAGGTATATATTTCTTTGGATACTTAAATGCTCATGTACTTGTATAATCGCATGCTTTGTTGAGCACATGCTTGCATGTCCTACTTGATTTGATCATCACATACTCACATGTCTACATGCTTTGATGATCATATAGTCCCACACTCACATGCTTATATGCTTACATGTTTGATTGCTAATACCTTCACATGTGTTGATAATCACATGCTCTCAAGATCAAATGCTTTGATAATGACCTTCTCCTAAACTCACATGCTTCGATGATCCTATGATCGAATGCTTTGATGATTGCATGCTCCAATGCTGAAATGCGTCGGTATTCACATGTTTAATATCCACACACATATGCACACGCTTGGACAATGATATGTGTATATGCTTGGAGGCTTTAGTGAACAAGCAGTTGGACGTTTTTGTGCCCAAATATTTGACGAAAATGCTTGAATGCGGTGGTGATATGACGGTAAGAAGTATGTGTACTTGGTTGCTTAAATGCTTGTATGCTTGTATAATCTAATGCTCACATGCTTGTACACTTCATAAGGCGTATTCATTACTTTTCATTCACCATCAACCCTTTCTTTGTATCCATATGTGCCCACACTTGGATGAAGATGTCTTTATGCTTGGAGGTTGATATGCTCATGTAGTTGGATGCTCGTGCACTCACATACTTTGATGATCGTGTTGAAATGCTAGTGTGATAGAACGGTAAAATATATATTTATTTGGATACTTAAATGTTCACGCGCTTGTATAATCACATGCTCGCGTGTCTACTTTGATCGCCACATGTTCCTATGTTCACAAGCTTAGATGATTACATGCTTTAATGATTACATGCTCCTACGTTCTCATGCTTCGATAATCGTATGCTCACATGTCAACATGCTTTGATGATCATATGCTCCCATGCTCACAGGATCATATGCTTGATTGATCACATGCTTGGATGCTCACATGTTTAATGCTTTGACTGTCACATGCTCTCATGTTCACATGCCTTGATAATCACATGCTCCTAGGGTTAAATTCTTTGATAATCACATTCTCTTATGGTCAAATGCTTTGATGATCATATGCTCCCATGCTCACAAGATCATATGCTTGATTGATCACATGCTTGGATGCTCACATGTTTAATGCTTTGACTGTCACATGCTCTCATGTTCACATGCCTTGATAATCACATGCTCCTAGGGTTAAATTCTTTGATAATCACATTCTCTTATGGTCAAATGCTTTGATAATCACATGCTCTGATACTCACATGCGTTAATGATTACATGTTTCGATAATCATATGCTCTCATGTTTCATTGAGCACACTCTTGGATGCTCACATGTTTGATCGTTCTTACATTCATATGTCTTGATAATCACATGCTCCGATACTCGTGTTCTTTGATGATCCCATTCTCGTATGCTTCGATGATCACATGCTGCTATGCTCACTTGCAATAATATTTACAAGTTTGTTATCCCTACACATGAGCACACACTTGGATGATGATTTGCCTATATACTTGTATTCTTAAGTGAACATGCAGTTGGACGTTCTTGCGCTCAAATACTTTGAGTATTATGCTTGAATGCTACAGTGATTGGATGGTAAGAGGTATGTGTACCTGGCTGCTTAAATGTTCATATGTTTGTCTGCTCTTATGCTCACATGCTTGTACACATTCGTTCTTAAATGCTCACATGTTCAATTATGTATAAATCCTTCATAAGATTTACTTATTAGCTCCCATTAAGCCTCAGTCCTTTCTTTGTATCCACATGTGACCACACTTAGATGACGATACTTCTATATGCTTGGTGGCCGATGTTCACTTGCTTTGATGATTACATACTCGTATGTTGTCACGCTTTGATGATCGTATGCTCACATAGCTACATGCTTCGATTATTATGTGGTCTGCTTGATTGATTACATGCTTGGATGCTCACATATTTGATTGGTCACACCTTCACATGTCTTGATAAGCACATGCTCCCATGATTAGATGCTTTGATAATCACCTTTTTCCATACTTGAATGGTTCGATGATCCCATGCTTTGACAATCACATGCTCTCATGATTAAATACTCTGATAATCACATGCTCGCTTACTCAAATGCTTTGACGATTCCATGCTAACATGCTTCGATTATCACATGCTCTTATGCTCACTCACATCAATATTCACACGTTTGATATGCACACATGAGCACACACTTGGATGATGATTTGTGTATATGCTTGGATGCTTAAGTGAACAAGCAGTTGGATGTTCCTGTGCGCAAATGCTTTAAGGATTGTGCTTGAAAGCTAAAAGCCATTAAGCGGTAAGAGGTATGCGTACTTGGTTGCTTAAATGCTCATATGCTTGTGTGCTCTAATTCTTACATGCTTGTACACATTCTTAAACGCCCACTTGTTCAGTTAAGGGTAACTACTTCGTAAAACTTATTCATTAATTCTCATTCAGCATCAACCTTAGCTTTGATAATCGTGCTGAAAAGTTATGTGATTGGACAATAAGATATATATTTATTTGGATACTTAAATGCTCATGTGCTTGTATAATCGCATGCTTTGTTGAGCACAAGCTCACATGTCTACTTCCTTAGATGGTCACATGCTCTAATGATCTCATGCTTTGATGGTCCTATCATCACATGTCTACATGTTTTGATGTTCATCTGCTCCCACGCTCACATCACATGCATGGATGCCCACATGTTTGATTGCTTACACGTTCACATGTTTTGACGATCACAAGCTCGCTTACTCACATGCTTTGATGATTCCATGCTAACATGCTTTGATTATCACATGCTCCTATGCTCACTCACATCAATATTCACAAGTTTGATATGCACACACGAGCACACACTTGGATGATGATTTGTGTATATGCTTGGATGCTTAAGGGTGCATTTGGTTCAATGTAAAATGTTTTCTAAGTGTAAAATATTTGTAGGGGAAAATACTTTTCGGAAAAGAAAATATTTTTAGGTGTTTGGTGGCATTTTAAAAAATATTTTTTAGTGTTTGGTTGTGTTCTTGAAAATGCCATAGAAAACACATTTTCTACTTGTTGCTCACATTTTCTCAGCTTTCAAACAATTATATAATATCATTTCTTAGCAAAGAAACACAAAAGAATCAAAACCCAAAACAAAAAATTTATCAAATTCGGTCAAATTGAGAGAAGAAGGAAAAGGGAGAGGCGACTAGGTTCGAAGGCAAGATCGCGCAGACGGGGCGAAGGCGAGATCGCGCGGAGGAAAAGGCAAGCACGAACAGATCGGGTTTATCGGAGATGGGTTTGAGCACGACGGAGGGGCTGAGGTGGCGCGATTAGATCGGCGATGGGTTTGAGCGGCGCTATAAGACCGGTGGGGCTGTGGGTCGGGGATTGACTGTTCTCCAGTGGTTTTTTTCCTCGCTTGGTGCTATCCAAGCAAGGCTAGGTATTGACTGTTCTCCATGTTAGGAAACTATGGGAAGTAGTTAAACTTAATGCATATGATCCAGTTAGTGCATCATGTATGCAGCACCAGTAAGCATGAGAAAGTAAAGTTTTGTTTGAGTAAGAACCTGTAACAGCAACAGTGTGCAGCATCAACACTTGGAACTGGACACCAGCAGCTTATTATAAGTGGCAGTTTATTAGTAAAGTTTTGTATCATCTTTGTAATTGAAGGTTCGCGTGCTAATTAATTGATTGTGTCATTTGCTTAATTGTTGATTAGGTAGAAGCCATGAGCTTAACAGTTAGTTAGACCATTAGATATGTGTAGCCAGCTGGGAGTTAGTTTTAGTCAGTTATGGTTTAGGGTTTTATAAAGGTTTTAGGGTATAGGGTTTAGTATTTAGGGTTTTAGATCCATACACCAATGCATTTATTTGTCATCACTTTGGATAGATTATATTTTATGTGTTCACATGAACATGCATTCATATATCATATGTTCTCACTTACCCATATGTTTATGTATTCTACTTGTCATCCTTTAGGTTGATCGTACATGTTCACATGCTTCTAAAATTTGTCAAATAATAACTTGTCAAAAAAAAAAGATTGTCAAATGTCAAATTCTTAAGTTATCACTTTGTAAGCATATAATTATTATATCCTATTGTTGTCTTTGTGTATTTTTGTATGAGGAAAAAGCATAAAATGGAAAAATTGACATCAAACTTGTTATTCTATTCTTTGGATTAAGATTAGTTGTAATTGATCAAGAATGCACTTTACTTTCCTAGCCATTGCCATGCAATCACATGCTTAGCTATACTCCTTAATGTTATTTTCTAGCATAAATTGGTCACATACCAATGCATTTCATATGTCATCTCATAGGGTAGATTATATGTGGTCTCATGCTCACACATCCATGCCTTCATTTGTCATCACATAGGATAGATTATATTCTATACTAACATGTTCATGCATCTCACATGCCCATTCATTCATATATCATATGTCCTTACTTAGCCTCATCCCATGACATGTTGAACACGAACACGACCCGTTCATTAAATGGGTTAGCCGTGTTGATCCGAATATGACTTGTACCCATTTAGCCTCAATCTATGACCTATTTACAAACGGGTTAGTTGTGTCAAGTTTGCAGGGGTCGTGTTGGATTTTGCCACCCCTATTTAGGGTTTTCGGGTATAGGGTCTAGGGTGTAGGGTGTAGAATTTAGGGCTAAGATTTTTAGATCCATTCATTCATTTGTCCCCACTTAGGATAGATTATATTCTAGGCTCACACGTTCATGCACCTCACATGCCCATGCATTTATATATAAGATGTTCTCACTTGCCCATATGCTTATGCATTCTACTTGTCATTCGTTAGGTTGATTGCACATGTTCACGTGCTTCTAAGATTTGTCAAATGTCAAATTCATAAGCTATCCATTTGTAAGCATATAACCTTCATGCCCCATTGTTGTCTCTGTGTCTTTTTTTATGACAAAAATGCGTAGAAAGGAAAAACCCTAGAATGTCTTTTATTTTTTTTTAATGTTGTCCAGATTTGCTCAGTTCTTTATTAAACCTTTGATGTCAGCCGATGCTACCAATAGAAATCAAAGCTGTTGATTCTGGTTTTTTGTTATTTTCTAACCTGACACTGTTACTTGCCTCTTTTTATTTATTGTTTATCTTCTCTCTCTCATGCAGATAATCAGATTAACTTGTCTGATGCTTGCAGAATGAACCAGGTAGTAGTTATTGTCTGATAATTATCGCTTATTCATGTGAAGCAAACCATGTTGGTACTGGTAGTGTTCATGTGAAAAATGGCACTTCTAATTGCATTCTTATGTGAAATTTGTTGCTTATGTACAGCTCCATAACCATTAAAGTATGGAGGGTCATCCATACCATAAATTGCTGCAGGTCAGTAGTTTAATTATTGTATTCTTGGAAGATTTGTGTTTTATTTGAAGTTGTAATTTAATTCCATAGTTTAATTCATATATACATTATTTCACTGCTCAATTACGATGCATACTTGAGTGTGCATCTTCCCAATGATGAACTAATTGAATGGGCATAAACTCTTAAAGCTCTCTCTCATTATTTGTGTTAACTTTGCTCTTAATTTTACTTTTACTCATGCTTTCAATCATTCCTGATCTCTGTTTTATCAAATTCTCAATTTCACTGAGGTGTGTAGATCATTTTGCTGCTAATGGTATACGTGGTTGTTCACTTTACAAAGGTTGGTTTTGAGGGAAGAATTTGTGTGGATCCTTTAGAGGTGATAACCTTATGTATTTTTTTTTTTGGATAATGTTATTGTGAAACAGATGGTAATGGATAATAAAGCTCATCAGTATTGTCATCCCAGTTGACACATTTTTATGGCCATCTGTGTGGATGCTTTAGAGGCGATAACCTTATGTTGAGCCATGTATTTTATGATGTAACTTTTAATATGCTATTTTCTGTTATCCTCTTTCTCAGAAACATTTATTGTACATTGTTTTACTCCTACTTTATAGATTTTTGTGCATGTTAACATGCCATTCTACGGGGGCCAATTCTTGATGCTCATTTGTTTCTTGCATTTTCTGATTGTTGAACATTGTCTTGATGAATTTTCTTTACACAACTTTCTACACCTTAGTTAAATCCAGTCAAATGGAACTTGACATGTAAATAAACCATTGTAGACTCGCATCAAATTTATTTTGTGAACTAAATACAGAAAGTATGCAATATATGAGGTAACAATATACTAAGTACCTTTTTTATCTTTAAATTTTCATTAGGTTTCTGATGAGGTGGGCATTATTTAAAATTTTGTATGCAAAGAATGGAGGGAATGTCTAAGGAGGATGGACTGTTCTTTATTTTTTTATTGAGTAGTATTAGTTGGGCTGCTTCATATTCTGCTTCTTTGTTGGTTCTGTTGAATGTTATTGGTTCATTATTTGATATTTCCTTATGATGCCCTAGCCTATTAGATTTTATGTTATGTTAGCCCTCTGTTGTTGTTCATTGAGACTGGTGGAAATAACGAAGATTCTCGTTATTTATACATATGTCCACTTGCTTTTGCCTTAGCTCACATGGTAAGCAAAACAATTTCTTGTCATATACATATATGTCATTAGCATAGATATTTTATGCAATTTTGATGATCGGTACTTGGAAACTACTTCAAAATTGGGTTGCCTTGCAACCATATCTTCTATGACATTATTCTTTCTGCCCTTTTCTTTTTTCAATTTATTTATAAATGTGCAAGATTAGAAGAGAGACCTTACAAATTTGAAATAATAGGGCATGGACTTATTCAATCTATATTGCCACTGTGTAAATTGATTGTTCAATATCTGAAGGAAGCTAGAAGCTTGAGTCGTTTATTTACCATCTGAGCTATGTGGTTAGCATAATAAGCTATGACAGGTTTAATCTGTTTTTGGATTTTTTTTTACTGGTTAATTGGTATGTTTTTCTTGATCTTTACAATTCCACACTCACTTTTAGCTTATAGTAACTTTTATTTCCAGAGATTTCTTCTTTGACTATAAAACCATACAACAAATTGACACCCTTAATCTGTAGAATGGGATTTGTTGGACTTTCTTGTTCTAGATGATTTTGGTGCCTTTGTGGTACCAAGTAAGAGAGAATATGTTTTAAACTCGACAAATCATATTTTTCAAAGAAATCATGTCATTACATTCCTTTTCTTCTTTCTTTTTCTCAAATATTCAACCGTCAACTCTCTAATGTGAAATTATTGGGCTATGCTGATATGAAATTATCTCTTGAAATATGAAACTATCTCTTTTCTATGAGTTGATTGTTTAGCAACTTTTTGAGTACTAATGACACATGAGGCTTCTTGAACTTGAAAGAAAATCAATGCCAATCTACCCGTGTTTTGCTTTATACTTTTGCTGCATTAGAATAAAACTCCTAAAGGCATGGACCTATCAAGCTACTCTTCTATGTGTTAACAGTCTTTTCAATCTTTGAAGGAAGCTAGAAGCTCTAGTAGTTGTTTTTTTGTCTGAGTTTTGTGCTTTATGTAAGCTAAGACAGGTTTGATCCGTGTTACCTAATAATAGAATTCTGAACTTTTTTTTTTTTTTCAATTTATTTATAAATATGCTGGATTAGAAGGGAACTCCTTACAAATTTGAAATAACTGGGCATGCACTTATACAATCTATGTTGCCATTGTGTAAATTGTTTGTTCAATCTCTGAAGGAAGCTAGAAGCTTGAGTGGTTTATTTTCCATCTAAACTATGCAATTAGCATAAGCTACGACAGGTTTTATCGGCATTTTCTGTTTTCTTTATTTATGAATTTCTTAACTAGTTGATTGGTTTTATTTATTTTATTTTAATCTTTAGAGTTTTAAATTTTCACTTATTAGCATAGAGTAGGTATTATTTCTAGACTATTTTTCTATGACTCTAAAACCATACAAAAAATTGACACCCTTAAGCTGTGGTATGGGCCATGTTGTACTTTATTGTTTTAGATGATTTTAGAGCCTATGTGGTACCAAGTAAAAGAGAATTTGATTTAAACAAAAAAAAAATCATATTTTTCAAAGCAATCACAACTAGTTTGAATTCAATCTTTTTATATTTTGATCTTGAAATATACTCGAGATGTATTGAGGAAGAATTTTCCATAACTATATGTAGATGGAAATAATTTACTTTTGTGTCTTGAATTCCTGTGTACTTGATACTTCTAAAGTTTGTTCCTCTCTCTCTTTCTTGATGGTCTTTTGCAGCCCTTTGATCTGTTGTATTGCCTTAGGCATTAATCAATGTCTCCAGACATTGATGTTTTACAGGATCTTCTTTTGCAGCCTGCAGGATCGGTACCCTTCTTTCATGCTCTTTGATTTTTCATTTTTGTTTTTAAATATTTTAGAATATTGTTTCTTAGCAATATTTGTGTTCCAAAATTTTATCTTGATTCAGAAGTTGCTAGGAGGAACTATGTGCTGCCTACAACAACTCAAAAATTCTTGCTTGCCATGTAGGAACGTAGAGAACAATACTTTGGACCTATACCTACAAAATTGCTGAGTGTTCTAAATTTTAGGTGTTGTGGATTTTTTTTTTTTTCTGCCTTTCATACACACATATATATGGGGATTGCTTTTTAACATGGATTTGGTTCTGCCGTGTGTGCCAAATCCTGGAACTAGTTATATTTTTACTTCTCTCACAGTCTCTCTTTAATTAATATAGAACTCAATACTTATTTCTTTCTTTAATTTTGATTTTTCCCATTTCTTTTTGGATATTAAGCTAGTCTACATTGTATTGTTTTACCTAACTAGGGCTTAGTAATGCAGCCATAAAGCCTACTATATTCTATTTAAGACCATAGAACATATCGTGATTAATTTCATAAACTGATACTTAATTCCAAAACTTGGATGACTATTTTTTTGTTGACTGTATGGAATTGTCAGGGGACACGATAGTATATTACTATTGTAGTATAATAACTACTTAATATCACCTTTTTCTATATTAAAGTCCAATTGTATGTCTTATAGTTAAATTTGCAAGCCTGAGGTCCATCTTATCAGCAAACATTATGCTACCTAATTTAAACTTCCCTTCTTCTTTTAGTAACCATAGCATTTATAGTGCAGAAAATATGGAAATCCATTCAATACTATAGTTATTCCATCACCTCCATATGTAGCTCCTTCTCTTGCAACCGCACCACACTATGAAAAAGCCTCTCGGAAACCAGCATTGGACCTTCTGCCCCAGAAATATCAAAGTCTACTGGAGCTGGAAAGTGTTCACAACCAAGAGGGTGACTTGAATTGCTATTATAGGGGCTTCAATACTTTTTGCATTGGTGCATGTTTAGATGCGTGAAAGGAAGGCAAGAGAAAGACAATGCTAAGAGCCATGATACCGGTGTACCTATAAGGCCTCTAGAGAAAAGCCTAAATACAGTAAATTGCCAGAGCCAAATTCTCCAATGGAGAAAGGTATATCTTTTATTGTCCATTTATATCTTCAAACTTGTTAAAATTTCCTTATCTCTTACATTCAGGTCTAGTTGAAAATTGTCTTATTGAATATAGTTAGCTGCACCAAGAGGGAGGGTTGCAAAACCACCAGATAGTTATGTTGAAGACAATGGAAGAACAGTTGTATTTCCAAAGGTTCAGAATGCACAGGAGGTAGATGTGAAAACCACACCTGCAGTTTCACATCCCAAAAAGTATCATGATTCAGACATGAGCAGCATGGATATGGAGTTCTTGCCGCCACCACCTCCATGTTTTTTTTTCCTTTTAAGAAGGTCTCAGTGGAACCGATGGTACCTTTCAATGTAACTACAAGTATACATCCTTCTTAGAGTCCAAATGTAAGTTCTGCAAAAGCTTTTACGGTTGCGTTGCGTTGCTTCAGGAGTATACGAATAGACTTTCTCATGAGCTAATTGATGGAAAGGTATGATTCTTTTAGCTTAATAAGAACTAATTACCAGGATGACCGCGTGGATGTTTGATTGTGTGGCTTCTGCTACGGAAATAGTATCATGCATGTTAACCATTTATTGTCTTTTTTTTTTTCATCTTCGACATCCTCAAAATTAGTATTGAAGTCTTAATCACATTTACCTATAAGCATGAAAATAAATTACATTCACTTTTCCCCAAGTTTCAAGTAAAGTGGATAAGTTTTGTGTTAATTAACGTTCAAGTTTTCCTTCAAAAGTCCTTTTAAACGTAGTATATCTTATATGCTTGAGACAACCTATTAGTGAACTCCTCCCGCTCCCCCCACTTTCTTCTTCTCTCTCTCTCTCTCTCTCTTGCATTGGCCCTATTTTCTAGTAACACCTTATGATTTGAGATCCTAATAGTTAATCAATTAATAGAATGAAGGAGGTTTAAAGAAATTAGCAGCATCAATCGTATTTCCAATCCGTTAGTATACACCTAATAGAATTCTGAGCATTCCTTACATTAGCCATTTTGTGAAAGTATGCAGTATTTTGATCCCCAGTATTTATCCACAAACTCCTCAATTTCAGCCTCAGAATAGCCTCCTCAGCATTTTTTGACATATAATAATGCCACAACTCTTTTTCTATTTTCTGGAGTCTAGGCATTCCTGGACAACTGAGAAGACCTTTTTGAACCTTTTCCAAATCCTTTCTAACCATTTGGAATCTCAGACTCATGCTCCTAAAATTTTTTTTTTTATTGAACTTCCTGAACACCATCTTTGTTAATTAATTGATCTTTCCATTTTGGGGTATGTCCTTAAATGATTATAACTTGCTCTGATCCAGAGTTTAATGTTGAAAAGTGGGCATTATTCCCAAATGCAATATAATTTGCATTTAAGCTAACGTAAGTTGTACTTCGAGGAGAAAGAATAGAGGAAGTAAATAATTGACTTCATGAAAAATCCTTGATATCTTTTGTGCCATTGATACAGCCATGGGCATTCTTACTTAAGAATTTGTAGACATAATTTCATAAGAACGTGTAGTATTTCTATTTGATCTAGGTTTTTTTGTTATATTATAGATCTATAATGTGATTCTCAATTTGATATGCTTGTCTTGCATTGAATTATATATTTTGTTTAGCTCATTGTGAGCATTTAATTATCTGATTGTCTTGCATTTATAATTAGTAGCTAATTATGATGTCATTTATTTATGGGATTCAAATTTTCTTTATGCTTTTATACTCCTGAAATTTTCTGTAAAAATGAATCCATGAATTGTTGGACTTATCTTTTTAATTGCATCAGGCACTCTTGGAGTCCATGGGGGGCTAGTGGATGCTACGACAGAAAAGAATGTGGCTTTATTGACTATAAAAGCTGATTTGAGGGATCTATCTACAATTCCATCAATATGTTGTGTTTCAGTTGCCCTCTAATAGCCTGCTGGTGAGTTTTGGTCATTAATATAGAAATGCTAGAGTCATAGCTTATATAACAAGCCTAGTTTCCTTCTTGGAGTTTTAGATATGTTTTTAAAGATTTTGATAGTTATTTATTTTTGAAAACCTAAATATATATATATATATATATATATATGTATGTATACACACACACACACACTTAACATAAGTATAAAATACTAGGAAGCACCATTATGGTAACGGGTATAGGTATGGGTACGATACATCGACATAGCAATTTTTGAAAAATTAGCACTTACCTAAGAAGCACGGGTATAGGTACAACACTGGTAAATCATACCAAATGAAATATCTATGCTTCCTAGATAAAATACCTATATATATAGATACACACATAATACACATGCATATATAAATTAAATTATTTGCCTTATTCCAACATTCACAAAATTACACTTGATTGTAAAACCTCTCAAAATTATGTTTTGATGCCCAATTTTTTTTTTCAAATTCCATTTTTGACCCCACAAATTTTTCAAATTACATTTTTTACTACACAACTTTTCCAAATTACAATTTCATCCAAACTTTTTTTAAATTATAAATTGATCCTCAAGGTTTTTAAAAATTACAAAAACCCTTAAAGTTCAAAATTTGCATAGAAGTTCATGAGGTTATAAGAATCACCATTCCATTACTAAATTTCAAAAAGGGAATTTCCTTCAAGCACAATAAAATTGTCAAAGGACATTCTTCTCACACTTTCTAATTATTCAACCTTTATCTCCCTTTTTTGTATCTTTGTATCTTTTTGCATGAGAAAAATGCGTTGAAAGGAAAAAGTGCTAATCAAACTTTTTATGCTTTGGCTTGGAATGAGGTTAGTTGTATTTAATTCAAGAATGTAATTTACTTTCCTAGCCAATGTCATGCAACCACATGCATAGCTATACTCTTTAATGTTGTTTTCTACCATAAGTTGTTAATATGCCCGTGCATTCACATATCATCTCCGAGGGTAGACCATATGTGCTCTCACATATTCATGCATTCATTTGTCATCACTTAGGAAATATTATATTGCTTGCTCACATGTTCATGCATTGATATCATATGTCCTCAATTAGGACTTATATTCCATGCTCACATGTCCATGCTCTTTGTAACTCACATGCTTTGATGATCTCATGCTCGTATGTTTTGGTGATTGCATGCCACAATGCTCAAATGCCTTGATATTCACATGTTTAATATCCACACACCTGTGCATACACTTTGGATGATAATATGTCTATATGCTTAGAGGCTTAGGGGATCATGCAGTTGGATATTTGTGCGCTCAAGTGTTTGACAAATGTGCTAGAATATGGAGGTGATTGGATGAAAAAAGGTATGTGTACTTGGTTCTTTAAATGTTCATATGTTTGTATGCTCTAATGCTTACATGCTTGTACACATTCTTAAACGCCCACTTTTTCAATTAAGGGAAACTACTTCGTAAGACTTAATCATTAATTCTCATTCAGCATCAACCTTAGCTTTGATGATCGTGCAGAAAAGTTATGTGATTGGATGGTAAGGTATATATTTATTTGGATACTTAAATGCTCATGTGCTTGTATAATCGCGTGCTTTGTTGCGTGCATGCTTGCATGTCTACTTGATTTGATCATCACATGCTCACATGTCTACATGCTTTGATGATCATATGGTCTCACACTCATATGCTCACATGCTTACATGTTTGATTGCTAACACCTTCACATGTCTTAATAATCACATGCTCTCAAGATCAAATGTTTTGATAATGACCTTCTCCTAAACTCACATGCTTTGATGATCCTATGATCGAATGCTTTGATGATTACATGCTCCAATGCTGAAATGCATCGGTATTCACATGTTTAATATCCACACGCATGTGCACATGCTTGGACGATGATATGTGTATATGCTTGGAGGTTTAAGTGAACAAGCAGTTGGGCGTTTTTATGCCCAAATATTCGACGAAAATGCTTGCATGCGGAGGTGATATGACGATAAGAGGTATGTGTACTTGGTTGCTTAAATGCTTGTATAATCTAATACTCACATGCTTGTACACTTCATAAGGCGTATTCATTACTTTTCATTCACCATCAACCCTTTCTTTGTATCTATATGTGCCCACACTTGGATGAAGATGTCTATATGCTTGGAGATTGATGTGCTCATATAGTTGGATGCTCGTGCACTCACATGCTTTGGTGATCGTGTTGAATGCTAGTGTGATAGAACGGTAAAATATATATTTATTTGGATACTTAAATGTTCACGCGCTTGTATGATCACATGCTCGTGTGTCTACTTTGATCGCCACATGTTCCTTTGTTCACACGTTTTGATGATAATATGCTTTAATAATTACATGCTCTTACGTTCTCATGTTTCGATGATTGTGTGCTCACATGTCAACATGCTTTGATGATCATATGCTCCTATGCATACATGATCACATGCTTGATTGATCACATGCTTAATGCTTTGACTATCACATGCTCCCATGTTCACATGCCTTAATAATCACACGCTCCTAGGGTTAAATTCTTTGTTAATCACATTCTCCGATGGTCAAATGCTTTGATAATCATATGGTCAAATTCTTTGTTACCCACACTTGGATGACGATATATAGGTGCTTGGAGGTTGTTTTTCACTTGCTTTGATGATTACATGCTTCTATGTTCTCATGCTTTGGTGTTTGTATGCTCACGTGTGTATGCTTTGATGATCATATGGTCCTACACTCACATGCTTACATGTTAGATTGCTAACACCTTCACATGTCTTGATAATCACATGCTCTCATGATCAAATGCTTTGATAATGACCTTCTCCTAAACTCACATGCTTCGATGATCCTATGATCGACTGCTTTGATGATTGCATGCTCCAATGCTCAAATGCATTGGTATTCACATGTTTAATATCCATACGCATGTGCACATGTTTGGATGATGATATGTCTATATGCTTGGAGGCTTAAGTGAACAAGCAGTTAGACGTTTGTGTGCCTAAATATTTGATGAAAATGCTTGAATGCGGAGGTGATATGACAATAAGAGGTATGTGTGCTTGGTTGCTTAAATATTTGTATAATCTAATGCTCACATGTTGGTACACTTTCTAAGGCGTATTCATTAATTTTCGTTCACCATCAACCCTTTCTTTGTATCCATATGTGCCCACACTTGGATGAAGATGTCTATATGCTTGGAGGTTGATATGCTCGTGTAGTTGGATGCTCGTGTACTCACATGCTTTAATGATCGTGTTGAAATGCTAGTGTGATAGGACGGTAAAATATAGATTTATTTGGATACGTAAATGTTCACGTGCTTGTATGATCACATGCTCGTGTGTCTACTTCGATGGCCATATGTTCCTATGTTCACATGTTTTAATGATTACATGTTTGAATAATTACATGCTCCTACGTTCTCTTGCTTTGATGATCGTATGCTAACATGTCAACATGCTTTGATGATCATATACTCCCATGCTCAAATGCTTTGTGGATTTTTGATTAGAAGCTAAATTGATTGGGCGCACGGCAAGAGGTATGTGTACTTGGTTGCTTAAATGCTCATATGCTTGTCTGCTCTCATGCTCACATGCTTGTGCACTCTCATTCTTATATTCTCACATGTTCAATTGAGTGTAACTCCTTCGTAAGAATTATTTATTAATTCTCAATAAACATCAACCTTTTCTTTGTATCCACATATGCCGAGACTTGGATGACGATATATCTATGTGCTTGGAAGCTGATTTTCACTTGCTTTGATGATTACATGCTTCTGTGTTCTCACGCTTTGATGATCGTATGCTTATATGTCTACATGCTTTGATGATCATATGGTCCCACACTTGCATGCTCACATGCTTGGATGCTTACATTTTTGATTGCTCACACCTTCACATGTCTTCATAATCACATGCTCTCAAGTTCAAATGCTTTGATAATGACCTTCTCCTATACTCATAGGCTTTGATGATCCCATAATCGAATGCTTTGATGATTGCATGCTTTGATGATTGCATGCTCCAATGCTTAAATGCATCGGTATTCACATGTTTAATATCCACACTCGTGCACATGCTTGGACGATGATATGTCTATATGCTCAGAGGCTTAAGTGAACAAGCAGTTGCACGTTTGTGTGCCCAACTATTTGACAAAAATGCTTGAATGCGGTGGAGATATGACAATAAGAGGTATGTGTACTTGGTTACTTAAATGCTTGTATGCTAGTATATCGTAATGCTCGCTTGTACACTTCATATGGCGTGTTTATTAATTTTCATTCACCATCAATCTTTTATTTGTATCCATATGTGCTCATGTAGTTGTATGCTCGTGCACTCACATGCTTTGATGATTGTGTTGAAATGCTAGTGTGATTAAACGGTAAAATATATATTTATTTGGAAATTTAAATGTTCATGCGCTTGTATGATCACCTGCTCACATATCTACGTTGATGGCCACATGTTCTTATGTTCACATGCTTTGATGATTACATGCTCCTACGTTCTCATGCTTCGATGTTCGTATGCTCACATGTCAACATGCTTTGATGATCATATGCTCCCATGCTCAAATGATCACATGCTTAGATGCTCACATGTTTAATACTTTGACTATCACATGCTCTTATGTTCACATTTCTTGATAATCACATGCTTCTAGGGTTAAATTCTTTGATAATCACATTCTCCCATGGTCAAATGCTTTCATAATCACATGCTCCGATACTCACACGCGTTAATGATTACATGCTTCAATGATCATACACTCTCATGCTCACACAATCGCGTGCTTGGTTGATCACACGCTTGGATGCTCACATGCTTGATCGTTTTTACGTTCACATGCCTCCATAATCACATGCTCCTGTGGTCAAATGCTTTATTAATCACATGTTTCGATACACACATTCTTTGATTTTCCCATGCTCATATGCTTCGATGATTACATGCTGCCATCCTCACTAGCAATAATATTTACAAGTTTGATATCGCTACACATGAGCACACACTTGGATGATGATTTGCCTATATGCTTGGATTCTTAAGTGAACATGCATTTGGACGTTCTTACGCTCAAATGCTTTGAGTATTATGCTTGAACGCTACAGTGAGTGGACGATAAGAGGTATGTGTTCTTGGCTGCTTAAATGCTCATATACTTGTCTGCTATTATGCTCACATGTTCAATTATGTATAAATCCTTCATAAGATTTACATATTAATTCCCATTAAGCCTCAACGCTTCTTTGTATCCACATGTTACCACACTTGGATGACGATATATTTATATGCTTGGAGGTCGATGTTCACTTGCTTTGATGATTACATATTCCTATGTTGTCATGCTTTGATGATCGTGTGCTCACATATCTACATGCTTTGATTATCATACGGTTTGCTTGATTGATCACATGCTTGGATTCTCACATGTTTGCTTGGTCACACCTTCACAAGTCTTGATTGATCACATGCTTAGAGGTCGATGTTCACTTGCTTTGATGATTACATACTCCTATGTTGTCATGCTTTGATGATCGTGTGCTCACATATCTACATGTTTTGATTATCATACGGTTTGCTTGATTGATCACATGCTTGGATTCTCACATGTTTGCTTGGTCACACCTTCACAAGTCTTGATAATCACATGCTCTCATTGTTAGATGCTTTGATAATCACATTTTCCCATACTTAAATGGTTCGATGATCCCATGCTTTGACAATCACATGCTCCTGTGTCACATGCCTTGATAACCACATATTCCCGTGATTAAATGCTTTGATAATGACATGCTCTCTTAGTCACATGCTTTGATGATTCCATTCTGACATGCTTCTATTATCACATGCTCCTATGCTCACTCCCATCAATAGTCACATCGTTCTCATGTTTCGATGATCGTATACTCACATGTCAACATGCTTTTATGATTATATGCCCCCATGCTCACATGATCACATGCTTGATTGATCACACGCTTAGATGCTCATATGTTTAATGCTTTGACTATCACATGCTCCTATGTTCACATGCCTTAATAATTACATGCTCCTAGGGTTAAATTCTTTGATAATCACATTCTCCTATGGTCAGATGCTTTGATAATCACATGCTCTGATACTCACATGCGTTGCTGATTACATGCTTTGATGATCATATGCTCTCATGCTCACATGATTACATGCTTGGATGCTCATATGTTTGATTGTTCTTACGTTCATATGCCTTGATAATCACATGCTCCCGCAGTCAAATGCTTTAATCACATGCTCCGATACTCACATGCTTTGATGATCCCATGCTCATATGCTTCGATGACCACATGCTACCCTCCTTACTCGCAATAATATTTACAAGTTTGACATCCCTACACATGAGCACACTCTTGGATGATGTTTTGTCTCTATGCTTGGACTCTTAAGTGAACATGCAGTTGGACGTTCTTGCGCTCAAATGCACATATGTTTGTCTGCTCTTATGCTCACATGTTTGTACACTCTCATTCTTAAATGCTCACATGTTCAATCAGGTATAAATCCTTCATAAGATTTACTTATTAACTCTCATTAGCGTCAACCCTTTCTTTGTATCCACATGTGATTACACTTGGATGACGATATATCTATATGTTTGGAGGCTAATGTTCACTTGCTTTGATGATTACATACTCCTATGTTGTCATGCTTTGATGATCGTATAGTCATATATCTACATGCTTTGATTATCATATGGTCTGCTTGATTGATCACATACTTGGATGCTCACATGTTTGATTGGTCACACCTTCACATGCCTTGATAATCACATGCTCCCATGGTTAGATGCTTTGATAATCACATTTTGCCATACTTAAATGGTTCGATGATCCCATGCTTTGACAATCACATGCTCCCGTGTCACATGCCTTGATCATCACATTCTCCCATGATTAAATGATTCGATAATCACATGCTGCCATGCTCACTCGCAATAATATTTACAAGTTTGTTAAGCTACACATAAGCACACACTTGGATGATGATTTGCCTATATGCTTGGATTCTTAAGTGAACATGCAGCTGGACATTCTTGCGCTCAGATGCTTTGAGTATTATGCTTGAATGTTACAGTGTTGGGATGGTAAGAGGTATGTGTACCTGGCTGCTTAAATGCTCACATGCTTGTCTGCTCTTATGCTCACATGCTTGTACACATTAGTTCTTAAATGCTCACATGTTCAATTATGTATAAATCCTTCATTAGATTTACTTATTAACTCCCATTAAGCCTCAACCCTTTCTTTGTATCCATATGTGACCACACTTAGATGACGATATTTCTATAGGCTTGGTGGCCGATGTTCACTTGCTTTGATGATTACATTCTCCTATGTTGACACGCTTTGATGATTGTATGCTCTCATATCTACATGCTTTGATTATTATGTGGTCTGCTTGATTGATCACATGCTTGGATGCTTACATGTTTGATTGGTCACATCTTCACATGTCTTGATAATCACATGCTCACATGATTAGATGCTTTGATAATTACCTTTTCCCATGCTTAAATGGTTCGATGATCCCATGCTTTGACAATCACATGCTCCTATGATTAAATGCTTTGATAATCACATGCTCGCTTACTCACTTGCTTTGACGATTCCATCCTAACATGCTTCGATTATCACATGCTCCTATGCTCACTCACATCAATATTCACATGTTTGATATGCACACATGAGCACACACTTGGATGATGATTTGTGTATATGCTTGGATGCTAAAGTGAACAAGCAGTTGGATGTTCTTGTGCGCAAATGCTTTGAGGATTGGGCTTGAAAGCTAAAATTCATTAGGCTGTAAGAAATATGCGTACATGGTTGCTTAAATGCTCATATGCTTGTGTGCTCTTTGGCTTACATGCTTGTACACTTTCTTAAACGTCCACTTGTTCAATTTAGGGTAACTAATTCATAAGACTTATTCATTAATTCACATTCAGCATTAACCTTAGCTTTGATGATCGTGCTGAAAAGTCATGTGATTGGACGGTAAGATATATATATATATATATATTTATTTGGTTACTTAAATGCTCATGTTATTGTATAATCGCATGCTTTGTTGTGCAAATGCTCACATGTCTACTTGATTTGATTATCACATGTCTACTTTCTTTGATGGTTACATGCTCCAATGTTCATGCTTTGATGGTCCTATCATATTACATGTCTATATGCTTGATGTTCATCTGCTCCTACGCTCAGATCGCATGCATGGATGCTCATATGCTTTGACGATCACATGCACCCATGCTCACTCTCATTAATATTCACAAGTTTGATATATACACACATGAGCATACTTGGATGATTTGTGTATATGCTTGGATGCTTTAGTGAGCATGCAGCTAGACATTCTTGTGCTCAAATGGTTTGACGATTGTTCTTCAAAACTAAAGTGAATGGGCGATAAGTGATTTGTGTATTTGGTTGCTTAAATGCTTGTATGATCTCATGCTCACATGCTTATACACGCTCATTCCTAAATGCCCATATGTTCAATTATGTATAAATCCTTAATAAGATTTACTTATTAGCTCCCATTAAGCATCAACCCTTTTTTTGTATCCACATGTGACCACACTTGGATGATGATATATCTATATGCTTGGAGGTTGACGTTCATTTGCTTTGATGATTACATACTCCTATGTTGTCATGCTTTGATGATCGTATGCTCACATATCTACATGCTTTGATTATCATATGGTCTGCTTGATTGATCACATACTTTGATGCTTACATGCTTGATTGTCACACCTTCATATGCCTTGTTAATCACATGCTCCCATGGTTAGATGCTTTGATAATCACATTTTCCTATAATTAAATGGTTTGAGGATCCCATGCTTTGACAATCACATGCTCCCGTGTCACATACCTTGATAATCACATGCTTCCATGATTAAATGCTTTGATAATCACAAGCTCGCTTACTCATATGCTTTGATGATTCCATGCCAACATGCTTCGATTATGACATGCTCCTATGCTCACTCAAATCAATATTCACAAGTTTGATATGCACACACATGAGCACACACTTGGATTACAATTTGTGTATTAGCTTGGATGCTTAAGTGAATATGTAGTTGGATGTTCCCATGCTCAAATGCTTTTTAGGATTGTGCTTGAAGGCGAAAAGTCATTAGGCGGTAAAAGGTATGCGTACATGCTCATATGCTTGTGTGCTCTAATGCTTACATGCTTGTACACATTCTTAAACGCCCACTTGTTCAATTAAGGGTAACTACTTCGTAAGACTTATTCATTAATTCTCATTCAGCATCAACCTTAGCTTTGATGACCGTGCTAAAAAGTTATGTGATTGGACAATAAGATATATATTTATTTGGATACTTAAATGCTCATGTGCTTATATAATCGCATGCTTTGTTGAGCGTATGCTCACATGTCTACTTGATTTGTTCATCACATGCTCACATGTCTGCTTCCTTTGATGGTCACACGCTCCAATGTTCTCATGCTTTGATGGTCTTATCATATCACATGTCTACATGCTTTGATGTTCATCTGCTCCCACGCTCACATCACATGCATGGATGCCCACATGTTTGATTGCTTACACGTTCACATACTTTGACGATCAAATGGTTCCTTGTTCACATGCCTTGAAAACCACATGCTTCCATGATTAAATGCTTTGATAATCACAAGCTCGCTTACTTATATGCTTTGATAATTCCATGCTAACGTGCTTCGATTATCACATGCTCCTATGCTCACTTACATCAATATTCACGAGTTTGATATGCACACACATGAGCACACACTTAGATTATGATTTGTGTTTATGCTTGGATGCTTTAGTGAACATGCTGTTGGATGTTCCTGTGCTCAAATGCTTTGAGGGTTGTGCTTGAAAGTTAAAAGTCATTAGGCGGTAAGAGGTATGCGTACGTGGTTGCTTAATTGCTCATATGCTTGTGTGCTCTAATGCTTACATGCTTGTACACATTTTAAACGCCCACTCTTTCAATTAAGGGTAACTACTTCATAAGACTTATTTAATATTCTCATTCAGCATCAACCTTAGCTTTGATGATCGTGCTGAAAAGTTATGTGATAGACGGTAAGATATATATTTATTGGGATACTTAAATACTCATGTGCTTATATAATCGCATGCTTTGTTGAGCGTATGCTCACATGTCTACTTGATTTGTTCATTACATGCTCACATGTCTACTTCCTTTTATGGTCACACGCTCCAATGTTCTCATGCTTTGATGGTCTTATCATATCACATGTCTACATGCTTTGATGTTCATCTGCTCCCACACTCACATCACATGCATGGATGCCCACATGTTTGATTGCTTGCACGTTTACATGCTTTGACGATCAAGTGGTTCCATGTTTACAATCTATGTTGCCACTGTGTAAATTGCTTGTTCAATCTCTGAAGGAAGCTAGAAGCTTGAGTGGTTTATTTTCCATCTAAGCTATGCAGTTAGCATAAGCTACGGTAGGTTTTATTGGCATTTTTAGTTTTCTTTATTTATGAATTTCTTAACTAGTTGATTGGTTTTATTTATTTTATTTTAATCTCTAGAGTTTTAAATTTTCACTTATTTGCATAGAGTAGGTATTATTTCTAGACTATTTTTCTATGACTCTAAAACCATACAAAAAATTGACACCCTTAAGCTGTGGTATGGGCTATGTTGTACTTTCTTGTTTTAGATGATTTTAGAGCCAATGTGGTACCATGTAAAAGAGAATTTGGTTTAAACAAAAAAAAAAAATCATATTTTTCAAAGCAATCACAACTAGTTTGAATTCAATCTTTTTATATTTTGATCTTGAAATATACTCGTGATGTATTGAGGAAGAATTTTCCATAACTATATGTAGATGGAAATAATTTACTTGTGTGTCTTGAATTCTTGTGTACTTGATACTTCTAAAGTTTGTTCCTCTCTCTCTCTCTCTTTCTTGATGGTCTTTTGCAGCCCTTTGATCTGTTGTATTGCCTTAGGCATTAATCAATGTCTCCAGACATTGATGTTTTACAGGATCTTCTCTTGCAGCCTACAGGATCTGTACCATTCTTTCATGCTCTTTGATTTTTCATTTTTTTTTTTAAATATTTCAGAATATTGTTTCTTAGCAATATTTGTGTTCCAAAATGTTATCTTGATTCAGAAGTTGCTAGGAGGAACTATGTGCTGCCTACAACAACTCAAAAATTCTTGCTTGCCATGTAGGAACGTAGAGAACAATACTCTGAACCTATACCTGCAAAATTGCTTAGTGTTCTAAATTTTAGGTGCTGTGAATTTTTTTTTTTTTTTTTTTCTGCCTTTCATACACACATATATATGGATTGCCTTTTAACATGGATTTGGTTCTACAGTGTGTGCCAAATCCTGGAACTAGTTATGTTATTTCAGCCTCAGAATAGCCTCCTCAGCATTTTTTGACATATAATAATGCCACAACTCCTTTTCTATTTTCAGGAGCCTAGGCATTCCTGGACAATTGAGAAGACCTTTTTGAACCTTTTCCAAGTCCTCCCTAACCATTTGGAATCTCAGACTCATGCTCCTAAAATTTTTTTTATTAAACTTCCTGAACACCATCTTTGTTAATTAATTGATCTTTCCATTTTGGGGTATGTCCTTAAATGATTATAACGTGCTCTGATCCAGAGTTTAAAGTTGAAAGGTGTGCATTATTCCCAAATGCAATATAATTTGCATTTTAGCTTATGTAAGTTGTGCTTCGAGGAGAAAGAATAGAGGTAGTAAATAATTGACTTCATGACAAATCCTTGATATCTTTTGTGCCATTTATACAGCTATGGGCATTCTTACTGAAGAATTTGTAGACATAATTTCATAAGAACGGGTAGTATTTCTATTTGATCTAGGTTTTTTGGTTATATTATAGATCTATAATGTGATTCTCCATTTGATATGCTTGTCTTGCATTGAATTATATATTTTGTTTAGCTCATTGTGAGCATTTAATTATCTGATTGTCTTGCATTTATAACTAGTAACTAATTATGATGTCATTTAATTATGGGATTCAAATTTTCTTTATGCTTTTAAGCCCCTGAATTTTTCTGTAAAAATGAATCCATGAGTTGTTGGACTTATCTTTTTAATTGCATCAGGCACTATTGGAGTCCATGGGGGCTAGTGGATGCTGTAGCTGAAAAGAATGCGGCTTCATTGACTACAAGAGCTGGTTTGAGGGATCTATCTGCAATTCCATCAATATGTTGTGTTTCAGTTGCCCTTTAATATCCTGCTGGTGAGTTTTGGTCATTAATATTGAAATTCTAGAGTCATAGCTTATATAACAAGCCTAGTTACCTTTTTGGAGTTTTATCTATGTTTTTAAAGATTTTGATAGTTACTTATTTTGAAAACCTAAAAATACACACACACACTTAACATAAGTGTAAAATTCTAGGATGCGCCGTTATGGTAACGGGTAAAGGTATGGGTACGATACAGGGACATATCAATTTTTGAAAAATTAGCACTTACCTAAGAAGCACGGGTATAGGTACAACACTGGTAAAACATACCAAATGAAATATCTGTGCTTCCTAGATAAAATACCTATATATGTAGATACACACATAACACATGCATATATAAATTAAATTATTTGCCTTATTCCAACATTCACAAAATTACACTTGACCGTAAAACCTCTCAAAATTATGTTTTTGACGCCCAAATTTTTTTTTTTTTCAAATTCTATTTTTGACCCAACAAATTTTCCAAATTACATTTTTTACTACACAACTTTTCCGAATTACAATTTAACCCAAACTTTTTTTAAATTATAAATTGATCCTCAAGGTTATAAGAATCACCATTCCATTACTAAATTTCAAAAAGAGAATTTCCTTCAAGCACAATAAAATTGTCAAAGGACATTCTTCTCACACTTTCTAATCATTCAACCTTTATATCCCTTTGTTGTATTTTTGTATCTTTTTGCATGAGAAAAATGCGTTGAAAGGAAAAAGTGCTAATCAAACTTTTTATGCTTTGGCTTGGAATGAGGTTAGTTGTATTTAATTCAAGAATGTAATTTACTTTTCTAGCCAATGTCATGCAATCACATGCATATCTATACTCTTTAATGTTGTTTTCTACCATAAGTTGTTAATATGCCCGTGCATTTCACATATCATCTCCTAGGGTAGACTATATGTGCTCTCACATATTCATGCATTCATTTGTCATCACTTAGGAAATATTATATTGTTTGCTCACATGTTCATGCATTCGTATCATATGTCCTCAATTAGGACTTATATTCCATGCTCACATGTCCATGCTCCTTGTAACTTACATGCTTTGATGGTCCCATGCTCGTATGCTTTGGTGATTGCCTGCCACAGTGCTCAAATGCCTTGATATTCACATGTTTAATAACCACACACATGTGCATACACTTTGGATATTCATATGCTTGTATGCTCTAATGCTCACATATTTGTACACTCATCCTTAAATGCTTACATGTTCAATTAAGTGACACTACATCATAAGACTAAGTCATTAATTCTATGATTGGACGGTAAGATATATATTTAATTGGATGCTTAAATGTTCATGTCCTTGTATGATCACTTACTTTGTTGATCACATACTCACGTGTCTACTTTACAACCTTATGTTCCTATGTTCACATGCTTCCTATGTTCTCTTGCTTCGATGATCATATACTCACATGTCTACATGCTTTGATGCTTGAAAGCTAGAAGTCATTAGGCGGTAAGAGGCATGCGTACTTGGTTGCTTAAATGCTCATTTGCCTGTATGCTCTAATGCTTACATGTTTGTACACATTTTTAAGCGCCCACTTGTTCAATTAATGGTAACTACTTCAGAAGACTTATTCATTAATTCTAATTCAGAATCAACCTTAGCTTTGATGATCGTGCTGAAAAGTTATGTGATTGGACGGTAAGATATATATATATATATATATTAGGTTAATGAAATGCTCATGTGCTTGTGTAATCGCATGATTTGCTGAGCACATGCTTTAATGATTCCTTGCTCATACGCTTTGATGATCCCTGGCTCATTTGCTTCGGCGATCACATGCACCCATGCTCACTCGCATTAATAATATTCACAGGTTTGATATACACACACGAGCACACATTTGGATGATGATTT
Organism: Lithocarpus polystachyus; assembly: GCA_033629205.1. Lineage (NCBI taxonomy): Eukaryota > Viridiplantae > Streptophyta > Magnoliopsida > Fagales > Fagaceae > Lithocarpus > Lithocarpus polystachyus. The sequence continues at coordinate 46,870,664 of CM066166.1, forward strand.
GTGTATATGCTTGGACGCTCAGCCCTTTCTTTGTATCCACATGTGACCAAACTTAGATGATGATACTTCCATATACTTGGTGGCCAATGTTCACTTGCTTTGATGATTACATACTCGTATGTTGTCACGTTTTGATGATCGTATGCTCACATAACTACATGCTTTGATTATTATGTGGTCTGCTTGATTGATCACATGCTTAGATGCTCACATGTTTGATTGGTCACACCTTCACATGTCTTGATAATCACATGCTCCCATGATTAGATGCTTTGATAATAACCTTTTCCCATACTTGAATGGTTCGATGATCCCATGCTTTGACAATCACATGTTCCCATGATTAAATGCTCTGATAATCACATACTCGCTTACTCACATGCTTTGACGATTCCATGCTAACATACTTCGATTATCACATGCTCCTATGCTCACTAACATCAATATTCACATGTTTTATATGCACACATGAGCACACACTTGGATGATGATTTGTGTATATGCTTGGATGCTTAAGTGAATAAGCAATTGGATGTTCTTGTGTGCAAATGCTTTGAGGATTGTGCTGCTAAAAGTCATTAGGCGGTAAAAGGTATGTGTACTTGGTTGCTTAAATGCTCATATGCTTGTGTGCTCTAATTCTTACATGCTTGTACACATTCTTAAACGCCCACTTGTTCGGTTAAGGGTAACTACTTAGTAAAACTTATTCATTAATTCTCATTCAGCATCAACCTTAACTTTGATGTTCGTGCTGAAAAGTTATGTGATTGGACAATAAGATATATATTTATTTTGATACTTAAATGCTCATGTGCTTGTATAATCGGATGCTTTGTTGAGCACAAGCTCACATGTCTACTTGATTTAGTCATCATATGCTCACATGTTTACTTCCTTAGATGGTCACATGCTCCAATGATCTCATGCTTTGATGGTCCTATCATCACATGTCTACATGTTTTGATGTTCATCTGCTCCCACGCTCACATCACATGCATGGATGCCCACATCTTTGATTGCTTACACGTTCACATGCTTTGACGATTAAATGGTTCCTTGTTCACATGCCTTGATAACCACATGCTCCCATAATTAAATGCTTTGATAATCACAAGCTCGCTTACTCACATGCTTTGATGATTTCATGCTAACATGCTTCGATTATCACATGCTCCTATGCTCACTCACATCAATATTCACAAGTTTGATATGCACACACTTAGATGATGATTTGTGTATATGCTTGGATGCTTAAGGGTGCGTTTGGTTCAATATAAAATGTTTTCCAAGTATAAAATATTTGCAGGGGAACATACTTTTCGGAAAAGTAAATATTTTCAAGTATTTTGTGGCATTTTAAAAAATACTTTGAAAAATATTTTTTTGTGTTTGGTTGTGATCTTGAAAATGCCATAGAAAACACATTTTCTACTTGTTGCTCACATTTTCTCACATTTTCTTAGCTTCCAAACAATTATATAATATCATTTCTCAGCAAAGAAACACAAAAGAATCAAAACCCAAAAAAAAAATTTATCAAATTTCGTTAAATTAAGAGAAGAAGGAAAAGGGAGAGGCGACTGGGTTCGATGGCAAGGTCGCGCAGACGGGGGCGAAGGCGAGATAGTGCGGAGGCAAAGGCGAGCACGATCAGACCGAGTTCATCAGAGATGGGTTTGAGCACTAAGGAGGAGCTGAGGTAGCGCGATCAGATCGACGATGGGTTTAAGCAGCGCTATCACAACGGCGGGGCCGTGGGTCGGGGACTGGATCTAAACTTCACCGGCGATGGCTCTCCGGCTTGGGCTTGGCGTGAGTGATGAGAGTGAGTGAGGAGAGATATTTTATGAGAGGGTGTAAATGGGGTGTAAATGGTTTGAAGGAGAATCAAAACCCCAAAAAAATAATTTATCAAATTTCGTCAAATTATGAGAAGAAGGAAAAGGGAGAGGCGACTGGGTTCGATGGCAAGGTCGCGCAGACGGGGGCGAAGGCGAGATAGCGCTGAGGCAAAGGCGAGCACGATCAGACCGAGTTCATCGGAGATGGGTTTGAGCACGAAGGAGGAGCTGTGGCAGCGCGATCAGATCGGCGATGGGTTTGAGCAGCGCTATCACAACGGCGGGGCCGTGGGTCGGGGACTGGATCTAGGCTTCACCGGCAATGGCTCTCTGGCTTGGGCTTGGCGTGAGTGATGAGAGTGAGTGAGGAGAGATATTTTATGAGAGGGTGTAAATGGGGTGTAAATGGTTTGAAGGAGAAAATGGTGCTCAGTCACAACTGAGCTTGCAGAGGAAAGGTGATGGAGCTGTGCGTGTGAGAAGCTTCGAGAGAGTGCGTGGATCGGCGGGGTGTAATTTGTTTGAAGGTAAAACAGAAGGTGAAATTAAGTGTAACTCCTTCGTAAGAATTATTTATTAATTCTTAATAAGGATCAACTGTTTCTTTGTATCCACATATGCCCACACTTGGATGACGATATATCTATGTGCTTGGAGGCTGTTTTTCACTTGCTTTGATGATTACATGCTTCTATATTCTCATGCTTCGATGATCACATGCTCCCATCCTCACTCGCAATAATATTTACAAGTTTAATATCCCTACACATGAGCACACACTTAAATGCTCATGTGCTTGTATAATCGCATGCTTTGTTGAGCACATGCTCACGTGTTTACTTGATTTGACATCACATGCTCACATGTCTACTTCCTTCGATGGTCACATGCTCCAATGTTCTCATGCTTACTGTTGATGTAACCTTTTTGGTCTTGATGATTTGTTAAAAGTAAGCAATGAATAAAAGAAAATTTGAATCCTGTAGTCGTTATTACTAAAAAAATAATACCAAAAATGAAAATTCCAAATGATTATGATTGTTGAACTGTATTTTATTTTTTATATCAGAATTGGATACCTTAATGTCTATTGTTGGGAGCTGAATTGATCTTTAAGGTTGTGATTGGATGAAAAATCCGAGAAATTCATAGAATTTCCAAATTGAAGGGGTTTCAATTGATGGGAATTTTAACATTGTTTTTGATAAATAGGCCAGAGGACATCTTCATTCATTGATTTTCATATGTGATGCTTTTAGGATGTTTACTATCTAATCAATTACCTTTGCCAGGGATTTGTGACTCAAGTAGGATGTTTGTGACATTATGCTTACATTTGCTTTTGGGTAATTCCCCATCTATAGAGCTTGGGTTTCAGTGTTTTAGGCCAAATTTCTCAATGTCTAAGTTCATGTGGCATATGTTGTTTCATATCCAATAGACATTGTCTATATCTCTATTGTCTTTAGTTTTAGCATCTTTTCCTTATCTTGTTCTTGCAGTAGCTCAGCGTTTTGGGATTATTAGTCAGCATTCTAATTTATATAAATATAATGTTTTTTCTCAGGTTGCTGTAAATACTGTTCTTCAAGATGAGAAGGAATTTCTTGACCATATTATCAAGTCTACCAACATGAAGTGCCTCACACCATCGTAAGTTCTATAGCTCTGCATTAACCTTTCTTTACCTTATGCTAATTGACTAAGGATTTGTGTGTGTGTGTGAATCATTTGAATGTAATAGTAATCATATTTATCTCTTCTTTTTTTCTTTTTTTGGGGGGGGGGGGGGGGAGTGGGTTATTTCTATATTGATTGAACCATTGTGAATAATGACATACAGTATTAGAAAATATGTCATACTCTTGTTTGGAGTCTTGGATGTATGTCATGCTATACCGTGTTTGTTTCTCTTTTAGTTTAGGTAAGACTTGAAAGGGATACAGATTTTATTGTTAATTTTGGTTTATGGCAATGCTGCAGTATTAGAAAATATGTCTTACTCTTGTTTGGAGTAAGACATGATTTGTTTGGAGTAAGACATAGTTTGGGAAAGAAATCTATGATGATTCCTATAAAAATTGCCTTATTTTACTGATTTTTTCATATAAAATGCTCATCATATGACTTTTCTTTCGTAATATCATGTCAACCATCTGCTCCCATTCCTTTTGGGTTCCTTTTTTTCTACTATGCCATAAGTAATTGTAAATAGACAGTAAATAATTGCCCAGTCAACATGATATAATTTTTAGGGTGTTGGAACTTAGTGTAGGCAACTTTGACACCTTATATTAAATAATGGAAAATAAAAAATCAAAATACAATGGTTTTGACTTGATTTATATTTTCTGATCCTAAACTAATTTAAATTTAGTTTGTCAATCTTCACGTGTTAGTAGTAATATGATAAAGCAGTGATGGGGATTTTTTTGGGTTACTAATCCTTAAAAAATTGTAGCGTATATATGTATGACCTCACTTTTCAACTTATTGTTTTTTGTTCAACACAAACTCTATTGGTCAATACACGAGATTTATCTTTTTTTGCCCATTCTGTGTTTTTTATAAGTACATAAATTCTAAACATAAGTAATAAAAGGCTAAAAGGGATGCAACCTAATACAGGGGAAGAGTAAACAAAGGATGAGCCAACAAGAAAGAACAGAGATTAAAAGAAAAATGGTTTTTATGTCAGTGTTAATTGGGATTATGATGATTGGTTTTTTATGTTAGTGATCATGCAATTGCACATTGTTACACTCAAATGCTTTGACGATTGTGCTTGATTGCTGAAGTGATTAGCGGTAAAAGGTATGTGTATTTGTGTCCTTAAATACTCTTATTCCCATGTGCTCACATACTTGTATGCACTCATGCTTACATACTTGTATACTCTCATGTTTAAATTCTCATATGTTTAATTAAGTGTCACTCCTTTATTAGACTTATTCATTAATTCTCATTAAGCGTTAACCCTTTGTTTGAATCCATATATGCACACACTTTGATGACAATATATCTATATGCTTGGAGGTTGATGTGCTCATGCAGTTGGAGCTCGTGCACTCACATGCTTTGATGATCGTGCATAAATGCTAAGGTGATTTGACGGTAAGATGTATGTGTACTTGAATACTTAAATTCTCATGTACTTGTTTGTTCACATGCTTTGTTGATCACATGCTCACCGGTGTACTTGCTTTAATGATCACATGCTCACATGACTACTTGCTTTGATGATAACACGCTCATATGTTCACATGCTTTGATGATCGTTTGCCATGTCTACAATCCTTAATGAGCGTATGCTCCTATGTTTACATGCTTTGACGATCACATGCTCACATGTCTGTATACCCCCATGCAAATAAGTTTGGATGCTTTGATGATCACATGTTGACATGCCCTTATGCTCTCATGCTCACATATTCTTACATGCTTGCCTACTTACGTCTACACGCTTCAATGATCGCATACTCCCATGTTCACATGATTGATTTCTCACATGCTTGGATACACACATTTTTGAATGCTCACGTGCTCACATGCCCTAATGATGACATGCTCCTATGCTCACATGCCTTGATGATCACTTGCTTCCATGCTTATATGCATTGATGATTGCGTGCTCTTATGGTTATACGCATTGATATTCAAATGTTTGATATCCATATACATGTACACTTGATGATGTCTATATACTTGGAGGCTTAAATGATCATGCAATTGGACGTTCGTATGCTCAAATGCTTTGAAGATTGTACTTGAATGCCAAGGTGATTGGGTGGTAAGAGGTATGTGTACTTGGGTGCGTAAATACTCATATGCGTGTATGGTTTCATACTTACATGCTTATATACCGTTATGCGTAATTGCTCGTGTACAATCAAATGTTACTCTTTGTAAGCCTTATTGATTAATTCTCATTAAGCATCAACTCTTTGTTTATATGCACATTTGCACACAATTTGGTGATGATATGCTTGTATGGTCACATGTTTGTATAACCTCATGCTTGAATGCCAACATGTTTGAATGCTTACTCGCTCACATGCTCCCATGCTCATCCTTTGCTCATATGCCTTAACCATCACAAGCTCCCATGATTACATTCTTTGATGATCACATGCTCCCATGTTCACCCATTTGATGATGTCATCCTTCTTTGCTAATATGCTTTGATGGTTGGATGCTCCCATGCTTTGATATTCACATGTTTGATATCCACACATATATGCACACACTTGGATGATGATATGTCCATATGCTTAGAGGCTTAAGTGATCACATTGTTGGACGTTCGTGCACTTGAATGGGATGATTGTGCTTGAATGTTGAGATGATTGGGCGGTAAAAGGTATGTGTATTTGGATGCTTAGATACTCAAATGCTTTATGCTCACATGCATGTCTGCTCTCATGCTTGTGTACTTTCATTCTTAGATGCTTACAAGCTCAATTCAGTGTCACTCCTTCATAAGACTTATTCATTAATTCTCATTAAACATCAATTTTTTCTTTGTATCCACATGCGCTCACACTTGGATGACGATATATTTGTATGCTTGGAGGCTGATGTGTTCATGCAGTTGGATGCTCATGCACTCACATGCTTCTATGATCGTGTTAAAATGCTAAGGTGATTAGAGAGTACAATATATGTTTAATTGCATGCTTGATTGATCACATGTTTGGATGCTATCATTTTTGATTGCTCACATGTTCACATGTTTTGACTATCACATGCTCCCACGTTCACATGCTTTGATAATCACATCTCGCATGGTCAAATGCTTTGATGATCACATGCTCCTATACTCACATTGTTTTATGCTCCCATGCTTTGATGATTGCAAGCTCTCATGCTCACTGGTTTTAATGTTCACAAGTTTGATATCCACACACATGAGCACACACTTGGATGATGATTTGTCTATATGCTTGGAGGTTTAAGTAAAAAGGCAATTGGATGTTCGTGCGCTCAAATGCTTTGACGATTGTGCTTGAATGCTAAGACGATTTGACGGTAAGAAGCAATAGCAACACAAACTTTATTTGTGTTAAGAAGCTAGCTACTTGCTTTAGTAGCCTCACTTAGAATTGCAATATTTTCTTATTATATGAACAAATCACATACATGTCACAGATTGACAGATTGAATTGAAAATTTTTTAAATTAGAGGACTGAAAAGAATTTCTGGTAGAAGGTGTATTTGCTTTTGTCCAATTTCATTAAATTTTTTTTTTTCAAAAAATCTTTGTTCATTAGTTAATTGCATACTTAACGGAAATTTTTGAACGAAATTTGGACTGAAGACCTAAATTGAATAAATTTAAAAATTAGCAGAATCAATTGAATAATTTAAAATTAGAGGACTAAAATGAATTTCTGTCAAACTTAGAAGGCGTATTTGCATTTTAGCCTATATGTTATTATTGGGGCTTAGGATTTGTGTTTTCTCAAGCTGTATTCTTAGAGTTCGTTTAATTGTTGAGTTGATGCATTTGCAGTGCTTTAACTAAGGTTGATTTGATGTTGTTGCTTGTCACTAAAACATTCTTTTGTGTAGTCATGTTGGTTTTTCTTTTCTCTATTTAAAAAGTTAAATTATTGTAATTTAAAGTTGTCTTAAGCTGTGTAGCTGCGATTATATTTTTCAGTTTGCTCATGCGAAATCCAATGCCAATGTCACCAAGGGTTTGCACTTTTATGTAGTTCTTGTACATGAATCTTATTCTCTTGTTTTTGTTGACGTTTTCTTGCTTTTAGTTGAACCTGGTTATCCTGTTTTGGTAGCAACTCCATGTCCAGTTTGGATTGCCATTTATTTTTGGGCTATAAGAAGCATGATTTATTTGGAGTGGTGTGGTAGAGTCTCATTTGGCAATATGTTTTTTTTCCCCTTTTATATATGTTCGTCTCGCCTACGTTCATAAGAATTTGAATGATAGTTTTTTTCTTGTTTTAATTCTATCTCATACTTAGGTCTCACTACTTTTCCTAGGTTCCGATTTCGGGGTGGATTATAAATTTCAGTCTCATTGAGTTTGCTTTTGAAACTTTTATTGCATTTCTTGTTCCTTTGTGTTTCTGTTTTATTCAATTTTTGGCCATTGGATTTAATGCCTGTAGATTTGTGTTAATTAATATGTTAATTTAGAATCTTGCTGATTGGTTTAATTTGCACCAAACATTAGGCAAGCAGTAGGGATGATTTAGGCTGTTGAAGTTAAATGGATGCACCTTAAACGTGTTGGATGCTATTGACATATAGTAGTTCCTCTACTTGTTTGTAACTACTGCAATTCTCAGTTCAAGTTAAATATCTCAATCATGATTTGTTTATGGGACTTTTTTTTTTTTTTTGGATGCGCCTGTCATGATTTGTTTTTCGGACTCATATACTAAGCACTAACTTATGCTTTTATATAAGTTGGTGATGTTCATTTTTTGGGTTTGTGATTCTCAAACTTAGGTTGTGTTGACTGCAGCTATAAGAAAACTCTTCTCATATTGTCTTGATTCCACTTTTTCACTTAGAAGTCATCTAATCAACTGTTTCCTCATATATTATACTATTTTCTTTGTTGGATTTACTTTACCAATTTTGGTTCTCAGCAGCTCTTATTCGTCATCTGTTGCAGTGAAGAAGGGTTTTTCTAGAATGACTTAGTTCGCTCCGGTAATAGCATTGTCTTCTATTTCTAGATGGGTGTAATTATTGGTTTAAAATTCTAAAATTCGCTTTGTAAAGACTAATTGGTGCTTGGATTGTGTGTATTTCTGACTCCATTTGTTTGGTTTTAAATGTTTCCAGCACTACCCAACTTGTTGGTAATTTTCTTGTTTTTATGACTTAAAATTTTTATATTGAATAGGGATATTCATAGTGCTGTTGTGTTTTAGATTTTATTTACATTTGATCTTAACTCTTCCTTAATTACTTTATTTACCCTTTGAGATTGTTGATTTTCTCATATATATATACGTGTGTATTTGTATTCTCTCTTTGTTATCATTTTTTAATCTAAATTTTAATTCTAGAGGTGATGCATTTGTAGTACTTTAACTGGGGTTGATTTGTTTTTGTTGCTTAATGAAAAATGCTTTTGATTAGTCTTGTTTATTTATTTATTTTTTTTTAATCTTGTAAATAAAGTTGTTCTAAACTATGTAGCTGCAATTTTTTTATTTTTTAGTTTTCTCATGTGAGAAGTGAAAGCCAATGCCATTGGGGGTTTGTGCTTTCATGCTTGTACATTTGTGATATTGTTTTGTTTTTTTAATTTTTTTTTCTTGATATTATTTTAGCTTGGTTACTCTCTATTGCTTTTCATACCCATTTTGGATTTGCTACTTACTGTCTGTCAATAGGAAGCAAGATTTTTTGTGTTGCTTTGCAATGGAGCCTAATTTGGCAATAAACTCTTTTTTCCTAACATATTTTTCTCTCTTATAATCATAAGAATTTTAAAGATAGTTTTTTTCGTGTTTAGTTCTTTCTTATACTTGGGTCTTTTACTGCTTTTCCTAGGTTTTGTTTTTGGCTTTTAGGCCAATTATTAGTTTAGTTTTAGTCTCAGTGATTGAGCATTTAAAATGTCTATTGGTTTTAACTTATTTCTCTGGATTTTAATTCGTAATCTTAGATTGTTGGTCATTCCTTTCGTAGTCATTAAAAGTGAGCAGATATTGTCAATATTCTATGTAGTTCATTGTTACTCTGTAGTTTTTTGCTATTTAGGACTCAAATATACTAATTCTATATAGTTCATTGTTACTTTGTAGTTTTTTGCTATTTAGGACTCAAAAATACTAAGCAACATATGCTTTTTTATAAGATTCCGATGTTTGTTTTGTGGGGGACAATGCTTGATTGTTTTTAGTGTTGATATGTTTACAAGAGGAGAATTTGTGATTTGGACTTTGCAACAGTGTTTTCACTATGTTGGCTGCAACAATAAGAAAAATCTTCTCCTCTTAATTTCACTTTTTTTCTTACGAGTGTTTGAACAAACTGTTTTATCTTTCTTGATACTATTCCTTGTTCAATTTGTTTTTATAGATTTTGGCGCTAGGCTGCTATTTAAGGCCTTTGTTGCAACATAGTTGTCCTCCCTAAATTGTCTTGATTCTATTGTATAAGAGCACAATTATGTAAACTTTTCTATCCCTTTTTGTCAGGTAGTTGGTAATTATGAGTTTAGGCAGCATTTGTGTGATTTTAATTTAATTAATTTCTTCACACTCAACATGTTTTTAGGTGGCTACTTTTAAGGAGTTTAGGCAGTATCTGTGAATTTTCAGTTTGCTACATGTGGCAGATTCAAAGCTTGCCCCACTGAGGGTCGCACTCTCCTCTTGTACATTTGTCTTCTTGTCTTGTTTCTGCTGATGTTTTCTCGCTTTCAGTGGATGGCTGGTGGGTTGATAGTGCCAGTGTCCAATCAAGTCTTTATTTGATGCAGAGATTCTAAGGGGGTTGCTGTTTAGGCTTATAATTGATTTAGGGAAATTAGCGTTACAAGGTGTGACAAAACCTTCTTAAGGGAAATCCATCTCTTGAAAATAGCACTAGGCTAATCTATGTAATTGCATTAAAAACTAATCACAAAGTAACTACAATTTGGTACTTATACTAGATGCTTGACAAGTGTCTAAATCCTATTGGCTAATGCTTAAGCAATCATCTAACTAACTAACTAGTTACAAGAGGATTAGGATGCAACAACTTAAAATGCCCAGCATCAGGACTCTTTATTTTAAGAAGCACTTGACCTCAAGTGCTCGTGGTTGCCACAAGTTTTGTATGAATTTCTAGCCTTCTACGATGATGCAGTTTCCTTGTATAATGAGTTTGTTGCCTTTGGTAGCACACTAAAGGCTCCTGATTCTGCACAGTGAAGTCCCACACAACTGAACCGACCTTCATCTTGACCGTTGGCTTAGGTTTACTTTCCTCTTCTTTGGTTGCAAATGGTAGGGTTGTGCCATCTTGTACATAATGTGTGCGCTACACCTTCTACCATGGATGGTTTGCCTATCATGTTGATATGGCCTTCCACTTGCAAGTAGGAGATCAGGAATGGCTCTGGCTACATAGGAAATTTAGGCTTTGATGGGGTGGTATTATATGGAATCGTAGTGAAGTTGGCTTTAAAAGATTCCAATAGATTCTATGTTGGACAAGAGCACTAATGCTTAACAAAATGAGGATAATCAATGAACTTGTGGCTGACTATGAGAGGCGGAAAAAAAGTGGTTGGGTCATGTGAACTGTCAATCACTATCTGTTACATCACAGTTGTGACAAAATTATAGCCTTAGAAAAACTGATTTCAACATATTCCTAGTTAGTATAGGACACTTGATGCGTAACAAAATAATATTGCGTAGTCATGACTGATTTCCCTACTTAATAGGATCTTAAATGAAACCAAACTGGACCATGACAAACATTCATGGTCTTCTTATCGTAAAGAACAAAATCTTGAAAGCTAATGATTGATAAGAACCCTAAGCACCCTCTTGAAACTCTTACTGATCAATTAGGAGGTTTCAGGGGGTTTTTTTTTTTTTTTGAAATTTTGTGGTTTTCAGGGTATTTTGGTGATTTTGGGAGTATAATGAATATTCTACTGATTTCAAAGGTATTTTTTTTTAAATCATTTTCGATGTTTGGGGCGTTTTGAGTTATTTATGAGTTATCGAGATTTGACAGCTTATTTTATCTGTTTCAGGGGTATTTTGGTCATTTCATAAGTTTTGGAGTTATTTTAGTCGTTTTAGAAATTTTGAGGCTATTTTGGCTAATTAAGAGGTTTCAAGGGTTACTTTTTGGACATTTAGTGGTTTTGGGGTTATTTTGGTAATTTTGGTAATTTTGGGAGTATAATGGCCATTCTCATGATTTCAAGGGTATAATTTTATCACAAAAAAATTATTTTACCTGTGAGAATGTTCAAAATATTAAAAAACCTTTAACTACGCCAAAAAATCTTAAACGACCCTCTTAGAACTGCGAAAATGACTAAAATGCACCACGAATATCCAAAATAACCCAAAGCCTTGGAAATTGACCAAAACGCCCTCGAAATGGCCACAAAATTCCTGAAACTTTTTAAAATGACTAAAGTACTATTGAATTCCCGAAAATAAGAAAAATAACCGCGAAACCTCTGAAAATAACCAAAATACCTTTAAACTAAGCCAAAATACGCTCGATTTCTAAGATTTTGGCAGTATTTTGGTCTGTTTCATGTCGTTTTGCTCATTCTAGCAGATTTTAGGACATTTTGCTCATTTTAGCAATGTCGAGAGGTTTTTTTTATTATAAAATTTTAGATGTTTGGGGCATTTTGGTCATTTACGAGGTATCGAGATTTGACTACTCATTCTAGCAATTTTAGGGATATTTTGGTAATTTTAGATATTTTGTGGATATTTTAGACAATTGAGAGATTTTGAGGCTATTTTGGCTAATTAAGAGGTTTCGGGGGGTTTTTTTTTTGGACATTTTGTGGTTTTGGGGGTGTTTTGGTGATTTTGGAAGTATACTAGAGAAACTAGTGATTTCAAGGGTATTTTATTATCAAAAAAAATTATTTTACCCGTGAGAATCACCAAAATATCATAAAACTTATAAATACAGCAAAACTTCTAAAATGACCCCCTTAGAACAGCCAAAATGACTAAAAATTTTCAAATGACCAAAATACTATTGAAGCCACAACAAAAGCAAATTACCCTCAAAACCTCTAAAAATAACAAAAATAACCCTAAACTATGCCAAAATACCTTCGATTATTCAGATTTTAGAGGTATTTTGGTCGGTTTTAAGTTGTTTTGCTCATTCTAGAGGATTTTAGGGCATTTTGCTCATTTTAGCATGATCGAGGTGTTTTTTTTTAATCACTTTTGATGTTTGGGGTATTTTGGTTATTTTCGAGTTATCAAGATTTGACTACTCATTCTAGCCATTTCAGAAGTATTTTGGACATTTTAGAGGTTTTGTGGTTAGTTTAGTCATCTTAGAGATTTTAAGGCTATTTTGGTCAATTATAAGGTTTCAGGGGTTTTTTTTTTGGAAATTTTGTGGTTTTGAGGGTATTTTGGTGATTTTGGGAGTATAATAGTCATTCTAGTGATTTCAAAGGTATTTATTTGTCGTAAAAAATAATTTTACCTATGATAATTACCAAAATGCCAAAAAACCTATAAATACAACAAAACCTCTAAAATGACTCCCCTACAACGGCCAAAATGACTAAAATGCACTACGAATGTCCAAAATATCCCAAAACCCTAACAAATGACCAAAACGCCTCCAAAACGACCACAATACCCCCGAAAACTTTTAAACTGACTAAAACACCATCGAAACCTTAAAAATAAGCAAAATATTAAAAAACCTGTGAGAAAGTCCAAAATAAGCAAACTTTCAAGGGTATTTTTTTATCACAAAAAAATTATTTTACCTTTGAGAAAGTCCAAAATATTAAAAAAACCTTTAAATACACCAAAACATCTTAAACGACCTGTTTAGAACTGCGAAAATTACTGAAATGCACCACGAATATCCAAAATCCCCCAAAGCCTTGGAAATTGACCAAAATGCCTTCGAAATGGCCACAAAACTTCCGAAATCTTTTAAAATGACCAAAGTACTATTGAAACACCAAAAATAAGAAAAATAACCTCAAAACCTCTGAAAATAACCAAAATACCTATAAACTAAGCCAAAATACGCTCGATTTCTTAGATTTTGGCAGTATTTTGGTCAATTTCTAGTCGTTTTGCTCATTCTAGCGGATTTTAGGGCATTTTGCTCATTTTAGCAATGTTGAGGGGTATTTTTTTAAAACATTTTAGATGTTTGGGGCATTTTGGTCAATTACGAGGTATTGAGATTTGACTGCTCATTCTAGCAATTTCAGGGGTATTTTAGTCATTTTAGAGGTTTTGGGGTTATTTCAAGGGTATTTTTTTATCAAAAAAAAATTATTTTACCCGTGAGAATCACCAAAATATCAAAAAAACTATTAAATACAGTAAAACCTCTAAAATGACCCCCTTAGAACAGTCAAAATGACTAAAATGCACTATGAATGTCCAAAATACCCTAAAACCCTAGAAAATGGCCTAAACGCCCCGAAAACGGCCACAATACCCCTGAAAACTTTTCAAATGACCAAAATACCATCGAAGCCACAAAAAAAGCAAATTACCGTCAAAACCTCTAAAAATAACCAAAATAACCCTAAACTATGCCAAAATACCTTCGATTTTTCAGATTTTAGAGGTATTTTGGTCGGTTTTAAGTTTTGCTCATTCTAGAGGATTTTTGGGCATTTGCTGATTTTAGCAATGTCTAGGGGTATTTTTTAAAAATCATTTTAGATGTTTAAAGCGTTTTGGTTATTTACGAGTTAACGAAATTTTACAGCTTTTTTTAGCCGTTTAAGGGTTTTTTTGGCCATTTCAGAGGTTTTGGTGTTATTTTAGTTGTTTTTGAAATTTTGAGGCTATTTTGGCCAATGAAGAGGTTTTGGGGGTTACTTTTTGGACATTTAGTGATTTTGGGGGTATTTTTGTAATTTTGGTGATTTTGAGAGTATAACGGCCATTCTTGTGATTTCAAGGGTTTTTTTTTATCACAAAAAAATTATTTTACTTGTGAGAATGTCCAAAATATTAAAAAACCTTTAAATACACCTACACATCTTAAACAACCCTCTTAGAACTACGAAAATTACTGAAACGCACAACTAATATCCAAAATACCCCAAAACCTTGAAAATTGACCAAAACGCCCTCGAAATGGCCACAAAACTCCTGAAACCTTTTAAAATGACCAAAGTACTATTGAAACACCGAAAATAAGAAAAATAACCTCAAAACCTCTAAAAATAACCAAAATACTTTTAAACTAAGCCAAAATACGCTGGATTTCTTAGATTTTGGCAGTATTTTGGTCTGTTTTGTGTCGTTTTGCTCATTCTAGAGGATTTTAGGGCATTTTGCTCATTTTAGCAATGTCAAGGGGTATTTTTTAACAACATTTTAGATGTTTGGGGCATTTTGGTCATTTACGAGGTATCGAGATTTGACTGCTCACTCCAGCAATTTCAGGGATATTTTGGTCATTTTAGAGGTTTTGGGGTTATTTTAGACGATTTAGAGATTTTGAGGCTATTTTGGCTAATTAAGAGCTTTCGAGGGTTTTTTTTTTTTTGTGGACATTTTGTGTTTTTGGGGGTATTTTGGTGATTTTGGGAGTATACTGGCCAAACTAGTGATTTCAAGGGTATTTTATTATCAAAAAAAAAATATTTTACCCGTGAGAATTACAAAAATATCAAAAAACTTATAAATACAGCAAAACCTCTAAAATGACCCTCCTTAGAACAGCCAAAATGACTAAAATGCACTATGAATGTCCAAAATACCCCAAAACCCTAAAAAATGACCTAAACGCCCCGAAAACGGCCACAATACCTCCGAAAACTTTTCAAATGACCAAAGTATCATTAAAACCTCAAAAAAAGCAAATTACCCTCGAAACCTCTGAAAATGACCAAAATAACCCTAAACTAAGCCAAAATACCTTCGATTTTTCAGATTTTAGTGGTATTTTGGTTGATTTTTTAAGTTGTTTTGCTCATTCTAGAGGATTTTAGGGCATTTTGCTCATTTTAGCATTGTCGAGGTGTATTTTTTAATCATTTTTTATGTTTGGGGCATTTTGGTTATTTTCGAGTTATCGAGATTTGGCCTTCTATTCTAGTCGTTTCAGGTGTATTTTAGTTATTTTAGAGGTTTTATGGTTAGTTTAGTTGTCTTAGTGATTTTAAGGCTATTTTAGTCAATTAAGAGGTTTCGAGAGGTTTTTTATGGAAATTTTTTGGATTTGATGGTATTTTGGTGATTTTGGAAGTATAATGGTCATTCTAGTGATTTCAAATGTATTTATTTGTTGTAAAAAATAATTTTACCTGTGAGACTTACCAAAATATCAAAAAACCTATAAATACAACAAAACCTGTAAAATAACCCCCTTCAACTGCCAAAATGACAAAAATGCACTACGAATGTCCAAAATATCTCAAAACCCTAAAAAATAACCAAAACGCCTCCAAAACAACCACAATACCGTTAAAAACTTTTAAAATGACCAAAACACCATCGAAATCTCAAAAATAAGCAAAATAACCTCGAAACCTCTGAAAATGACGAAAATACCCCTAAACTAAGCCAAAATACACTCGATCTTGTACAATTTGGCGGTATTTTGGTCGGATTCATGTTGTTTTGCTCATTCTAGAGGATTTTAGGTCAATTTGCTCATTTTAGCAATGTCTAGGGGTATTTTTTAAAAATCATTTTAGATGTTTGGGGCGTTTTGGTTATTTACGTATTATCGAGATTTGACTGCTTATTTTAGCCATTTCAAGGGTATTTTGGTCACTTCAAAGATTTTGGGGTTATTTTAGTCGTTTTAGAAATTTTGAGGCTATTTTGGCCAATTAAGAGGTTTCGGGGGTTACTTTTTGGACATTTATTGGTTTTGGGGATATTTTAGTAATTTTGATGATTTTGGGAGTATAATGGTCAATCTTGTGATTTTAAGGGTATTTTTTTTATCACAAAAAAAATTATATTACCTGTGAGGAAGTCCAAAATATCAAAAAAAAACCTTTAAATACACCAAAACATCTTAAACGACCGTCTTAGAACTGAAAAAATGACTAAAATTGATGTATGACACAATTTATTATTTAATTATTGTAATTTTTTATTTTTGGGTATTTTTATGTGAAAAACGTTATTTTAGGTTTAGGTGATTTATTTCCTTATTTTTAGGTGCATTTAATGCTTTTTCGGTCAAATTTGATTCTTGATATGGTTAGGTATCAACTAGTAGTTATTTTAAAATATGTTTTCTTGTCTGTCAAGTTTTATGGAGCCCTTAAATAGACTCCGAAGTCTGTAAACGTTTTTTGATAGATTATTGAATAAAAATTAGAAAAATGTGAGTCTTTGCTCTTCTCTTTAGTTCTTCAAGAACTGTGAACTTATTAGGGATTCTTCCTTGTAGCGTTCAAACTTTATACCTTCGGGTTCGTTATTCTATTATAATCATTGTGTCAAATGTCTGTTACTAATACTTTTGGTTCGTGTTTCTTTTATAAACGTTGGGTCAGGGTTCTATTAAAATCTGAATTTTAACTTTTTTAGGCAAATATTCCAATATTATTTGTTGGGTCTCAAAGCATGTCGATTGAGGTTTGCATCAAAAATGAACCACGAATATCCAAAATACCCAAAAACCCTAAAAATTAACCAAAACGCCCTCGAAATGGCCACAAAACTCCCGAAACCTTTTAAAATGACCAAAGTACAATTGAAACCCCCAAAATAAGAAAAACAACCTTGAAACCTTTGAAAATAAACAAATTACCTCTAAACTAAGCCAAAATACGCTCGATTTCTTAGATTTTGGCAGTATTTTAGTCTGTTTCGAGTCGTTTTGCTCATTCTAGAGGATTTAAGGGCATTTTGCTCATTTTAGCGATGTTGAGGGGTATTTTTTTAATAATTTTTTATGTTTGGGGCATTTTGGTCATTTACGAAGTATCGAGATTTGACTGCTCATTCTAGCAATTTCTAGGGTATTTTAGTCATTTTTGAGGTTTTGGGTTATTTTAGACATTTTTTGAGGCTATTTTGGCCAATTAAGAGGTTTTGGGGGGGGGGGGTTTATTTTGACATTTTGTGGTTTTTGAGGTATTTTTGTGATTTTGGGAGTATACTGGCCTTTCCAGTGATTTCAAAGGTATTTTTTGTCAAAAAAAAAATTATTTTACCCATGAGAATTATCAAAATATCCATAAATTTATAAATACATTAAAACCTCTAAAATGACCTCCTTAGAATAGCCAAAATGACTAAAATGCACCATGAGTGTCCAAAATATCCCAAAACCTTCGAAAATGTCCAAAACGCCTCCAAAACGACCACAATACCCCCAAAAACTTTTAAAATGACTAAAACACCATCGAAACCTCAAAAATAAGCAAAATAACCTCAAAACCTCTGAAAATGACAAAAATACCCCTAATCTAAGCCAAAATACACTCGATTTCTTAGATTTTGGCAATATTTTGGTCTGTTTCAAGTCGTTTTTCTCATTCTAGAGGATTTTAGGGCATTTTGCTCATTTTAGCAATGTCGAGGGGTATTTTTTTTAATCATTTTAGATGTTTGGGGCATTTTGGTCATTTACATGGTATCGAGATTTGATTGCTCATTCTAACAGAAAGGTGTAGGGATGGCAATTTTTGCCCTACCCGCGGGTACCCAGCCCGGTCTGACCCTAATAGGTCGGGTTTTACCCGGCCCGATAAAGAATAGGGTGGGGTTTGGGTTTTAAAAAAAAAAAACCCAAATCGGGTTCGGGTTTTTGTAAAAACCCGGCCCGAACCCGACCCGTATATATAATATTATTAAAAAAAAAACCTAGGTATAAATACTACTCTTTCAATTCTAAAAATCATTTCTCTAACCCTAATTTCTCACCTCTCAGCCGCCTCTCTCTCCTTTACTCTCAGCCACCCCTCCCTCAACCTCACACTTTCACTCTCTCTCACTTGCTACCGCCGGTCCCTCCTCCCCCTCATCGGTCTCATCGGTCCCTACCTCCCTCATCGAGCTGCTCACTCATCCACCTCGCCACAGAGACCGCTAGCTCCTCCCTCACCACGCCCCTCACTCCTCAATCTCGCCGTAGACGCCACTCACTCCTGCACCTCGCTACAGACGCCGCTCCTTCCTCCCACCTCTCTCACCTCGCCTTCATTGGAAATAGGAGGGGGTTTTATTGGTTTTTCGTGGCTCTGTTTTTGGAGTTTTTGAGGAGTTGAAAACTTGAAATAGTGTTCGACTTAGTCTCTGATCTGATCTGTTCAGTATTTTTATTTTTATTTTTATGAAAGATCTGATATGTGTTTATGGTCTTAAACTTTGATCTGGTGGGGGTTTTTTTATGGTTCTGTTTTTGGAGTTTTGGAGGGGTTGAAATAGAGGTAGGATTAGACTTTGATTTGATCTGTATTTCTTTTTACCTCGCCTTCATTGGAAAAAGGAGGGGGTTTTATTGGTTTTTCGTGGCTCTGTTTTTGGAGTTTTTGAGGAGTTGAAAACTTGAAATAGTGTTCGGCTTAGTCTCTGATCTGATCTGTTCAGTATTTTTATTTTTATTTTTATGAAAGATCTGATTTGTGTTTATGGTCTTAAACTTTGATCTGGTGGGGTTTTTTTATGGCTCTGTTTTTGGAGTTTTGGAGGGGTTGAAATAGAGATAGGATTAGACTTTGATTTGATCTGTATTTCTTTTTTTTCTTTTTCTTTTTTTTATGAAAGATCTGATCTGTATTTATGGTCTTAGACTCTGATCTGTAGTATTGAGCAGAATTTTTGTGCTTTTTACTTTATTTTGCATTTTTCTTGTGATGGTTGCTGTTCTACAAGGCTTAAAGATTCAGGCAAAATTTTTTTTTTCCATTGGGCCACGGATTGGGCTTAAGGTGGCGGGGCCCACAGGGCCTGTGGAGCCCGACGGGGCTGGTCTAGGGCACAGAAAAAAAACCCGTTTATTAAACGGGGTGGGTTTGAGTTTTTTGGGTAGACCCGCGCGTCGGGTTCGGGTATTAAGAAACTCAGCCCGAACCCGACCCGTTGCCATTCTTAGAAAGGTGATTTGGTAATTTGGTTTAACGCTTTACTCATAGCGTCGTTTCCCAAGCCTTTGTAAGACGAGCTCTTGTTTCTGCACTCATAAGGGCTGCCCTTACACATGAGAAAGACTCACTAAGGGGAGTCTTTGACTTAGGCCTGTAACTGCCATCTCTATCATCATCAGAAGAAAAGTCAGCATTTGAGGGAGTTCGCCTTCGTCGTTCGCGGCACAACTTCCTTTTCAAATGATCAATCTTTAGTTGCATGGTTCTGACATTCTCCTCGTGAGAGACGTGGCTCCTACCTCGAGAATGGCTCCTGCTAGTATAGGTGGTATGCACACTAACCTCCCGGTCCCTTCCTAGCTCAAGATTGAGAAAATGATCTTGACGTTCACGTGTTGATAAGATGACTAGCTCTCTTTCTTGTCCCATTAGCACCTTTTTGAAGCCTTTGGAAATAGCTGTAAGGCTGATTATCACTATTCAAGTATCACTTCCTCATTAATACGATCAGAGAGTTAGCTGCAGAGCAATTAATGCGGTGGTAGTAGCTTTCCCTTAGATATTTCTAATTTTCTTTCACCTTATCCCCTCCTGATACTTATCCCTTCCAGCAGAATCACCTAGGACGTTGTCCCTGATGTCAGGCCAACCTCTTTGACCTCTGCCCTGTTAAGCCAAGGTGAAATCTGTCTTCGGACATATTCATCAAAACCTTAAAACTAGACCCATTCGTCAATTCACCAGATTGCACTCCATATTTGCGTTTACCCGTCCTCGGACTATTGAATGTTCTCTGACAGGGCCCATGGCTCAATATACCCTTCTGGGCCTGCCAACCCCATAGATTTAATTACGTAAAATTTAAATTTGAATAATGGCTAATTATAAGTGTGATTAGAAGCATAATAAAATGAGTATACTTGATTTTGGAGATTTAAGCATTTAATAATGTAATTTTCTGAGATCTCAATCTTGATAGCTTGACCTAAGTTCAAATTTGAACTTGAGCTTGATATTAAGCTCAAGCTTGGCTTGATTGACTAATCAGGTTAAGCCCAACCTTTTTGGCTTTCTCACGAGCTCAAGCTCAAACATTATTTTAGACTTGTCATGAGCTCAAGCTAAGGTTAAGCTTTTGACTTTTATTGACGAGCCAAACTTGAACATGTACTGTTTGATAAAGCTCGGCTTGTTTATAGCTCTATTTTTAACTCAAAACTAGAGTTTAGCCCAAATATAATAAAGTTTCACACTTTTCAACCTGAAAAATTAGGGAAAAAAAATGAAATGAAATTTTGAGTTAAACTTGAAAAGGCAATCTATAAAAAGAATTGATTAAAGCCCCAATTAGTCCAAAATGGAATGAAAGAACCTGAAATTGACCGAGTAGACCAAATTGGACTGAAGTACACCTAATTGGACAGAATGTGACCGAAGTAGACCTAATTGGCCCGAATAAGAATTGTTTAATTTTTAGGGAGAACAAATTATATTGAACAGATTTTAGAGAACAAATTATACATTATATTACAATTACAAAATAATTAATTGTTCTCACATATTGCGTGGATTTGCAACTAGTAATTGTAAAAGCAACGGCCAAAAAATCTACTGATAAAGTTAAGATAATTTCAAGGAGGTTCTTAGTGCACATCTCTTTATTGAACAAAAATGCTGAGTAGAATTCAAGGAAAAGTCACATAACGAAGACATGGTGTAAGGTGAATCTTTAATTCCTACTTAGCAATATCAATATGTGCTAAAAATCTGTATAATTTTTTTTTTTTGAAAAATGTTCTAAACCCTAGAACATAGACTTACCGCGTGTGAGAGGATAATGATGGTGAAAATTTGTTTCTCTTTGCTCAAAATTTGTAACAAAAAACTAGATCTCATATTATTTTGATCATGGAATGCGGTTTTAATAACGTAATGGCTAAATCTGTTGTCTCGGGTTCTTCTCCAAAATTTCCTCAAGATGTGTCTTGAGAGAGTATTCTCTCATATTCGGCAACAAGCCAATAAACCTGCTCATTTGTTAGCAAAACATATTTTTGGCATTGATGATTTTTTTGTATGGATCCAATAAAATTATTGTTTTCTTGGACAAGCTCTTATCTATGATGTTAATTCTATTTCTTAATTAATAAAAGTTTTCTGCTTCCTATTAAAAAAAAAAAGGTTTACAAATAGAATGTGGTAAGGTGAATTAAGGTTGCATAATAGACAACTCCATAGGTGGGTTAAGTAATAAGACCGGCCTAACCACAAGTGAGTTAAGTCTAATGTCCCTTTATTTTTTTCCCTAAAAGGTAATAATTTTCTTTATTTATAATTCTATTTTTTTTTGGTAAAATAATTTTATATATAAATCTTATCACGCCTTTTAGGTATTTTTGTAATTGAAAATGTAGTAATTCTAAATTATGATAAATATAAATTATTACCTCTTTAGGAAAAAAAAAAAAAGAATGAAGAATTTCTTATATATAAAAAGCGGTATGCCGCTATAGTTCTGACATTGTGCACCCAGTGTTTTTCACTGTGCAAACACTGTAGCGGCAACAGTGCTTTGGTTTTGTAAGACTTTTTTTTTTTTTTTTTTCAGTAATCGGTTTGTGTTTTTTTTTTCTTTTAAATATTGATGTAAGCTGACATTTATATTGTTATACTGACACAACAAATTTCACAATATTTTTATAATTATTGACGTGTCAATTTCTTACAAGTTGAAATAAAATAATAAAATATAAAACTGTAGCCAATCACAACTGAAAATAAATGTTTAAAAAAAATGTTACAACACTCATTGTTATCACAATATTTTCACAATTGTTGAGATCTCAGTTTCTTATAGATCAAATTAAAAAAAATGCTAAGTCCACGACATTTTAGCATTAATTTCTACAATGTCTAAAGTTTTTTTTTTCCCAGTAATCAGTTTGTGTTTTTTTTTTCTTTTAAATATTTATATAAACTGGCATATATATTGTTATACTGACACAACAAATTTCACAATATTTTTACAATTATTGAGGTATCGATTTCTTATAAATCGAAATTGTGGGGACAGGGGCCCAAGACCACGCATTGGGCCATGAAGAGGCTGAGAACCCCAAGATCATGTGGTGGGCCTCGTGGGGTTGAAGGCTCATAACGGTGTGCTGAGCCCCCGACCATGTCCGAGGGCGTGTGTGCTCCGAGGAGGAGAAATGAACATGCAAAGCCCTAGATTGCAATTTGTTACGTTTGGAGTAGGAGAGGCTGTCCGAGGAGTGACTCCAGCTTTGGGGAGATGGGGATTCCCAAAAATACCTAAAGTAAAGCTGCCACCTCTATATTAATTATGCTGCACCAACTATTCTGACCGCATTTATGTGGAGAAGACCCATAAACAGTGCAACTTTTTGACCACCGTGACTCACAGCAGGCAAAAAAGGACACACGATAGGACATGCACTCAAGTGAAGAATCAGATGGATGACAAGTGTAAGGTGGAGATGGTCTAGAAGGAGCTATATAATGTGAAGGAATTCCCCTTTAAAAGGGGAGGACTTTTCTTGGTAAAGAAGAGAAAGAAAGGAAGTGTGAGTCGTAGAATTTGTCTCCTCAGACCTTTGTGGAGGAGAGTTGGTCAAGACTTCGACCTCTTATTTCCTCCTTTTGGAAACCTCAGCCTGTTGTATTGGACGTTTAAACCATTCTAGCCCAACTTTCGCATCTCACTCTCTAAAAATTCATTGTTTAGGGACTACTTGGGCCGTCTCGTCGAGTTTGGGCCGGTTCACCAATCCGTGTTCTTACAGAAAAAAAAAAAAATAAAATATGAGACTGTAACCAACAACAATTGAAAATAAATGTTTTGAGAAAATGTTATAACACTTATTGTTATCACAATATTTTCACAATTGTTGAAATCTTAGTTTCTTATATATCAAATAAAAAAATGTCAAATCCACAACATTTTAACATTAATTTCACAACAAATTATAGGTAAGCTATTATTGATAGATAGCACTGGAGCTACAATGCTTTTGGTTTATTCAACTGGCACTGTAGCTAAAGTGCCAAAAGTTCTTTTTTTTTTTTTTTCTAGTAATTGGTTTGTGTTTTTTTTTTCTTTGAAATATTTATGTAAACTGTTATATATATTGTTATACTAATATAACAAATTTCATAATATTTTCACAATTATTGACGTATCAATTTCTTACAAGTCGAAATAAAATAATAAAATATGAAACTGTGACTAGCCATAACTGAAAATAAATGTTTTGAGAAAATATTATAACACTTATTATTATCACAATATTTTTACAATTGTTGAGATCTCAGTTTCTTATAGATCAAATAAAAAAAAAATGCTAAATCTACAACATTTTAACATTAATTTCTACTGTGGCTAAAGTTTTTTTTTTCCCAGTAATTAATTTGTATTTTTTTTTCTTTTAAATATTTCTGTAAGTTGGCATATATAATGTTATATCGACACAACAAATTTCACAATATTTTTACAAATATTGAAGTATCAATTTCTTACAAGTTGAAATAAAATAATAAAATATGAGACTGTGACCAACCACAATTGAAAATAAATGTTTTGAAAATAATAATAACAATGTTATCAGTTTAAAACCAATAATAACTTCTCATTTAAAATTTGTTCTAAAAATGTTATGAATGTAGCATTTCTCTCAAATAAAAAAAAATATCTATTCAAATCTTAAAAATGAAGATATTGTAAAAATATTATAATATTTTATTTTATTTATAGATTTTTTTAAAATAATTAAATTAAATGAGTCAAAATTTACGATTTTACACACAAAATCTACTATCAGCCAACACTAGTGTATAAAAAAAAATGGAGAGGAATTTTGTAAAACTAGGACGTGAAATACAGAGAAAAAGAAAACAAGCAAATACAGTGGCAGTTTTGCAAAAAAGCCGAAATTAATGAATTTAAATGCACACATCCCAACGGCTCTCTCACCATCTCTCTCCACGTATCAGGTTTGTAAAAAGGCAAAACCCCAACAGCTGTCTCTCATTCTCTCTCTCTCCACATTTCCCAGAGCATAGGTCTCTCTCTCTCTCTCTCTCTCTCTCTCACAACTTTCTCTTCGCTCTCCCTTCTCTCCGAAACCCTAAACTCTCCCAATCTCCACCTCTTCTTCTTGGCCGTCGGATCATTCTCTTCGTGTCTCCCTCGCTTCATCCAACGGTATTTGACTAAACTTTTCTGGGTTTGTGGTATTTGACTAAACTTTTCTCAATGTGTGGTTTTATAAGATCAATCTCTCTCTCTCTCTCTCTCTCTCTCTCTCTCGCAGTTGATTTGGGTTTTCCTATCTGGGTTTTGTTTTGGGGATGAATTTGAACGCTTTTGTACTATTTTCATGTTTTATTTTGATTGATTTTTTTTTTAATTTTATAACAAGTTGATTCTTTCAATGTGTGAGGGATATATCTAACTTTTATACGGACAAAACCCTAATGTGTGCTTTGTTATTTATATGGGTATTAATTTATGGTTTGCTTTGAACTTTCGTGGATTGGTTGGATTGTTTGAGGGTGGAATCAGAGACTGAAAACGTCTATATGTTTGTTATTTTATGGAAAACTAGGGTTTTAAATTTATTATCCAATTACTTTATGTAACTGTATATTGCTAGAGGGTTGTTATCCTATGTGTGAAATGACTGCATATAGAATTTTTTTTTTTTTACCTTCACTTTCTCTTTGTGGGTGTGCTAAACCCTAACCTGTTTCAGATGGGTCGTTTATTCAGATCGACTCGATATCTATAGATCTTGTTAGCGCTAAGGATAAGAGTGATGCTGGAAAGTGTGAGCATTTTTCTATAAGTTAAGCCTTCTCCCTAATCATGTAATAATCTTTTAGATTCGTGTGGTTGAGTTCCTCTTTTTTTGCAAGAAAACTTTTTATGTATCACAAAATTATTAGTCTTCTGTATTGCTCTATTTAATTTTGTTATCCTCATACTTAAAACTTAACTGACTTATTTTTTTTGAGAAAATTTTGCAGACTAAAAGATCTAATTGTTGGGAAATTTACTAACATAGCCTGCAAATTTTTTCTAAATGTTTGTTTGAGCTGCCACTTTAATATTCATTTTAATTTCCATGCAGGTAGATGCTGCTTTGGTGCTCCTTGAAAACATAATTTCATATGTGAGTGCCAACATGTGTATCCTCTTAGACTGTGTTCTCACACTTTATTTGCATTATCCTTTTTTCTAAGCATTTAGGCATTGCCTTCTATAATAGAGTCCATTTACAAAAATTTACATGCTTTTATTCTGAAAGTGTTTTTATGTCGCCTATTCTTCTTCCAGGATTTAATAAACACGTGTCATACCTCAAGATGTGTGGGATCTTAGGTTGTTTAAGAGAAGGCCATCAGTGTAAGTGCATTTTACTTTGATTACATGTCAGTGGAAAAAAATTCCTTTTGTTTCTCCATGCTTGCTTCTTTATGGCCTATTTTAAATAGAGGAACTATTTAATATGAATGCTTAATGGTGCCATTGTTAATATCTCTATATGAATGATCCCTATTTTTAATTTTTTTGTTATTTGTTTTGTAATGAGTTCCATGTATTGTGCCACTTTATGATGAATTAGAATATAATAGTCTATATAAGCCAAGTATGTACCCCAAGAAAGGGAGATTATTTTGATGAATAAAGTTTCTTTTGAAATTGAGTCCATGGTTTGGTGCCGACTCCAGCCAGCCCTAAGTGTTGACTCCTAGTGGTTTTTTTCCTCGCTTGGTGCTATCCAAGCAAGCCTAGGTACTGACTGTTCTCCATGTTAGGAACCTATGAGAAGTAGCTTGACTTAATGCATATGATCCAGCTAGTGCATCATCATGTATGCAGCACCAGTAAGCATGAGTAAGTATAGTTTTGTATCAGTAAGCACCAGTAACAACAACAGTGCAGCATTAACATTATTATAAGAGGTAGTTTCTTAGTAAAGTTTTGTATCATCTTTGTAATTGAAGGTTAGAATCACATGCTTATTAATTGATTGTGTCATGTGCTTAATTGTTGATTAATTAGAAGCCATGTGCTTCACGGTTAATTGTTGAAGAGTTTTTTTTCACAACAGACAAAGAATAGAGATCCTCTTAAACTATGGTTTGTATATAATATCATGCTTTTTGTTGGTATCAGTATTCATATTTTGTTACTAGTATGCTCCTTTTTACAATTGTTATGCTCATCAATCTTTTGTTTTTTTCATAAGCCTTTGGTCATGTTTGTTGTCATATTGCATTAGCGACTACTTTCTCAGTCTACAAGTAATTATGCAGAGCAGCTTCTCTTTTGTTTCATGAGTTCTGATGAATAATTTGTAATTAAATCCCCAGGTAAAACAGTCTGACAGTTCACTTGCATGGGACTTGTAATGCTAGGCTTATACATGTCTACATCTGGCTGATAGAACATCAAAAATTTTGCTGAAGCTCTGGACCATGCATGATTTTTGGTAACAGTATGCACATATTGGTGTATAATCTTGGCTTAGCTTAGAAAAAACATATATAATATTTGGACATGACTAGAAATATTCGTATCATTAGTTAAATTTTGGGAAGCATACCACCTAATTTCACCAATGAGCTCTAGCTCGATTAGCACTTCTCCCTCAATAGTGGGACAGAGGTTGTGGATTTTAAACTCACATGGTGTGGCTTTCCAATAAAAAAAACTAATTTAGAATGATGATGAAACGCTTCTGCTTTGTCATTACTAATTTTAGAATGGCAACATAAAACCCCTTTTCCTTGATATCGTCTTTAATTAGCCTCCTTCCCATAAAAATTTATCACAAGTTAAACTCTGATTTTCTTATCATTCCTAGACTTTTATAATTTCTCTTATTTTGAAGTTTCTTTTGTAGTTTTTTAACTCATATTAGTTTTGTTGTACTTGCTTTTTGTAGAGAACTAACCCCAGTTGAAATTGATGATATTTAGCTCAAGTGGAGTAGCGTGCTGCTTGCACTTCTTGCCTGCCATGTCTTTGAAGAGATATTATTAATCGAATACATGTTGCATTCCTTCACATTGTAGCAGGTGATCAATTTAATGTAGATTAATTGATAGGATTAAATTTTTAACCTGTCTGAACTGGAGCAGCAGACTGGTGAGCCAATTGAGCCTATTACTATATACCCTCTGTCTATGGAGTGGTTTATTTTGGGCCTATTACTATATCCTCTGTTTATTATTCGGAGATGAAAGTAAAATTACATCTTTTCTTCTATTACTTTGGCATAACTAGCACCGACAAGAAACTCAGGTAAGCTTTGTTTTCCTTCCTCACTAAGCATGTGGATGGTCTTACACTTGATGTGAATTGGTCTTGGTTTGGGTTGATATTCCAAATACCTTGCATAAATGTCACATTTATAAACTGTTCTTCAATGGATATAAACTTGTCATGTGATTGCATGTTTTAAGATTTTTGGGAGAACGTGTCTACATCACCTTTCTCCATATGGCATGCTACTCACAGTTCCTTTGTTTTGAAGTTTATTCCCTGAAGCTGAAAGTTCATTACTAGTGTCTGGGTAGCTCTGGTCTATGCATGTTCATGAGATGGCATTTATCTTTTGTGTGCCAAATCTTGAAGAATTGCGACGGAAAAATGTACCTGTGATCAACTGATCACAGTTTGTAACCCAGGTGAAATAGTCTAACAGTTCACTTGCACGGGACTTGTAATTCTAGGCTAATACATATATAAATGAAACCAATTACTTAGCAATATAGTTAAATGAAACAAATAATTTTAGGGATTATACATAAGCATACTCCTTGTTTTTTTATTATTATTATTTTTTTTATGAAAAGTTACATAAGCATACTCATTCTGTTACATGCAACTTTTTAATAGGTTTAAGAAAAGACTACTATAAAAATTTACTATATATCTAATAGTGAGTATATTTCTTGAAGGCCTTATCAGTTTTGATCCATCTTAAAAAAATATAAATGCTGATCTTAATCATGTTCAGCAATTACCAACCCTCCAATTTTTTGGTGTTGATGATGAGAAAGGCTGGAATTGCCTGTAAGATTGTTTTCAAGTTCAGCTTGTGATTCTTAAACTTTTCCCCATTCTTCCTAGACAAAGGAGGTGGTGGTACACTAAGGAGACCAAATTGGATGACATTATTAGGTTTCTTTACATTCTATTTGGGATTTTTTTTCCCCTGCCATGTCTTACAAAGGTATGATCCTATTCTCTGGGACTTCCTATAGAAGTCTTGCAAGTGGCCCAAATGGTCCATGTCATATAGACGATTTTTAGAGGGTTACTCAGGTATGGATTGTTAAAACTATTCGTTACACTAGAATTTTAGCTTTTGAAAACATATTTAGCATACCTGCTTCTGTTATTGCCTTTATTTGAATATTGCTCATTGCATAAAGTCTTTATAGTTTGGCTTTCAGTTTAGAGTTAAGAGTTTAGAGAAGAGCTTGGCTTTCAATGTTAATTGGATTTACCTTTATAGTTGTTGGGTAATATGCTAGTTTTTCTATTTGTTGTTTTGCAACTCCTGCCTTTCTTAGTGCATGTTATAAATCTCATTTTGAGACACTGTTTATTGT
The DNA here is from genome assembly GCA_033629205.1 of Lithocarpus polystachyus. Taxonomy (NCBI): domain Eukaryota; kingdom Viridiplantae; phylum Streptophyta; class Magnoliopsida; order Fagales; family Fagaceae; genus Lithocarpus; species Lithocarpus polystachyus. The sequence goes on from CM066166.1 coordinate 46,899,900, forward strand.
TAATTATTATAATCTTTTTAGCATGTTGCTTTGGATTACCTAAGTTCTGATTGTGCTTCTACCATAACTTCTTGTTTCCGATTTACTTTAGCTTTAACAATTGTTTGTTGGGGTTGTTGATTTTCTCTTTTACTTTATTAATTTATTTTTCATTAAATGATGCTTGTGCATTTATTTTTTGTTTTTTATAATCTTTTTAATTCCAGGGTGATGCGATTGCATCCTTTTATGTAAGGTTGATTTGATTTTGTTGTTCTCTTTCGTATATTCTTCTAAGTTGAATTTGTTTTGTTATTTTTTATTTTTTACATTCTTGGAAGTGTTTTTCTCGAACTATGTAGCTGGGTATGCGTTTTTTCAGTTTGCTACATGTGGTGGATTCAAAGCGGGCGCCACTAAGCGTTTGCACTTTCCTCTTGTACATTTGTCTACTAAGTGTTGGGTAATAGGCTAGTTTTTCTATTTGTTGTTTTGCAACTCTTGCCATTCTTAGTGCTTGCTATAAATCTCATTTCGAGTCACTGTTTACTGTTATTTATCATAGTCCTTTTGGCATTTTGCTTTAGGTTACCTAAGTTTTGATTGTGCTTCTACCCTAACCACTTGTTTACAATCTACTTTAGCTTTAACAATTTTTCGTTAGGGTTTTTGATTTTCTCTTTTACTCTATTAATTTATTTTTCGTTAAATGCTGCTTGAACTATGTAGCTGGCTATGTGTTTTTTCTGTTTGCTACATGTGGTGGATTCAAAGGTTGCGCCGCTAAGGGTTTGCACTTTCCTCTTGTAAATTTGTCTACTTGTCTTGGTTCTATTGACGTTTTCTTTGTACAGGACATGGGATACTTGTTTGACATGGCCGCATGCGTGTCCTAACCGTTTTTCTGCTCCAAAATAGAAGGCTGAAACACACTTCCTCTAACACCGATCTCCTTCCGTTTCTTTCTCTCATGCCGATCATCTTCTTCTTCTTCTTCTTCCTATCACACCAATCTCCTCTTCTTCTTCTTCTTCTTCTTCTTCAGCTCTTAGATCTATAATCCTATTTTACTTTTACAGTTTTGCCCCTTTTGCCCTTTCTGTCCATGTGTGCTTTTTATTGCTTTGTCTGCCTCACAGTGTTACACATTAAGAGCTCTTTTATCTCTAGCCACCCTCTTGAACAAAAGATGTGTAAATAGATGTTTCTTTTCAAATTTTTTTGTCTTTTATGAGTTAAAAGTCTACCACCTATCAAGCCAAGTAGTCAACTTTTTACAATTCTTTTTTCATTATCTAGGTAGACAGTATCAATGGCTAGACTTTAATATGCTTTTAAAAGATTTTTTAACAATTATTTACAAATATTTTTGTTAGAAAAAAAATTTTCAGGCTTGTCTTCTGTGTGTTTATTTGTAATTTTGTAAGTTTTTAAGGTATTCATGTTCAAAAGATATGTTCTTTGGTGATTGCCATCTTTCAATGTCTCTCTCTTATAGAATAATATTCTAATTGCATGATTTCCATTTGTGATCAGTCTTTTAATGAAATGGTTGCAATGTGTCGGGTGAAAGATCTAGGAAAGAGGTGGAATTTATTGAAACACACCTTTTTCAAGCATGCTAAGTCTCTTGAGATTTCTGTGAAGAAATGATTCTCTGACTTGCCACCCTTTTAGGATATAGGCTTTACCTTTTGGTGCTTCCCTTACATGCATGCCATGTTCTAGGATTGTGCCTATTTATTGAAAATGTTTTACCTATAAAAATACAAAGCATCATACAATGTATACTTCTTTTTAGGGGGGATGTCTTAATTTTCATTTGTTGCCTAATGTGTCTCCTCTCTCATCGTCTCTTGCTCAGCTTCCTCCCAATGCGGTTACATCAATTATTGATGGCTTGGAGAGATTGTACAATGAATAGCCAAAGCCACTAGGAGTTGCATATCTTTTGATTGCAAAATTGAGATATTCTGATCTTTCTAGCTTTGTTGTCAAGTTTCAACTCTAGTTTTTAAGACCTATGTAACAGAGGATTGATTTTTATTTGTGTTTTTGCAGACAAACGGTGATTTTGTTGCTAAACCCATGGTCTTTCGGGTCAATATTCAACTGGAAAGACAAATTTTATAAATATTTGCTTAAAATGCAGCTATCCAGGTTAGTTAAGTTTTATTTCTGTTTGTCCCTTCTGATTTGTTAGTATGACTGGATCTCAAAGATGAATGTCCCTTATAATCTGTTTGAACAGGTGCTCACTATGGACCAGAGAGCCTGCAAAAGAAAGATTTTTTGTTGTTGTTATGGTATCACTAGTTACCCTCATTTTCCTATGTTATTTATGAAGGCTAATTAAGTTTAAATGCACTATAGAAAACAACAGTGTCGCATCAACACTTGGTACTAGACACCAGCAGCTTATTATAAGAGGCAGTTTATTAGTAAAGTTTTGTATCATCTTTGTAATTGAAGGTTAGGGTCATCTTATTAATTGATTGTGTTATGTACTTAATTGTTGATTAGGTAGGAGCCATGTGCTTAACAGTCAGTTAGTTAGATCATTAGATCAGTGTAGCCAGCTGGCTGTTATTGTTAGTCAGTTAGTTGTGTTCATGAATTGTATAAAGGTGTGGAGATGGATTGTAAGAGGCATGCAATGAGAATTCAAACTGTTCATATTCCCATTCTTCTCTAATCCCTTTCAATTCTTCTAAGAGGCATGGCTGCCCTCTTAGTCAGTCACTCACCATTTTTCCTTTGCTTAATCTATTCTTATCAATCGTTTATTTACATATTTTTCTTGCTGTACAATTCTGGTTTGTCCTGCATCAAATCTCTAGCCAACCCTAGGTGCTGAGTCCAAGTTCATCCATCTCTATTTTTCCTGTCACAATTTTTTTTTTGTCCTGCATCATTGTGATGAAACGTTCTCCATGATCCCAGGAAGTTTCTTTTGTGCTTTGTTGTGGAGTTTGGTAATTCAATTTGAGTTGACATGGGGTTTTCGCTTTATCATGAGGTAGGCTTTTAGGTGTGTGTGAGAGATATTGTCCATAATCTTCTTCTCTTTTACTTTCGAAATCGTTAGATATTGATTTTGTTGTTTCATACAGGTACTTGAAGTAGTGTTAACTGTGTTGGTGACTGTAGTTGAGGACATCAAATGCTCTGATATAGCTGATGTTATTGTTGAACTGAATCTTCTGAGTGCTTCAGGTGCCCTTTAAAGAAGGTAAGGTAGTTCTTTCCTTCCTTTGGTTTCTTTCTAGCAACTCCAATATGTAAATGTCCTTAACACTGTTAGCACTATCAAGTTTGGAACTCAGTGTTTCACCAAGTAATATTGCTACAGTTATCATTTCTTACTAATTTGATTTTAAAACTAATATACTTGATTTTTATCATTGCTTGAAGTTATGAGTCAATACTATTGTTAGTTTATGTTTTGGTATTTGGAAGATGTTTCTGTATGGCTTTACATGATATTTGTTAGATTGTGACCTGTTACGTTTGTCTTTAATGTTTGTTTTTGTTTCTTGGTGAAATTTTATGGCTTTGTTATACTTTTGAAGGAGAATTTACATATGATGTAAATAATTCTGTCATATGTTTTTTGGGTTTTAGTTGGACAATAATGAGCTTATCTAGTGATGTTGCAAAATTGTTTCTATAAGAACTTTTGTCAACCAAGTATTGAAATTCTTTTCCTTTTTGTATTTTGGGTGAGATTGAGAAAATATTGCAGGTTTACTCCTTGGTGTCTTGGAAAAGTAAAAAGTAATATCCAGTCCTTTAACCTTGATGACAATTCTATGTTGTGGACTTATTGATCGAGGTAGGGAGATTGTTGTATTAGAGGTAATGTTGCACGTGTTCCAACACTTGGCCTAATGAGTTTGACTGATTCCTGCTAGGTATTGAAATTCGAAGTTATTATGGTTGATTTGTGTGTAGTTGAGAGTCTTATTCGTGGTGTTTTCTTTTTTGGATAAACTTATTCATTGCTTTTTTGACCTTTTTATTCAGTCTTATTTGATCTTAGGCATCATTTTTCTGTGGATTAATTGGTTTTTACTATGTCAACTAAAAAAAAAAAAAAAAATCAACTAACCTAGCAGGAATGTTGATATGAAATTATTGGGCTATGCTGATATGAAATTATCTCTTGAAATATGAAACTATCTCTTTTCTATGAGTTGATTGTTTAGCAACTTTTTGAGTACTAATGACACATGACGCTTCTTGAACTTGAAAGAAAATCAAAGCCAATCTACCCGTGTTTTACTTTATACTTTTGCTGCATTAGAATAAAACTCCTAAAGGCATGGACCTATCAAGCTACTCTTCTATGTGTTAACAGTCTTTTCAATCTTTGAAGGAAGCTAGAAGCTCTAGTAGTTGGTTTTTTGTCTGAGTTTTGTGCTTTGTGTAAGCTAAGACAGGTTTGATCCGTGATACCTAATAATAGAATTCTGAACTTTTTTTTTTTTTCAATTTATTTATAAATATGCTGGATTAGAAGGGAATTCCTTACAAATTTGAAATAACAGGGCATGCACTTATACAATCTATGTTGCCACTCTGAAGGAAGCTAGAAGCTTGAGTGGTTTATTTTCCATCTAAGCTATGCAGTTAGCATAAGCTAGGACAGGTTTTATGGGCATTTTCTGTTTTCTTTATTTATGAATTTCTTAACTAGTTGATTGGTTTTATTTATTTTATTTTAATCTCTAGAGTTTTAAATTTTCACTTATTAGCATAGAGTAGGTATTATTTCTAGACTATTTTTCTATGACTCTAAAACCATACAAAAAATTGACACCATTAAATTGTGGTATGGGCCATGTAGTACTTTCTTATTTTAGATGATTTTAGAGCCTATGTGGTACCAAGTAAAAGAGAATTTGGTTTAAAGAAAAAAAAATCATATTTTTCGAAGCAATCACAACTAGTTTGAATTCAATCTTTTTATATTTTGATCTTGAAATATACTCGAGATGTATTGAGGAAGAATTTTCCATAACTATATGTAGATGGAAATAATTTACTTTTGTGTCTTGAATTCTTGTGTACTTGATACTTCTAAAGTTTGTTCCTCTCTCTCTTTCTTGATGGTCTTTTGCAGCCCTTTGATCTGTTGTATTGCCTTAGGCATTAATCAATGTCTCCAGACATTGATGTTTTACAGGATCTTCTCTTGCAGCCTGCAGGATCTGTACCCTTCTTTTGCTCTTTGATTTTTCATTTATGTTTTTAAATATTTCAGAATATTGTTTCTTAGCAATATTTGTGTTCCAAAATTTTATCTTGATTCAGAAGTTGCTAGGAGGAACTATGTGCTGCCTACAACAACTCAAAAATTCTTGCTTGCCATGTAGGAATGTAGAGAACAATACTCTAGACCTATAGCTGCAAAATTGCCAAGTGTTCTAAATTTTAGGTGCTGTGGATTTTTTTTTTTTTTGCCTTTCATACACATATATATATATATATGGATTGCTTTTTAACATGTATTTGGTTCTGCCGTGTGTGCCAAATCCTGAAATTAGTTATGTTATTACTTCTCTCACAGTATCTCTTTAATTAATACAGAACTCGATACCTATTTCTTTCTTTATTTTTGATTTTTCCCATTTCTTTTTGGATATTAAGCTAGTCTGCATTGTATTGTTTTACCTAACTAGGGATTAGTAATGCAGCCATAAAGCCTACTATTCTATTTAAGACCATAGAAGATATCGTGATTAATCTCATAAACTGATACTTAATTCCAAAACCTGGATGACTATTTTTTTTGTTGACTGTATGGAATTGTCAAGGGACACGATAGTATATTACTATTGTAGTATAATAACTACTTGATATCACTTGTTTCTGTATTAAAGTCCAATTGTATGTCTTATAGTTAAATTTGCATGCCTGAGGTCCACCTTATCAGCAAACATTATGCTACCTAATTTAAACTTCCCTTCTTCTTTTAGTAACCATAGCATCTATAGTGCAGAAAATATGGAAATCCATTCAATACTACAGTTATTCCATCACCTCCATCCGTAGCTCCTTCTCTTGCAACCGCACCACACTATGAAAAAGCCTCTCGGAAACCAGCATTGGAAATAGTATCATGTATGTTTATATATATATATATATATATATGTATATATATATATATATATATATTTTTTTTTTTTTTTTCCCGTCTTCGACATCCTCATTAGGAAAATGAGTATTGAAGTCTTAATCACATTTACCTATAAGCATGGAAATAGATTACATTCACTTTTCCCCGAGTTTCAAGTAAAGTGGATAAGTTTTGTGTTAATTAACGTTCAAGTTTTCCTTCGAAAGTCCTTTTAAACGTAGTATATCTTATATGCTTGAGACAACCTATTAGTGAACTCCCGCTCCCCCCACCTTCTTCTTCTTCTCTCTCTCTTTCATAGGCCTTATTTTCTAGTAACACCTTATGATTTGAGATCCTAATAGTTAATCAATTAATAGAATGAAGGAGTTTTAAAGAAATTAGCAGCATCAATCATATTTCTAATCCATCAGTATACACCTAATAGAATTCTGAGCATTCCTTACATTAGCCATTTTGTGAAAGTATGCAGTATTTTGATCCCCAGTATTTATCCACAAACTCCTCAATTTTGGCCTCAAGATAGCCTCCTCAACATTTTTTGACATATAATAATGCCACAACTCCTTTTCTATTTTCAGGAGCCTAGGCATTCCTGGACAACTGAGAAGACTTTTTTGAACCTTTTTCAAGTCCTCCCTAACGATTTGGAATCTCAGACTCATGCTCCTAAAATTTTTTTTATTGAACTTCTTGAACACCATCTTTGTTAATTAATTGATCTTTCCATTTTAGGGTATGTCCTTAAATGATTATAACTTGCTCTGATCCAGAGTTTAAAGTTGAAAGGTGTGCATTATTCTCAAATGCAATATAATTTGCATTTAAGCTTATGTAAGTTGTACTTCGAAGAGAAAGAATAGAGGAAGTAAATAATTGACTTCATGACAAATCCTTGATATCTTTTGTGCCATTGATACAGCCATGGGCATTCTTACTTAAGAATTTGTAGACATAATTTCATAAGAACGTGTAGTATTTCTATTTGATCTAGGTTTTTTTGTTATATTATAGATCTATAATGTGATTCTCCATTTGATATGCTTGTCTTGCATTGAATTATATATTTTGTTTATCTCATTGTGAGCATTTATTGTCTTGCATTTATAACTAGTAACTAATTATGATGTCATTTATTTATGGGATTCAAATTTTCTTTATGCTTTTAAGCCCCTGAAATTTTCTGTAAAAATAAATCCATGAGTTGTTGGACTTATCTTTTTAATTGCATCAGGCACTCTTGGATCCCATGGGGGCTAGTGGATGCTGTAGCAGAAAAGAATGCGGCTTCATTGACTACAAGAGCTGATTTGAGGAATCTATTTACAATTCCATCAATATGTTATTTATTTTGAAAACCTGAAAATACACACACACACACACACACACACACACACACACACACTTAACAAAAGTATAAAATACTAGGAAGCACCGTTACGGTAACGAGTATAGGTTTGGGTACGATACAGCGACATAGCAATTTTTGAAAAATTAGCACTTACCTAAGAAGCACGGGTATGGGTACAACACTGGTAAAACATACCAAATGAAATATCTGTGCTTATTAGATAAAATACCTATATATATATATAGATACACACATAACACACGCATATATAAATTAAATTATTTGCCTTATTCCAACATTCACAAAATTACACTTGACCGTAAAACCTCTCAAAATTATGTTTTTGACGCCCAATTTTTTTTTTTTTTTCAAATTCCATTTTTGACTCCACAAATTTTTCAAATTACATTTTTTACTACACAACTCTTTCAAATTACAATTTGACCCGAACTTTTTTTAAATTATAAATTGATCTTCAAGGTTTTTAAAAATTACAGAATCTCTTAAAGTTCAAAATTTGCATAGAAGTCCATGAGGTTATAAGAATCACCATTCCATTACTAAATTTCGAAAAGGGAATTTCCTTCAAGCACAATAAAATTGTCAAAGGACATTCTTCTCACACTATCTAATCATTCAACCTTTATATCCCTTTGTTGTATCTTTGTATCTTTTTGCATGAGAAAAATGCGTTGAAAGGAAAAAGTGCTAATCAAACTTTTTATGTTTTGGCTTGGAATGAGGTTAGTTGTATTTAATTCAAGAATGTAATTTACTTTTCTAGCCAATGTCATGCAACCACATGTAAATAGTTAATATGCCCGTGCATTTCACATATCATCTCCTAGGGTAGATTATATGTGCTTTCACATATTCATGCATTCATTTGTCATCACTTAGGAAATATTATATTTTTTGCTCACATGTTCATGCATTCGTATCATATGTCCTCAATTAGGACTTATATTCCATGCTCACATGTCCATGCTCCTTGTAACTCACATGCTTTGATGATCCCATGCTCGTATGCTATGCCACAATGCTCAAATGCCTTGATATTCACATCTTAAATATCCACACACATGTTTAATATCCATATGTGCTCATGTAGTTGGATGCTTGTGCACTCACATGCTTTGATGATTGTGTTGAAATGCTAGTGTGATTAAACGGTAATATATATTTATTTGAATAATTAAATGTTCATGCGCTTGTATGATCACATGCTCACATGTCTACGTTGATGGCCACATGTTCCTATGTTCACATGCTCTGATGATTACATGCTCTTACGTTCTCATGCTTCGATGTTCGTATGCTCACATGTCAACATGCTTTGATGATCATATGCTCCCATGCTCACATGCTTGGATACTCAGATGTTCACATTTCTTGATAATCACATGCTCCTAGGGTTAAATTCTTTGATAATCACATTCTCTCATGGTCAAATGCTTTGATAATCACATGCTCTGATACTTACACGCATTAATGATTACATGCTTCGATGATCATACACTCATGCTCACATGATCACATGCTTGGTTGATCACACGCTTTGATACTCACGTGTTTGATTGTTCTTACGTTCACATGCCTTGATAATCACATGCTTGTATGCTCTAATGCTTACATGTTTGTACATATTTTTCAACGCCCACTTGTTCAATTAAGGGTAACTACTTCAGAAGACTTGTTCATTAATTCTAATTCAGCATCAACCTTAGCTTTGATGATCATGCTGAAAAGTTATGTGATTAGACGGTAAGATATATATTTATTTAGATAGTTAAATGCTCAGTGCTTGTATAATCGCGTGCTTGTATAATCGCATGCTTTGTTGAGCACATGCTCACATGTCTACTTGATTTGATCATCACATGCTCCAATGTTCTCATGCTTTGATGGTCCTATCATCACATGTCTACATGCTTTGATGTTGCTAACTTCACATGCATGGATGCCCACTTGTTTGATTGCTTACACGTTCACATGCTTTGACGATCAAATGGTTCCATGTTCACATGCCTTGATATGATGCTCCCATGGTTAAATGCTTTGATAATCAAATGCTTACATACTTAAATGCTTTGATACTCCCTTGCTTATATGCTTCTACGATCACATGCACCCATGCTCTCTCGCATTAATATTCACAAGTTTGATATACACACACATGAGCACACACTTGGATTATGATTTGTGTATATGCTTGGATGCTTAAGTGAACATGTAGCTGGACGTTCCTGCGCTCAAATGCTTTGACGATTGTGCTTGAAAGCTAAAGTGAATAGGCGGTAAGTGGTGTGTGTATTTGGCTGCTTAAATGCTTGTATGATCTTATGCTCACATACTTGTACACTCTCATTCTTAAATGTCCTCATGTTCAATTAAGTGTAACTCATCTATAAGACATATTTATGAATGCTTATTAAGCAACAACCCTTTCTTTGTATTCACATGTGCCCACACTTGGATGACGATATATTTATATGCTTGGAGACTTATTTTTACTTGCCTTTATGATTACATGCATCTATGTTCACATGCTTTGATGATTAGACGCTCTTGTGCTCAAATGCTTTGTGGATTTTTGATTGGAAGCTAAATTGATTGGGCGGACGGCAAGAGGTATGTGTACTTGGTTGCTTAAATGCTCATATGCTTGTCTTTTCTCATGCTCACATGCTTGTGCATTCTCATTCTTATATTCTCACATGTTCAATTGAGTGTAGCTCTTTCGTAAGAATTATTTATTAATTCTCAATAAGCATCAACCATTTCTTTGTATCCATATATGCCGAGACTTGGATGACGATATATCTATGTGCTTGAAAGCTGATTTTCACTTACTTTGATGATTACATGCTTCTATGTTCTCATGCTCTGATGATCGTATGCTTACATGTCTATATGCTTTGATGATCCTATGGTCTCACACATACATGCTCACATGCTTGGATGCTTACATGTTTGATTGCTCACAATTTCACATGTCTTGATAATCACATGCTCTCAAGTTCAAATGCTTTGATAACGACCTTCTCCTATACTCACAGGCTTTAATGATCCCATGATCGAATGCTTTGATGATTGCATGCTCCAATGCTTAAATACATCGGTATTCACATGTTTAATATCCACACTCATGCACATGCTTGGACGATGATATGTCTATATGCTCAGAGGCTTAAGTGAACAAGCAGTTGGACATTTGTGTGCCCAACTATTTGACGAAAATGTTTGAATGCGGTGGAGATATGACAATAAGAGGAATGTGTACTTGATTGCTTAAATGCTTGTATGCTAATATAACGTAATGCTCACTTGCTTGTACCCTTTATTTGCATCCATTTGTGCTCATGTAGTTGGATGCTCGTGTACTCACATGCTTTGATGATTGTGTTGAAATGCTAGTGTGATTAAACGGTAAAATATATATATTTATTTAGATACTTAAATGTTCATGCACTTGTATAATCACATGCTCACATGTCTACGTTGATGGCCATATGTTCCTATGTTCACATGCTTTAATGATTACATGCTCCTACGTTCTCATGCTTCGATGTTCGTATGCTCACATGTCAATATGCTTTGATGATCATATACTCCCATGCTCACATAATCACATGCTTGATTGATCACATGCTTGGATGCTCACATGTTTAATACTTTGACTATCACATGCTCCTATGTTCACATTTCTTGATAATCATATGCTCTTAGGGTTAAATTCTTTGATAATCACATTCTCCCATGGTCAAATGCTTTGATAATCACATGCTCCGATACTCACATGCGTTAATGATTACATGCTTCGATGATTATATACTCTTATGCTCACATGATCGCATGCTTGGTTGATCACACGCTTAGATGCTCACATGTTTGATTATTCTTACGTTCACATGCCTTGATAATCACATGCTCTCGTGGTCAAATGCTTTAATATTCACATGCTCCGATACTCACATGCTTAGATGATCCCATGCTCATATGCTTCAATGATCACATGCTGCCATCCTCACTAACAATAATATTTACAAGTTTGATATCCCTACACATGAGCACACACTTGGATGATGATTTGCCTATATGCTTGGATTCTTAAGTGAACATGCAGTTGGACGTTCTTGCGCTCAAATGCTTTGAGTATTATGCTCATATGCTTGTCTGCTTTTATGCTCACATGCTTGTACACTCTCATTCTTAAATGCTCACATGTTCAATCAAGTATAAATACTTCATAAGATTTACTTATTAACTCCCATTAAGCATCAACCCTTTCTTTGTATCAACATGTGACTACACTTGGATGACGATATATCTATATGCTTTAAAGCAAATGTTCACTTGCTTTGATGATTACATACTCCTATGTTGTCATGCTTTGATGATCATATGCAGCATATCTACATGCTTTGATTATCATATGGTTTACTTGATTGATCAGATGCTTGGATGCTCACATGCTTGATTGGTCACATCTTCACATGCCTTGGTAATCACATGCTCTCATGGTTAGATGCTTTGATAATCACCTTTTCCCGTACTTAAATGGTTTGATGATCCCATGCTTTGACAATCACATGCTCCTATGTCACATGCCTTGATAACCACATGCTCTCGTGATTAAATGTTTTGATAATCACATGCTTCCTTACTCACATGCTTTGATGATTCCATGCTCACATGCTTTGATTATCACATGTTCCTATGCTCACTCACATCAATATTCACAAGTTTGATATGTACACACATGAGCACACATTTGGATGATGATTTGTGTATATGCTTGGATGCTTAAGTGAACATGAAGTTGGATGTTCCTGTGCTCAAATGCTTTGAGGATTGTGCTTGAAAGCTAAAAGTCATTAGGCGGTAAGAGGTATGCATACTTGGTTGCTTAAATACTCATATGCTTGTATGCTCTAATGCTTACATGCTTGTACACATTTTTAAACGCTCACTTGTTCAATTAAGGGTAACTACTTCGTAAGACTTTTTCATTAATTCTCATTCAGCATCAACCTTAGCTTTGATGATCGTGCTGAAAAGTTATGTGATTGGACAGTAAGGTATATATTTATTAGGATAATTAAATGCTCATGTGCTTGTAGAATCACATGCTTTGCTAAGCACATGCTTACATATCTACTTGATTTGATCATTACAAGCTAACATGTCTACTTCCTTTGATGGTCACATGGTCCAATGTTCTCATACTTTGATGGTCCTATCATATCACAAGTCTACACGATTTGATGTTCATCTGCTCCCACGCTCACATCACATGCATGGATGCACGCATGTTCGATTGCTTACACGGTCAAATGCTTTGACGATGAAGTGGTTTCATGTTCACATGCCTTGATAATCACATGTTCCCATGGTTAAATGCTTTGATAATCAAATGCTTCCATACTTATATGGTTTGATGATCCCTTGCTCATATGCTTCGACGATTATATGCACCCATGCTCACTCGCATTAATATTCACGAGTTTGATATACACACACATGAGCACACACTTGGTTGATGATTTATGTATTTGCTTGGACGCTTAAGTGAATGTGCAGCTGGACGTTGTTGCGCTCAAAAGTTTGATGATTGTTGCTTGAAAGCTAAAGTGAATGGGCGGTCAGTGGTATGTGTATTTGGCTGGATAAATGCTTGTATGATCTCATGCTTACATACTTGTACACTTTCATTCTTAAATGTCCTCATATTCAATTAAGTGTAACTCCTTTATAAGACATTTATAAATGCTAATTAAGCAACAACTTTTTCTGTGTATCCACATGTGCCCACACTTGGATGACAATATATCTATATGCTTGGAGGCTGATTTTCACTTATCTAGATGATTACATGTTTCTATGTTTACTTGCTTTGATGATTAGACATTCTTGCGCTCAAATGCTTTGTCGTTTGTGATTGAAAGCTAAATTGATTGGGCGGACAGAAAGAGGTATGTGTACTTAGTTACTTAAATGTTTATATGCTTGTTTCCTCTCGTGCTCACATGCTTGTACACTCTCATTCTTAAATTCTCACAAGTTCAATTAAGTGTTACTCCTTCATTAGAATTATTTATTAATTCTTAATAAGCATCAACCCTTTTTTTGTATTCACATATGCCCATACTTGAATGACGATATATCTATATGCTTGGAGGCTGTTTTTCACTTGCTTTGATGATTACATGCTTTTTTGTTCTCATGCTTTGGTGATCGTATGTTCACATGTCTAAATGCTTTGATGATCATATAATCACACACTCACATGCTTGGATGCTTACATGTTTGATTGCTAACACCTTCACATGTCTTGATAATCACATGCTCTCAAGATCAAATGCTTTGATAATGACGTTCTCCAAAACTCGCATGCTTTGATGATTGCATGCTCCAATGCTCGAATTCATCGGTATTCACATGTTTATTATCCACACGCATGTGCGCACGCTTGGGCGATGATATGTCTATATGCTCGGAGGCTTAAGTGAACAAGCAGTTGGACGTTTGTGTGCCCAAGTATTTGACGAAAATGCTTGAATGCGGAGGTGATATGACAATAAGAGGTATGTGTACTTGGTTGCTTAAATGCTTGTATGCTTGTATAATTTAATGCTCACATGCTTGTACACTTTATAAGGTGTATTCATTAATTTTCTTTCACCATCAACCCTTTCTTTGTATCCATATATGCCCACCCTTGGATGAAGATGTCTATATGCTTGGAAGTTGATGTGTTCATGTAGTTGGATGCTCGTACACTCACATGCTTTGGTGATCGTGTCGAAATGCTAGTGTGATAGAATGTTAAAATATGTATTTGTTTGGATACTTAAATGTTTATGCGCTTGTATAATCACTTGCTCACATGTCTACTTTGATGGTCACATGTTCCTATGTTCACATGCTTTAATGATTACGTGCTCCTACATTCTCTTACTTTGATGATCGTATGTTCACACGTCAACATGCTTTGATGATCATATGCTCTTATGATTACATGCTTGGTTGATCACACGCTTGGATGCTCACATGGTTGATCGTTTTTACGTTCGCATGCCTCCATAATCACATGCTCCCGTGGTCAAATGCTTTATTAATCATATGCTTCGATACACACATTCTTTGATGATCCCATGCTCATATGCTGACATCCTCACTCGTAATAATATTTACAAGTTTGATATCGCTACACATGAGCACACACTTTGATGATGATTTGCATATATGCTTGGATTCTTAAGTGAACATGCAGTTGGACGTTCTTGCGCTCAAATGCTTTGAGTATTATACTTAAACGCTACAGTGAGTGGACGATAAGAGGTATGTGTTCTTGGCTACTTAAATGCTCATATGTTTGTCTGCTATTATGCTCACATGCTTGTACACTCTCATTCTTAAATGCTCACATGTTCAAATTATGTATAAATCTTTCATAAGATTTACATATTAATTCCCATTAAGCCCCAACTCTTTCTTTGTATCCACATATTACCACACTTAGATGACGATATATCTATATGCTTGGAGGCCGATGTTCATTTGCTTTGATGATTACATACTCCTATGTTGTTATGCTTTGATGATCGTGTGCTCACATATCTACATACTTTAATTATCATACGGTTTGCTTAATTGATTACATGCTTGGATGCTCACATGTTTGCTTGGTCACACCTTCACAAGCCTTGATAATCACATGCTCCCATGGTTAGATGCTTTGATAATCACATTTTCCCATACTTAAATGGTTCGATAATCCCATGCTTTGACAATCACATGCTCCTGTGTCACATGCCTTGATAACCACATGTTCGCATGATTAAATGCTTTGATAATGACATGCTCCCTTAGTCACATGCTTTGATTATTACATGCTCCTATGCTCACTCTCATCAATATTCACAAGTTTGATATGCACACACATGAGCACATACTTGGATGATGATTTGTGCTTGGATGCTTAAGTGAATATGCAGTTAGATGTTCCTGTGCTCAAATGCTTTGAAGATTGTACTTGAAAGCTAACAGTCTTTAGGCGGTAAAAGGTATACGTACTGGGTTGCTTAAATGCTCATATGCTCGTCTGCTCTTATGCTCACGTGCTTGTACACTCTCATTCTTAAATTCTCACATGTTCAATTATGTATAAATCCTTCATAAGATTTACTTATTAACTCCCGTTAAGCATTAACCCTCTCTTTGTATCCATATGTGCCCACACTTGGATGAAGATGTCTATATGTTTGGAGGTTGATGTGCTCATTTAGTTGGATGCTTGTGCACTTACATGCTTTGATGGTCGTTTTGAAATGCTATTGTGATTGAACGGTAAAATATATATTTATTTGGATACATAAATGTTCTTGCGCTTGTATGATCACATGCTCACGTCTACTTTGATGGCAGCATGTTCCTTTGTTCACATGCTTTGACGATTGCATGCTTTGATGATTACATGCTCCTATGTTCTCATGTTTCGATGGTCGTATGCTCACATGTCAACATGCTTTTATGATCATATGCTCCCATGCTCACATAATCACACGCTTGATTGATCACACGCTTAGATGCTCATATGTTTAATGCTTTGACTATCAAATGCTCCTATGTTCAAATGCCTTAATAATCACATGCTCTTAGGGTTAAATTCTTTGATAATCACATTCTCCCATGGTCAGATGCTTTGATAATTACATGCTTCGATACTCATATGCATTGCTGTTTACATGCTTTGATGATCATATGCTCTCATGCTCACATGATCACATGCTTGGATGCTCATATGTTTGATTGTTCTTACGTTCATGTGCCTTGATAATCATATGCTCCTGCGGTCAAATGCTTTAATAATCACATGCTCCGATACTCACATTCTTTGATGATCCCATGCTCATATGCTTCGATGATCACATGCTACCCTTCTTACTCGCAATAATATTTACAAGTTTGACATCCCTACACATGAGCACACACTTGGATGATGATTTATCTCTATGCTTGGACTCTTAAGTGAACATGCAGTTGGACGTTCTTGCGCTCAAATACTCATATGTTTATCTGCTCTTATGCTCACATGTTCAATCATGTATAAATCATTCATAAGATTTACTTATTAACTCCCATTAGCGTCAACCCTTTCTTTGTATCCACATGTGACCACACTTGGATGACGATATATCTATATGTTTGGAGGCCAATGTTCACTTGCTTTGATAATTACATACTCCTATGTTGTCATGCTTTGATGATCGTATAGTCACATTTCTACATGCTTTGATTATCATATGGTCTGCTTGATTGATCACATGCTTGGATGCTTACATGTTTGATCGTGCTGAAACGTTGTGATTGGACGGTAAGGTATATATTTGTTTGGATACTTAAATGCTCGCATGCTTTGTTGAGCACATGCTTGCATGTCTACTTGATTTGATTATCACATACTCACATGTCTACATGCTTTGATGATCATATAGTCCCACGCTCACATGCTTACATGCTTGATTGCTAACACCTTCACATGTCTTGATAATCACATGCTCTCAAGATCAAATGCTTTGATAATGACCTTCTCCTAAACTCACATGCTTCGATGATCCTATGATCGAATGCTTTGATGATTGCATGCTCCAATGCTGAAATGTATCGGTATTCACATATTTAATATCCACACACATATGCACACGCTTAGACAATGATATGTGTTTATGCTTGGAGGCTTTAGTGAACAAGCAGTTGGACGTTTTTGTGCCCAAATATTTGACGAAAATGCTTGAATGCGGAGGTGATATGACGATAAGAGGTATGTGTACTTGGTTGCTTAAATGCTTGTATGCTTGTATAATCTAATGCTCACATGCTTACACTTCATAAGGCGTATTCATTACTTTTCATTCACCATCAACCCTTTCTTTGTATCCATATGTGCCCACACTTGGATGAAGATGTCTATATGCTTGGAGGTTAATGTGCTCATATAGTTAGATACTCGTGCACTCACATGCTTTGATGATTGTGTTGAAATGCATAATCTAATGCTTAAATGCTTGTATGCTTGTATAATCTAATGCTCACATGTTTGTACACTTCATAAGGCGTATTCATTACTTTTCATTCACCATAAACCCTTTCTTTGTATCCATATGTGCCCACACTTGGATGAGGATGTCTATATGCTTGGAGGTTGATGTGCTCATATAGTTGGATGCTCGTGCACTCACATGCTTTATTGATTGTGTTGAAATGCTAGTGTGATAGAACGGTAAAATATATATTTATTTGGATACGTAAATGGTCACGCGCTTGTATGATCACATGCTCGCGTATCTACTTTGATGGCCACATGTTCCTATGTTCACATGCTTTGATGATTACATGCTCATACGTTCTCATGCTTCGATGATCGTATGCTCACATGTCAACATCATTTGAGGATCATATGCTCCCATGTTCACATGATCACATGCTTGATTGATCACATGCTTGGACGCTCACATGTTTAATGCTTTGACTATTACATGCTCTCATGTTCACATGCCTTAATAATCACATGCTCCTAGGGTTAAATTCTTTGATAATCACATTCTCTTATGGTCAAATGCTTTGATAATCACATGCTCTGATACTCACATGTGTTAATGATTACATGTTTCGATAATCATATGCTCTCATGTTTCATTGATCACATGCTTGGATGCTCACATGTTTGATCGTTCTTACGTTCATATGTCTTGATAATCACATGCTCCCGTGGTCAAATGCTTTAATAATTACATGCTCCGATACTCACATTCTTTGATGATCCCATGCTCATATGCTTCGATGATTACGTACTGCCACCCTCACTTGCAATAATATTTACAAGTTTGATATCCCTACACTTGAGCACACACTTGGATGATGATTTGCTTATGTGCTTGGATTCTTAAGTGAACATGCAGTTGGACGTTCTTGCTCTCAAATGCTTTGAGTATTATTCTTGAACGCTATAGTGAGTTGACGATAAGAGGTATGTGTACTTGGCTGCTTAAATGCTCATATGCTTGTCTGCTATTATGCTCACATGCTTGTACACTCTCATTCTTAAATGCTCACATGTTCAATTATGTATAAATCCTTCATAAGATTTACTTATTAACTCCCGTTAAGTATTAACCATTTCTTTGTATCCACATGTGACCACACTTGGATGACGATATATCTATATACTTGAAGGTCGATGTTCAGTTGCTTTGATGATTACATACTCTTGTGTTGTCATGTTTTGATGATCGTGTGCTCACATATCTACATGCTTTGATTATCATATGGTGTGCTTGATTGATCGTCATGCTTGAATGCTCACATGTTTGATTGGTCACACCTTCACAAGCCTTGATAATCACATGCTCCCATGGTTAGATGCTATGATAATCACATTTTGCCATGCTTAAATGGTTCAATAATCCCATGCTTTGACAATCACATGCTCCCGTGTCACATGCCTTGATAATCACATGCTCCCATGATTTAATGCTTTGATAATACATGCTCCCTTACTCACATGCTTTGATGATTCCATTCTCACATGCTTCGATTATTACATGCTCCTATGCTCACTCATATCAATATTTACATGTTTGATATGCACACACATGAGCACACACTTGGATGATGATTTGTGTATATGCTTGGATGCTCATATGCTCTATTGCTTACATGCTTGTACACATTCTTAATCGCCCACTTGTTCAATTAAGGGTAACTACTTCATAAGACTTATTCATTAATTCTCATTCAGCATCAACCTTAACTTTGATGATTGTGCTGAAAAGTTATGTGATTGGACGGTAAGGTATATATTTATTAGGTTAATGAAATGCTCATGTGCTTGTATAATCGCGTGCTTGTATAATCGCATATTTTGCTGAGCGCAGGCTTTGATGATCCCTTGCTCATATGCTTTGATGATTCCTTGCTCATTTGCTTCGACGATCACATGCACCCATGCTCACTCGCATTAATATTCACAGGTTTGATATACACACACGAGCACACACTTGGATGATGATTTGTGTATATGCTTGGACATTCACAGGTGCAACTGGACGTTTTTGCGCTCAAATGTTTGACGATTGTGCTTGAAAGCTAAAATGAATTCGCGGTCAGTGGTATGTGTATTTGGCTGGATAAATGCTTGTATGATCTCATGCTCACATACTTGTACACTCTCTTTCTTAAATGCCCTTATGTTCAATTAAGTGTAACTCCTCTATAAGACATATTTATGAATGCTAATTAAGCAACAAGTCTTTCTTTGTATCTACATGTGCCAACACTTGGATGGCGATATATCTATATGCCTGGAGACTGATTTTCACTTGCCTAGATGATTCCATGTTTCTATGTTCTCATGCTTTAGTGTTCGTATACTCACATGTGTACATGCTTTGATGATCATATTGTCCCACACTCACATGCTCACATGCTTACATGTTAGATTGCTAACACCTTCACATGTCTTGATAATAACCTGCTTTCAAGATCAAATGCTTTGATAATGACCTTCTCCTAAACTCAGATGATTCGATGATCCTATGATCGACTGCTTTGATGATTGCTTGCTCGAATGCTCGAATGCATCGGTATTCACATGTTTAATATCTACACGCATGTGCACACGCTTGGACGATGATATGTCTATAAGCTCGGAGGCTTAAGTGAACAAGCAGTTGGACGTTTGTGTGCCCAAGTATTTGACGAAAATGCTTGAATGCAGAGGTGATATGACAATAAGAGGTATGTGTACTTGGTTGCTTAAATACTTGTATAATCTAATGCTCACATGCTTGTACACTTTATAAGGCGTATTCATTAATTTTCATTCACCATCAACCCTTTCTTTGTATCCATATGTGCCCACACTTGGATGAAGATGTCTATATGCTTGGAGGTTGATATGCTCATGTAGTTGGATGCTCGTGCATTCACATACTTTGATGATCTTGTTGAAATGCTAGTGTGATAGGACGGTAAAATATATATTTATTTGGATACTTAAATGTTTACGCGCTTGTATAATCACATGCTCGTGTGTCTACTTTGATGGCCACATGTTCCTATGGTTACAAGCTTTGATGATTACATGCTTTAATGATTACATGCTCCTACGTTCTCATGCTTCAATAATCGTATGCTCACATGTCAACATGCTTTGATGATCATATTCTCTCATGCTCACAGGATCACATGCTTGATTGATCACATGCTTGGATGCTCACATGTTTAATGCTTTGACTGTCACATGCTCTCATGTTCACATGCCTTGATAATCACATGCTCCTAGGGTTAAATTCTTTGATAATCACATTCTCTTATGGTCAAATGCTTTGATAATCACATGCTCTAAAACTCACATGCATTAATGATTACATGTTTCGATAATCATATGCTCTCATGTTTCATTGATCACACGCTTGGATGCTCACATGTTTGATCGTTCTTACGTTCATATGTTTTGATAATCACATGCTCCCATGGTCAAATACTTTAATAATCACATGCTCCGATACTCGTGTTCTTTGATGATCCCATTCTCATATGCTTCGATGATCACATGCTGTCATGCTCACCCGCAATAATATTTACAAGTTTGTTATCCCTACACATGAGCACACACTTGGATGATGATTTGCCTATATACTTGGATTCTTAAGGTTGGACGTTCTTGCGCTCAAATGCTTTGAGTATTATGCTTGAATGCTACAGTGATTGGATGGTAAGAGGTATGTGTACCTGGCTGCTTAATTGTTCATATGTTTGTCTGCTCTTATGCTCACATGCTTGTACACATTCGTTCTTAAATGCTCACATGTTCAATTATGTATAAATCCTTCATAAGATTTACTTATTAACTCCCATTAAGTCTCAGCCCTTTCTTTGTATCCACATGTGACCACACTTAGATGACGATACTTCTATATGCTTGGTGGCTGATGTTCACTTGCTTTGATGATTACATACTCATATGTTGTCACGCTTTGATGATCGTATGCTCACATAACTACATGCTTTGATTATTATGTGGTCTGCTTGATTGATCACATGCTTGGATGCTCACATGTTTGATTGGTCACACCTTCACATGTCTTGATAATCACATGCTCCCATAATTAGATGCTTTGATAATCACCTTTTTCCATAGTTGAATAGTTCGATGATCCCATGCTTTGACAATCACATGCTTCCATGATTAAATGCTCTGATAATCACATGCTCGCTTACTCACATGCTTTGACGATTCCATGCTAACATGCTTAGATTATCACATGCTTCTATGCTCACTCACATCAATATTCACATGTTTGATATGCACACATGAGCACACACTTGGATGATGATTTGTGTATATGCTTGGATGCTTAAGTGAACAAGCAGTTGGATGTTCCTGTGCGCAAATGCTTTAAGGATTGTGCTTGAAAGCTAAAAGTCATTAGGCGGTAAGAGGTATGCGTACTTGGTTGCTTAAATGCTCATATGCTTGTGTGCTCTAATTCTTACATGGTTGTACACATTCTTAAACGCCCACTTGTTCAGTTAAGGGTAACTACTTCCTAAAACTTATTCATTAATTCTCATTCAGCATCAACCTTAGCTTTGATGATCGTGCTGAAAAATTATGTGATTGGACAATAAGATATATATTTATTTGGATACTTAAATGCTCATATGCTTGTATAATCGCATGCTTTGTTGAGCACAAGCTCACATGTCTACTTCCTTAGATGGTCACATGCTCCAATGATCTCATGCTTTGATGGTCCTATCATCACATGTCTACATGTTTTGATGTTCATCTGCTCCCACGCTCACATCACATGCATGGATGCCCACATGTTTGATTGCTTACACATTCACATGCTTTAACGATCAAATGGTTCCTTGTTCACATGCCTTGATAACCACATGCTCCCATGATTAAATGCTTTGATAATCACAAGCTCGCTTACTCACATGCTTTGATGATTCCATGCTAACATGCTTCGATTATCACATGCTCCTATGCTCACATCAATATTCACAAGTTTGATATGCACACACATGAGCACACACTTGGATGATGATTTGTGTATATGCTTAAATGCTTAAGGGTGCGTTTGATTCAATGTAAAATGTTTTCCAAGTGTAAAATATTTGCAAGGGAAAATACTTTCGGAAAAGAAAATATTTTCAGGTGTTTGGTGGCATTTTAAAAAATACTTTGAAAAATATTTTTTAGTGTTTGGTTGTGTTCTTGAAAATGTCATAGAAAACACATTTTCTACTTGTTGCTCACATTTTCTCACATTTTCTCAGCTTCCAAACAATTAATTAATAATATCATTTCTCAACAAAGACACACAAAAGAATCAAAACCCAAAACAAAAAATTTATCAAATTCGGTCAAATTGAGAGAAGAAGGAAAAGGGAGAGGCGACTAAGTTTGAAGGCAAGATCGTGCGGACGGGGGCAAAGGCGAGATCGAGCGGAGGCAAAGGCGAGCACGAACAGACCGGGCTTATCAGAGATGGGTTTGAGCACGACGGAGGGGCTGAGGCGGCGCGATCAGATCGGCGATGGGTTTGAGCGACGCTATCAGACCGATGGGGCCGTGGGTCAGCGACTGGATCTGGGCTTCATCGGCGATGGCTCTCCGACTTGGGCTTGGCGTGAGTGATGAGAGTGAGCGAGGAGAGAAATTTTCTAAGAGGGTGTAAATGGGGTGTAAATAGTTTGAAGGAGAAAATGGAGCTCAGTCACAACTGAGCTTGGAGAGGAAAGGTGATAGAGCTGTGCGTGTGAGAAGCTTTGAGAGAGTGCGTGGATCGGAGGGGTGTAATTCGTTTAAAGGTAAAACAGAAGGTGAAATGGTTTTACAAGAGAAAGGCCTTATTTTACAGTCCACGCGGAATTGCAATTCTGTTTGACCAAATTTTCAGTCCCTACCAAACTCACATGTGGGTGTAAAAGCATTTCCAGAAACCATTTGAAGTCAAAACAAACGCAGCCTAAGTGAACATGCTGTTGGATGTTCTCGTGTTCAATTAAGGGTAACTACTTCATAAGACTTATTCAATATTCTCATTCATCATCAACCTTAGCTTTGATGATAGTGTTGAAAATTTGTGATTGGACGGTAGGATTATATATAGTTATTTGGATACTTAAATGCTCATGTGCTTGTATAATCACATGCTTTGTTGAGCACATGCTCACATGTCTACTTGATTTGTTCATCACATGCTCACATGTCTACTTCCTTTGATGGTGAATGTTCCAATGTTCTCATGCTTTGATGGTCCTATCATATCACATGTCTACATGCTTTGATGTTTATCTGCTTTGATGTTCATCTGCTCCTACACTCACATCACATGCATGGATGCCCACATGTTTGATTGCTTGCACGTTCACATGCTTTGACGATCAAGTGGTTCCATGTTCACATGCCTTGATAATCACATACTTCCATGGTTAAATGCTTTGATAATCAAATGCTTCCATACTCAAATGCTTTGATGATCCCTTGCTCATATGCTTCGACGATCACATGCACCCATGTATCTTATTATTCACAAGTTTGATATACACACACGAGCACACACTTGGATGATGATTTATCTATATGCTTGGACGCTTAAGTGATCGTGTAGCTGGATGTTCTTGCGCTTAAGTGCTTTAACGATTGTGGTTGAAAGCTAAAGTGAATGGGCGGTAAGTGATATGTGTATTTGGCTTCTTAAATGCTTGTATGATCTCATGCTCACATACTTGTACACTCTCATTCTTAAATCCCCTCATATGCAATTAAGTTTAACTCCTCTATAAGACATTTATGAATGCTTATTAAGCAGTAACCCTTTGTTTGTATCCACATGTGCCCACACTTGGATGACGATATATCTATATGCTTGGAGGCTGATTTTCACTTGCTTTGATGAATACATACTTCTATGTTCATATGTGTTGATGATTGGACATTCTTGCGCTCAAATGCTTTGTGGATTGTGATTGGAAGCTAAATTGATTGGGCGGACGGCAAGAGGTATGTGTAGTTGGTTGCTTAAATGTTCTTATGCTTGTCTGCTCTCATGCTCAAATGCTTGTGCACTCTCATTCTTAAATTCTCACATGTTCAATTAAGTGTAACTCATTCATTAGAATTATTTATTAATTCTCAATAAGCATCAACCCTTTCTTTGTATCCACATATGCCCACACTTGAATGACGATATATCTATATGCTTAGAGGCTGTTTTTCACTTGCATTGATGATTACATGCTTCTATCTTCTCATGCTTTTGTGATCGTATGCTCACATTTCTAAATGCTTTGATGATTATTCCTGCACTCACATGCTCACATGCTTGGATGCTTACATGTTTGATTGCTCACACCTTTACATGTCTTGATAATCACATGCTCTTAAGATCAATTGATTTGATAATGACCTTCTCCTAAACTCACTTGCTTCGATGATCCCATGATCAAATTCTTTGATGATTGCATGTTCCAATGCTCAAATGCATTGGTATTCATATGTTTAATATCCACACGCTTGTACGATGATATATCTATATGCTTGGAGGTTGATTTTCACTTGCTTTGATAATTACATGCTTCTATGTTCACATGCTTTGATGATTGGATGTTCTTGCGCTCAAATGCTTTGTGGATTGTGATTGGAAGCTAAATTGATTAGGCGGACGGCAAGAGGTATGTGTACTTGGTTGCTTAAATGCTCATATGCTTGTCTGCTCTCATGCTCCCATGCTTGTACACTCTCATTCTAAAATTCTCACATGTTCAATTAAGTGTAACTCCTTCGTAAGAATTATTTATTAATTCTCAATAAGCATCAACCCTTTTTTTGTATCCACATATGCCCACACTTGGATGACGATATATCTATATGCTTGGAGGCTATTTTTCACTTGTTTTGATGATTACATGCTTCTATGTTCTCATGCTTCGATGATCACATGCTCCTATCCTTACTCGCAATAATATTTACAAGTTTAATATCCCTACAAATGAGCACACACTTAAATGCTCATGTGCTTGTATAATCGCATGCTTTGTTGAGCACATGCTCACGTGTCTACTTGATTTGACATCACATGCTCACATGTCTACTTCCTTCGATGGTCACATGCTCCAATGTTCTCATGCTTACTGTTGATTTAACCTTTTTGGTCTCGATGATTTGTTAAAAGTAAGTAGTGAATAAAAGAAATTTTGAATCCTGTAGTCGTTATTACTAAAAAAATAATACCGAAAATGAAAATTCCAAATGATTATGATTGTTGAACTGTATTTTATTTTTTATATCAGAATTGGATACCTTAATGTCTATTGTTGGGAGCTGAATTAATCTTTAAGGTTGTGATTGGATGAAGCATTCGAGAAATTCTTAGAATTTCCAAATTGAAGGGATTTCAATTGATGGGAATTTTAATCCCATTAAACTAAATCTCTATTGTTAAGATAAGTATAACTAAGAACTTAGAAATTAGAGTAGTATAATCTTTTCAATGATGATGGTAATGGTAGCGGCAATGATTTGGTGATGACGGTAGTATGGTGGTGGATGTTATGGCAAGTGGCAAAGGTAGCAACACATGATGGTGGTGGTAGCATTGACAGTGGTGGTGATGGTATTGGCATTAGCAACAGCAGTGGTAATGATGTGAAAAGCAATGGTGGGTTGAGATAATTATGGTGGTTGAAATTTGTACAATGATAGCTTCTTCCGTGATTTTCTCTTTTGGGGCTTTGTATGTCCTCCATGGAATTTGAACTTGGGCTATGGATAAAACCAAGTTCACTCTATTGTTAAAGCAAACAAGCGAAATCAATGTTGGAAAAACAAAGTTCATTCTATATTGTTGTCTGAGTTCTAATTATATATGTAAAAACAAAGCTGAATTGTCTGGTTTTATTATAGGGTACCCTAATCCGTTAGCATTTACATGTGAAACTTCCGTCCTTTTGAGTGTGCTCTACAGCCCCATCTGTGGTATAAGCCAAAGCATGTAGCTGTAAACAAGTCTAAGGTACCTTGTGGGCTGTCTAAACTGAAGCAATATGATGGACTTGAGTGTTTTGTTATTCTTGGAAACCATGGTTTGTATAAATTCTGAGTCTAAGCCTTTCATGATTAACTTTTGTTTCTCCACAAAAGAAAAAAGCTTTTGGAACTGATTCTTTTGTCTTCATTTATGAATTTATTTTTGCATTTATTTGATAACATGAACTAGTATCAAACATTAGACCCTGATTTTGCTTATTGAGAAACCCTTAAACTTTGTAACCGTCTAGATTGTCACTATGGTGAAATAATATTCTATTTTTGAACACAGATTGGTTTGATATATGTCATAAAAGCTGGTTGGACAGGTGGTTTATGCCTCAACAGAAGAGTTTTTTTTGCTTTGTAACTCCTTAAAAGGTGGTGGGTATTTGGTCTCGATCAAACACTCCTTGGTGATAGTGATGTATACCAATTCAAATTCATTTCAGAAGTGGTAAAAAATAAGGTATTTCTTATTTTCCTTTTTTGCTATTTTAATACTCTTCTGAAAATATCACAAGTGGATAAGATTGGTGGTGCACCAGCAATTCCAAATGGTATGCTTACTGCATGAGAGTTGTTTCTATGGTCCCCTTGTTATTGTCTTAATCTTGTTGGGGTTGAATCTGATGTCTATATCAAATTTTTAGAGATGGGCATATTACACTGTGTCCGTTACATATGTTGACAAGCATTATACACTACAAAAAAATTGACCTGTTTCAACCCAAGGCACTTCGATGGCTCTGTTTAGCTTCACATGATAGAGATTTTTTTGTTTATAAAACTCACTAGAGCTTATGAATAATATAAATTCATCTTCAAGTTATGAAGCTTGGAATTGGTAATCTATTTTTCCCCTTTTATTTGTTATTGTTTTGTTCAAATGAATACAAAGCTTGCATTCTTTTTTCTTTTTGTAGAATCTTGTTTATTCTTTCGTCGATTTTGTATTGGCGTAAATGCACTTTTGATCCCTACATTTTGAGCCATTTTTCGATTTGGTCCCTAAACTGATTTTGCCTGTAGGCCAGTCCCTGAAATTAGAAAATTGATTTTATTTTGGTCCCTGCCACCCACTAACAGAAAATGCATACATGGCAGACGGAATACATTGTTTGCTGACGTGGTTAATAAAATAATAATAATAAATTTATATTTAGCATTTTCTAAATGCCACATCAGCATTTAATTTAGTAAAAAATGCCAGCTCAGAAAATTTAAACTAAACTAAAAAAAAAAACCCAAAATCTAATTTCATGATTTTTTTAATAAGAAAATTAGAATTTGTTCTTCATGTTCTTCCCAAATCCAAGAAATAAACCCAGCACCCAAACCAATATATGACAAACCCCAAATCTAAATCCAGCAACCAAATCGTTAAAAAAAAAAAAATCCGGCAACCAAATCTTATCTCTATCAAATCCAGAAAAACAAGAAATAAATCAAAGAATCCAACTGTGCATGTCGAAGAGAACAAGAGCAAACCCAAAATCAAACTTCACATTCTTACAATCAAACCCAGAACAAGAGCAAGAATACTTAGCAAACTTCAAGTTCTCACAATCAAACCCACCACCACCATCGATTAAGGGCAAGTCAAACCCAACCAAACAAACCCATCTCTTAGTAACCAAACACAGTAACAAGTAACAACAAACGCAAAGAAAAATTCTATGGTTTTTGGGTTTGGAGTAGACCTAAGTTTTTGGGTTTAGAGCAGATCCAACGGCATCAATTTTGCTTCCTCAAATCCAACGAAACTGTTTCACGCCACCAACCCTAACCCCACCAAAATGACGCCGTCGAACCCCATCGTTTCTGCCTCCTCGGCCACTCTATCAAACGACGCTGTCTTGACAAACGACTACCTCCTCGTTGTCGTCATCCTCATCAATCGAAGAGAGAGTTTGGCCTCGTTGCATCGTTCTTTCTCACGCAGGTCAAGTTTGTTTTTCCAGTGAAATCCATTGGTCTGCTCGCCTTGATCTGCTCGCCGTTGGTCTGCTTGTGAGCTTGTGAGCTCCAGCGTGTGGTGGAGAAGAAGGCTGAGTGAGCTCCGGCCATGGACCTACAATGGAGATCCATGGAGGGTGAAGAGAGAGAGAGAGAATTTGAGATTTACCTTTGATGAGAATTAGGATTTTTTTTTTTAAGAAATGATTTTAGTTTAAAAAATTTAATTTGCTATTTGTTAATTTTCTGAGCTGGCATTTTTTATTAAATTAAATGCTGATGTGGCATTTAGAAAATGCTAAATATAAATTTTTTATTATTATTTTACTAGCCACGTCAGCAAACAGTGTATTCCGTCTGCCACATATGCATTTTCTGTTAGTGGGTTGACGGCAGGGACTAAAATAAAATCGATTTTCTAATTTCAGGGACTGACCTAGGAGTAAAATCAGTTTAAGGGCCAAATTGAGAAATGACCCAAAATGTAGGGACCAAAAATGCATTTACGCCTTTTGTATTTTTGATATTCAAGTAATGAATTTGTATGGACGTGATTAATTCAAGTAAGAATTTTTTGGTGATTGATAGCAGGTGCAAGAAACTATTGTAATTGCAGGAAGGATCACTGTCACATCAATCCGATGGTAGAACTGGGGTAAGTTTTTCAGTGTATCTACTATGCTCAGAAACTAATTATTCTGCCCAAGGCTGCATAAAGGCAACCCATTTTTCTTTTGTAATGTACCTTAGCAACTAGCCAGAGAAAGCTATATAGTGCTTAATACATGTACACATGTGCAGTATATTGATGCCTAATGCATCCAAAGAAGGAAAATCTTAAATAAAAATTAAGTTATTTTAAAATAAGTAAACTCAATAGCCATTGCAAGAGAGGGAGAACTAGAGCTCAAAAGGATTAGTTTTATGATGCTTTAAGTTAGTCATATGAAAATTTTGTTCATATGTATTTTTTTTTAATTATTCCATCCACAGTGTAAGCTATTAGCAGCGCTAGGGACAAAATGTTAATTCGAGGGAAGTCTCTAACATTACTCAAACCTCAAGAGTGGTTAGTATAATTTATCCTATTCTTTTATTACTCCCACGAAGAAAGAGGTAACTTTCTCCAGGGACTGAATGTGAGTCACATAACAATTAGTAGTTCAAATGGAGGATTGGCAGCTTTTAACTAACTGCTCTTGTGGCTGATGTGTCGATAAATGCAACAAAATTCTCTTGTCCATCTTGTTTTCCTCTAGAGGTGAAGTCATTGATACATAAAATACTCAATCCCAATTCTAAAACAGTAAGTATTTTGTTTTGCTATCTGCATATCCTAAAACTGCAAGCATTTTGTTTCTCTATACGCAGATCCATTCATTATGCATGCTTTATTTAGCAAGTCCAGTGGGTCCCAATTGCTTGATTTAAATTACTTGATAAGTATGACTTAACCTTTGGTATCTAGGAGATGTTGAATTTCATTTCAAACCTTCTTTCCCACTACTCTGGGATCGAATAGATTGGTTAGATGTAATTCATGCAAAATCAATAATAAGATGATCATATAATGCCATTCCTCTTTAAAGAGCTTATATTTATTGCTAGTTTCTCGTTCCCTGCTTGTAACTTCAGGAACAAATGCAAAGCATATAGCATACAAGCAAAAGGACAGATATATATATATATATATATTTATGTATATATGTAACCTTATATGTGCATGGGTTTTTTTGAGTAGTTTGTATCATGAATGACTTTAGTTTAGTTTGTGAAAGAGTTTTGTCTAGAATTGCTTTGCTTAGCTTGTTTTATGATAATGAGTGCATTGTAGATAATTTCTTTTGGGTAAAATTTCAAACTTCTTTGAACTTTGAGAAATACCCAAATTGTGTTGCTAAGCAGGATAAAAATTTCCTATTTTGTGTTTCTTTGTGAATGAAGTCTGCGTGTGACGTTGATGTGATTAAAATTCATAGACCGTTCACTTAATTATACATATAGGAATATGATTTCTTTGGTTTAGTCCTATATTTATTACAAAGGGCTTATATGCATTTCTCTGTTGAATGAGAAGAAGAATGAAGCATGATTAAAATTAGTGTTAATATGTTAGTGTTGGCATGTTTACTGTTATTTAGAAATTTATAGAAGTGTGGACTTAAGCCATCAAAAACTTACATTACTCTCTTATGGTTATGAATTTGGATTTGATTTTCCTATCTTTATGGAGGGAATCATGTGCTATTCTTCTGGCTAATAGTCATTAGTTACATTTTCGGCCTTCTTGTTATTCTTATAAGAATTTGAAAGATATCAATCTCAACTGGTGCAGGCAAACATGCACGACAAAATATTTTTTCTTATTTTGAAATAGCTAATTTTATATATACAGAAAATTAAATAATTTTATGATGCTACTCCTAACTAACGTACATCCTTGTGCTTCCACTTTATCATAATATTCAAGCGACATAGGACAAATGCTTTGATATTCACACACATTTGCAGACGTGGATGATGATATGTCTATATGCTGGAAAGCTTATTATTCAATATTATTCTAGGAAAATGATTCGCTTAGTTGTCTTTGAAATGAAAAAGGCCCATTTCATCGTCAATATTTTTAGTTTTCATGAATCCAAGGTTGTACATGGTGCCACATCATTTAAAATCAATTATCATTCCTTATTGGATACAAAATTGTACTCCATTTTATTTGCAGAAATCGAGGCCCATTTTGATGGTGCTACGCTTGAGCTTTCTGTTCACTAGCAAATTTATTGACTGAAAGTTGGTGCTTTTGTATGTTAGGCCAGGGACATAACTTTGTTTTTGATAAATAGGCCAGAGGACATCTTCATTCATTAATTTTCATATGTGATGCTTTTAGGATGTTTGCTATCTAATCAGTTACCTTTGCCAGGGATCTGTGACTCAAGTAGGATGTTTGTGACATTATGCTTGCATTTGCTTTTAGGTTATTCCCCATCTATATAGCTTGGGTTTCAGTGTTTTAGGCCAAATTTCTCAATGTCTAAGTTCCTGTGGCATATGTTGTTTCATATCCAATAGACATTGTTTATATCTTTATTGTCTTTAGTTTTAGCATCTCTTCCTCATCTTGTTCTTGTAGTATCTCAGCGTTTTGGGATTATTAGTCAGCATTCTAATTTATATAAATATAATGTTTTTTCTTAAGTTGCTGTAAATATTGTCCTTCAAGATGAGAAGGAATTTCTTGACCATATTATCATGTCTACCAACATGAAGTGCCTCACACCACCGTAAGTTCTATAACTCTGCATTAACCTTTCTTTACCTTATGCTAATTGACTAAGGATTTATGTGTGTGTGAATCATTTGAATGTAATAGTAATCATATTTGTCTCTTCTTTTTTTTTTTTTTTTTTTTGGAGGAGGGGGGGGGGGAGTGGGTTATTTCTATATTGATTGAACCATTGTGAATAATGACATACAGTATTAGAAAATATGTCATACTCTTGTTTGGAGTCTTGGATGTATGTCATGCTATACCGTGTTTGTTTCTCTTTTAGTTTAAGTAAGACTTGAGAGGGATACAGATTTTATTGTTAATTTTGGTTTATGGCAATGCTGCAGTATTAGAAAATATGTCTTACTCTTGTTTGGAGTAAGACATGATTTGTTTGGAGTAAGACATAGTTTGGGAAAGAAATTTATGATGATTCCTATAAAAATTGCCTTATTTTACCGATTTTTTCATATAAAATACTCATCATATGACTTTTCTTTTGTAATATCATGTCAACCACCTGCTCCCATTCCTTTTGGGTTCCTCTTTTTCTACTATGCCATAAGTAATTGTAAATAGACAGTAAATAATTGCCCAATCAACATGCTTTTAGGGTGTTGGAACTTAGTGTAAGCAACTTTGACACCTTATATTAAATAATGGAAAATAAAAAATCAAAATACAGTGGTTTTGACTTGATTTATATTTTCTAATCCTAAACTAATTTAAATTTAGTTTGTCAGTCTTCACGTGTTAGTAATAATATGATAAAGCAGTGATGGGGATTTTTTTGGGTTACTAATCCTTAAAAAATTGTAACGTATATATGTACGACCTCACTTTTCAACTTATTGTTTTTTGTTCAACACAAACTCTATTGATCAATACACGAGATTTATCTTTTGTTGCCCATTCTATGTTTTTTATAAGTACTTAAATTCTAAACATAACTAATAAAAGGCTAAAAGGGGTGCAACCTAATACAGGGGAAGAGTAAACAAAGGATGAGCCAACAAGAAAGAACAGAGATTAAAAGAAAAATGGTTTTTATGTCAGTGTTAATTGGGATTATGATGATTGGTTTTTTATGTTAGTGATCATGCAATTGTACATTGTTACGCTCAAATGCTTTGACGATTGTGCTTGATTGCTGGGGTGATTAGCGGTAAAAGGTATGTGTATTTGTGTCCTTAAATACTCATATTCCTATGTGCTCACATACTTGTATGCACTTATGCTTACATGCTTGTATACTCTCATGTTTAAATTCTCATATGTTTAATTAAGTGTCACTCCTTTATAAGACCTATTCATTAATTCTCATTAAGCGTTAACCCTTTGTTTGAATCCACATATGCACACACTTTGATGACAATATATCTATATGCTTGGAGATTGATGTGCTCATGCAGTTGGATGCTCGTGCACTCACATGCTTTGATGATCGTGCATAAATGCTAAGGTGATTTGACGGTAAGATGTATGTGTACTTGAATACTTAAATTCTCATGTGCTTGTTTGTTCACATGCTTTGTTGATCACATGCTCACTGGTGTACTTGCTTTGATGATCACATGCTTACATGACTACTTGCTTTGATGATAACACGCTTATATGTTCACATGCTTCGACGATCGTTTGCCATGTCTACAATCCTTAATGAGCGTATGCTCCCATGTTTACATGCTTTGACGATCACATGCTCACATGCCTGTATGCCCCCATGCAAATATGTTTGGATGCTTTGATGATCACATGTTGACATGCCCTTATGCTCTCATGCTCACATATTCTTACATGCTTACTGGTTACGTCTACACACTTCAATGATTGGATACTTCCATGTTCACATGATTGATTTCTCACATGCTTGGATACACACACGTTGGAATGCTCACGTGCTCACATGCCCTAATGATGACATGCTCCTATGCTCACATGTCTTGATGATCACTTGCTCCCATGCTCGCATGCCTTGATGATGCTCCCATGCTTATATGCATTGATGATTGCGTACTCTTATGGTCATACACATTGATATTCAAATGTTTGATATCCACACACATGTACACTTGATGATGTCTATATACTTGGAGGCTTAAATAATCATGCAGTTGGACGTTCGTATGCTCAAATGCTTTGAAGATTGTGCTTGAATGCCGAGGTGATTGGGTGGTAAGAGGTATGTGTACTTAGGTGCGTAAATACTCATATGCGTGTATGGTTTCATACTTACATGCTTGTATACCGTCATGCGTAATTGCTTGTGTACAATCAAATGTTGCTCTTTGTAAGCCTTATTGATTAATTCTCATTAAGCATCAACTCTTTGTTTATATCCACATTTGCACACAATTGGGTGATGATATGCTTATATGGTCATATGTTTGTATAACCTTATGCTTGAATGCTAACATGTTTGAATGCTTACTCGCTCACATGCTCCCATGCTCATCCTTTGCTCATATGCCTTAACCATCACAAGCTCCCATGCTTACATTCTTTGATGATCACATGCTCCTATGTTCACCCGTTTGATGATGTCATGCTTCTTTGCTAATATGCTTTGATGGTCACATGCTCTCATGCTCATATGCTTTGATATTCACATGTTTGATATCCACACATATATGCACACACTTGGATGATGATATGTCTATATGCTTAGAGACTTAAATAATCACATTGTTGGACGTTCGTGCACTTAAATGCTTTGATGATTGTGCTTGAATGTTGAGATGATTGGGCGGTAAGAGGTATGTGTATTTGGATGCTTAGATACTCAAATGCTTTTATGCTCACATGCATGTCTGCTCTCAATGCTTGTTTACTTTCATTCTTAGATGCTTACATGCTCAATTCAGTGTCACTCCTTCATAAGACTTATTCATTAATTCTCATTAAATATCAATTTTTTCTTTGTATCCACATGCGCTCATACTTGGATGACGATATATCTGTATGCTTGAAGGCTGATGTGTTCATGCAGTTGGATGCTCGTGCACTCACATGCTTCTATGATCGTGCTAAAATGCTAAGGTGATTGGAGAGGACAATATATGTTTAATTGCATGCTTGATTGATCACATGTTTGGATCCTCTCATGTTTGATTGCTCACATGTTCACATGTTTTGACGATCACATGCTCCCACATTCACATGCTTTGATAATCACATCTCGCATGGTCAAATGCTTTGATGATCACATGCTCCTATACTCACATAGTTTTATGATCCCATGCTCATATGCTTTGATGATTGCAAGCTCTCATGCTCACTGGTTTTAATGTTCATAAGTTTGATATCCACACACATGAGCACACACTTAGATGATGATTTGTCTAAATGCTTGGAGGCTTACGTAAAAAGGCAGTTGGATGTTCGTGCACTCAAATGCTTTGACGATTGTGCTTAAATGCTAAAGTGATTTGACCGTAAGAAGCAACAGCAACACAAACTTTATTTGTGTTAAAAAGCTAGCTACTAGCTTTTGTAGCCTCACTTAGAATTGCAATATTTTCTTATTATATGAACAAATCACATACATGTCACATATTGACAGATTGATTTGAAATTTTTTTAAATTAGAGGACTGAAATGAATTTCTGTCAAACTTAGAAGGTGTATTTGCCTTTGTCCAATTTCATTAAATTTTTTTTTCAAAAAATCTTTGTTCATTAGTTAATTGCATACTTAACAGAAATTTTTGAACGAAATTTGGACTGAAGACCTAAATTGAATAAATTTAAAAATTAGCAGAATCAATTGAATAATTTAAAATTAGAGGACTAAAATAAATTTCTGTCAAACTTAGAAGGCGTATTTGCATTTTAGCCTATATGTTATTATTGGGGCTTAGGATTTGTGTTTTCTCAAGCTGTATTCTTAGAGTTCGTTTAATTGTTGAGTTGATGCATTTGCAGTGCTTTAACTAAGGTTGATTTGATGTTGTTGCTTGTCACTGAAACATTCTTTTGTGTAGTCATGTTGGTTTTTCTTTTCTCTATTTAAAAAGTTAAATTATTGTAATTTAAAGTTGTCTTAAGCTGTGTAGCTGCGATTGTATTTTTCAGTTTGCTCATGCGAAATCCAATGCCAATGTCACCAAGGGTTTGCACTTTTATGTAGTCCTTGTACATGAATCTTATTCTCTTGTTTTTGTTGACGTTTTCTTGCTTTTAGTTGAACCTGGTTATCCTGTTTTGGTAGCAACTCCATGTCCATTTGGATTGCCATTTATTTTTGGGCTATAGGAAGCATGATTTATTTGGAGTGTTGTGGTAGAGTCTCATTTGGCAATATGTTTTTTTTTTCCCCTTTCATATCTGTTCGTCTCTCCTACATTCATAAGAATTTTAATGATAGTTTTTTTCTTGTTTTAATTCTATCTAATACTTAGGTCTCACTGCTTTTCCTAGGTTCCGATTTTGGGGTGGATTATAAATTTCAGTCTCATTGAGTTTGCTTTTGAAACTTTTATTGCATTTCTTGTTCCTTTGTGTTTCTGTTTTATTCAATTTTTGGCCATTGGATTTAATATCTGTAGATTTGTGTTGATTAATGTGTTAATTTAGAATCTTGCTGATTGTTTTAATTTGCACCAAACATTAGGCAAGCAGCAAGGGTGATTTAGGTTGTTGAAGTTAAATGGATGCACCTTAAACGTGTTGGATGCTATTGACATATAGTAGTTCCTCTACTTGTTTGTAACTACTGCAATTCTCAGTTCAAGTTAAATATCTCAATCATGCTTTGTTTATGGGACTATTTTTTTTTTTTTTTTTTGGATGCGCCTGTCTTGTTTGAGCTCAATCTAATACTTGCGTCTATTACTAGTTTTCTAATGCTATAGTTTTCAGGTGTATCGTAAATTCTTGACTCACTTGGCTAAGGTTTGAAATTTCCATTGCAATTTTTAACCTAGTCATACAAAGTGGGTGGGCTGATAGTGTCAATGTCCAATCAAGTCTTTATTAGTATGAAGATTTTGCTTTTTTGGACTCATATACTAAGCACTAACTTATGCTTTTATATAAGTTGGTGATGTTCATTTTTTGGGTTTGTGATTCTCAAACTTAGGTTGTGTTGACTCCAGCTATAATAAAACTCTTCTCATATTGTCTTGATTCCACTTTTTCACTTACAAGTCATCTAATCAACTGTTTCCTCATATACCATATTATACTATTTTCTTTGTTGGATTTACTTTACCAATTTTGGTTCTCAGATGCTCTTATTCGTCATCTGTTGCAGTGAAGAAGGGTTTTTCTAGAATGATTTAGTTCGCTCCGGTAATAGCATTGTCTTCTATTTCTAGATGGGTGTAATTGTGGGTTTAAAATTCTAAAATTCGCTTTGTAAACACTAATTGGTGCTTGGATTGTGTGTATTTCTGACTCCATTTGTTTGGTTTTAAATATTTCCAGCACTACCCAACTTGTTGGTAATTTTCTTGTTTTTATGACTTAAAATTTTTATATTGAATAAGGATATTCATAGTGCTGCTGTGTTTTAGATTTTATTTACATTTGAT
This sequence comes from Lithocarpus polystachyus, assembly GCA_033629205.1. Taxonomy (NCBI): domain Eukaryota; kingdom Viridiplantae; phylum Streptophyta; class Magnoliopsida; order Fagales; family Fagaceae; genus Lithocarpus; species Lithocarpus polystachyus. The sequence goes on from CM066166.1 coordinate 46,937,249, forward strand.
CTTAACTCTTCCTTAATTACTTTATTTACCCGTTGAGATTGTTGATTTTCTCATATATATACGTGTGTATTTATATTCTCTCTTTGTTATCATTTTTTAATCTAAATTTTAATTCTAGAGGTGATGCATTTGTAGTACTTTAACTAGGGTTGATTTGTTTTTGTTGCTTAATGAAAAATGCTTTTGATTAGTCTTGTTTATTTATTTTTTATTTTTAATCTTGTAAATTAAAGTTGTTCTAAACTGTGTAGCTGCAATTTTTTTATTTTTTAGTTTTCTCATGTGAGAAGTGAATGCCAATGCCATTGGGGGTTTGTGCTTTCATTCTTGTACATTTGTGATATTGTTTCGTTTTTTTAATTTTTTTTCTTGATATTATTTTAGCCTAGTTGCCCTCTTTTGCTTTTCATACCCATTTTGGATTTGCTACTTACTGTCTGTCAATAGGAAGCAAGATTTTTTGTGTTGCTTTGCAATGGAGCCTAATTTGGCAATAAACTCTTTTTTCCTAACATATTTTTCTGTCTTATAATCATAAGAATTTTAAAGATAGTTTTTTTCGTGTTTAGTTCGTCCTTATACTTGGGTTTTTCACTACTTTTCCTAGGTTTTGTTTTTGGCTTTTAGGCCAATTATTAGTCTAGTTTTAGTCTCAGTGATTGAGCATTTAAAATGTCTATTGGTTTTAACTTATTTCTCTGGATTTTAATTCGTAATCTTAGATTGTTGGTCATTGCTTTCGTAGTCATTGAAAGTGAGCAGATATTGTCAATATTTTATGTAGTTCATTGTTACTCTATAGTTTTTTGCTATTTAGGACTCAAATATACTAATTCTTTGTAGTTCATTGTTATTTTGTAGTTTTTTGCTATTTATGACTCAAAAATACTAAGCAACATATGCTTTTTTATAAGATTCCGATGTTTGTTTTGTGGGGGCAATGCTTGATTGTTTTTAGTGTTGATATGTTTACAAGAGGAGAATTTGTGATTTGGACTTTGCAACAGTGTTTGCACTGTGTTAGCTGCAACAATAAGAAAAATCTTCTCCTCTTAATTTCACTTTTTTCTTACGAGTGTTTGAACAAACTGTGTTTTGGGAGTATAATAGTCATTCTAGTGATTTCAAAGGTATTTATTTGTCGTAAAAAATAATTTTACCTGTGATAATTACCAAAATGTCAAAACACCTACAAATACAACAAAACCTTTAAAATGACTCCTCTACAAGGGTCAAAATGACTAAAATGCACTACGAATGTCCAAAATATCCCAAAACCCTAGAAAATGACCAAAACGCCTTCAAAATGACCACAATATCCCCTAAAACTTTTAAACTGACTAAAACACCATCGAAACCACAAAAATAAGCAAAATATTAAAAAAACCTGTGAGAAAGTCCAAAATAAGCAAACTTTAAAGGGTATTTTTTTATCACAAAAAAATTATTTTACCTTTGAGAAAGTCCAAAATATTAAAAAACCTTTAAATACACCAAAACATCCTAAACGACCCGTTTAGAACTGCGAAAATTACTGAAATGCACCACGAATATCCAAAATACCCTAAAGCCTTGGAAATTGACCAAAATGCCTTCGAAACGGCCACAAAACTCCCAAAACCTTTTAAAATGACCAAAGTACTATTGAAACACCAAAAATAAGAAAAATAACCTCAAAACCTTTGAAAATAACCAAAATACCTATAAACTAAGCCAAAATACGCTCGATTTCTTAGATTTTGGCAGTATTTTGGTCAGTTTCATGTCGTTTTGCTCATTCTAGCAGATTTTAGGGCATTTTGCTCATTTTAGCAATGTTGAGGGGTATTTTTTTAAAACATTTTAGATATTTTGGGCATTTTGGTCATTTACGAGGTATTGTGATTTGACTGCTCATTCTAGCAATTTCAGGGGTATTTTGGTCATTTTAGAGGTTTTGGGGTTATTTTAAACGATTTAGATATTTTGAGGCTATTTTAGCAAATTAAGAGGTTTCGAGGGGTTTTTTTTTTGGACATTTTGTGGCTTTGGGGGTATTTTGGTGATTTTGGGAGTATACTGGCCAAACTAGTGATTTCAAGGGTTTTTTTTAATAAAAAAAAAATTATTTTACCCGTGAGAATCACCAAAATATCAAAAAACTTATAAATACAGCAAAACCTCTAAAATGACCCCCTTAGAACAGCCAAAATGACTAAAATACACTATGAATGTCCAAAATACCCCAAAACCCTAGAAAATGGCCTAAACGCTCCGAAAACTTTTCAAATGACCAAAATACCATCGAAGCCACAAAAAAAGCAAATTACCCTCAAAACCTCTAAAAATAACCAAAATAACCCTAAACTATGCCAAAATACCTTCGATTTTTCAAAATTTAGAGGTATTTTGGTCGGTTTCAAGTTGTTTTGCTCATTCTAAAGGATTTTAGGGCATTTTACTGATTTTAGCAATGTCTAGGGGTATTTTTATTAAAATCAGTTTAGATGTTTAAAGCGTTTTGGTTATTTACGAGTTATCGAAATTTAACAGCTTTTTTTAGCCGTTTAAGGGTTTTTTTGGTCATTTCATTGGTTTTGGGGTTATTTTAGTCGTTTTTGAAATTTTGAGGCTATTTTGGCCAATTAAGAGGTTTTGGGGGTTACTTTTTGGACATTTAGTGATTTTGGGGTATTTTGGTAATTTTGGTGATTTTGGGAGTATAACGGCCATTCTCGTGATTTCAAGGGTATTTTTTTATCACAAAAAATTATTTTACTTGTGAGAATGTCCAAAATATTAAAAAACCTTTAAATACACCTACACATCTTAAACAACCCTTTTAGAACTGCGAAAATTACTGAAATGCACAACGAATATCCAAAATACCCCAAAACCTTGAAAATTGACCAAAACGCCCTTGAAATGGCCACAAAACTCCCGAAACCTTTTAAAATGACCAAAGCACTATTAAAACACCGAAAATAAGAAAAATAACCTCAAAACCCCTGAAAATATCCAAAATACCTTTAAACTAAGCCAAAATACGCTGGATTTCTTAGATTTTGGCAGTATTTTGGTCTGTTTCACGTCGTTTTGCTCATTCTAGCAGATTTTAGAGCATGTTGCTCATTTTAACAATGTCAAGAGGTATTTTTTTAACACATTTTAGATGTTTGGGGCATTTTGGTCATTTACGAGGTATCGAGATTTGACTGCTCAATCTAGCAATTTCAGGGGTATTTTAGTCATTTTAGAGGTTTTGGGGTTAGTTTAGATGATTTTGAGATTTTGAGGCTATTTTGGCTAATTAAGAGGTTTCGAGGGGTTTTTTTTTGGACATTTTGTGTTTTTGGGGGTATTTTGGTGATTTTGGGAGTATACTGGCCAAACTAGTGATTTCAAGGGTATTTTATTATAATAATAAAAAAATATTTTACCCGTGAGAATCACCAAAATATCAAAAAACTTATAAATACAACAAAACCTCTAAAATTACCCCCTTAGAATAGCCAAAATGACTAAAATGCACTATGAATGTCCAAAATACACCCAAACCCTAAAAAATGACCTAAACGCCCCGAAAACGGCCACAATACCTCCAAAAACTTTTCAAATGACCAAAGTACCATTGAAACCTCAAAAAAAGCAAATTACCCTTGAAACCTCTGAAAATGACCAAAATAACCTAAACTAAGCCAAAATACCTTCGATTTTTCAGATTTTAGTGGTATTTTGGTCGATTTCATGTTGTTTTGCTCATTCTAAAGGATTTTAGGGCATTTTGCTCATTTTAGCATTGTTGAGGTTTATTTTTTAATCATTTTTTATGTTTGGGGCATTTTGGTTATTTCCGAGTTATCGGGATTTGGCTTTTCATTCTAGCCGTTTCAGGTGTATTTTGGTTATTTTAGAGATTTTGTGGTTAGTTTAGTTGTCTTAGTGATTTTAAGGCTATTTTGGTCTATTAAGAGGTTTCGGGAGGTTTTTTATGGAAATTTTTTAGATTTGAGGGTATTTTGGTGATTTTGGGAGTATAATGGTCATTCTAGTGATTTCAAAGGTATTTATTTGTTGTAAAAAATAATTTTATTTGCGAGAATTACCAAAATATCAAAAAACCTATAAATACAACAAAACCTCTAAAATAACCCCCTTCAACGGCCAAAATGACTAAAATGCACTACGAATGTCCAAAATATCTCAAAACCCTAAAAAAAGACCAAAACGCCTCCAAAACGACCACAATACCACTGAAAACTTTTAAAATGACCAAAACACCATCGAAATCTCAAAAATAAGCAAAATAACCTGGAAACCTCTGAAAATTACCAAAATACCCCTAAACTAAGCCAAAATACACTCGATCTTGTACAATTTGGCGGTATTTTGGTCGGATTCTTGTTGTTTTGCTCATTTTAGAGGATTTTAGGGCAATTTGCTCATTTTAGCAATGTCTAGGGGTATTTTTTTTAAATCATTTTAGATGTTTGGGGTGTTTTGGTTATTTATGTATTATCGAGATTTGACTGCTTATTTTAGCCGTTTCAAGGGTATTTTGGTCACTTCAGAGATTTTGGGGGTTATTTTAGTCGTTTTAGAAATTTTGAGACTATTTTGGCTAATTAAGAGGTTTCAAGGGTTACTTTTTGGACATTTATTGGTTTTGGAGATATTTTGGTAATTTTGATGATTTTGGGAGTATAATGGTCATTCTTGTGATTTTAGGGTATTTTTTTATCACAAAAAAAATTATATTACCAGTGAGGAAGTCCAAAATATCAAAAAAACACCTTTAAATACACCAAAACATCTTAAACGACCCTCTTAGAATTGGAAAATTGACTAAAATTGATGTAGAACAAAATTTACTATTTAATTATTGTAATTTTTTATTTTTGGGTATTTTTATGTGAAAAACGTCATTTTAGGTTTAGGTAATTTATTTCCTTGTTTTTTGGTGCATTTAATGCTTTTTAGGTCAATTTTGATTCTTGATATGGCTAAGTGTCAATTAGGAGTTATTTTAGAATATATTTTCTTATCTGCCAAGTTTTATGGAGTCCTTAAATAGGCCCCTAAGTCTGTAAACGTTTTTTGATCGATTATTGAATAAAAATCAGAAAAAGGTGAGTCTTTACTCTTCTCTTTGGTTCTTCAAGAATTGTGAACTTATTAGGGATTCTTTCTTATGGCGTTCGAACTTTATACCTTCGGTTCGTGATTCCATTATAATCATTGGGTCAAAGGTCTGTTACTAATACTTTGGGTTTGCATTTCTCTTATAAACGTTGGGACATGGTTCTATCAAAATTTGAATTTTAGCTTTCTTGGTCAAATATTCCAATATTATTTGTTGGGTCTTAAAACGTGTCGATTAAGGTTCGCATCATTTGGTATCAAAACACAGGTTCTAAAATCAGGTTAAAATCGAGCACCAAGCTCGAAAAAAAAAGAGAGAAAAAAAAAAGAGATGGTAATTATTGGGAACATTGTGGAAGATTAAATTGAGGTCAAATATGAGGATGAGTCCACAACTCACATTCCTCAAGTCTCAGTTAATTTGTTGAAGATGACAATACAATATGTTGATTTTCTTGGAGTTTAAAATTTTAATTTTATTATCAACCCTTTATTGATTGATGTTGCAAATAAATTAAAAGTAGATAAGAAGAAATTTTATGCTACACTTTATGAAGGATTTAAGTTTCAGAACCGGATCAAGTTATTAAAGCATTTGAAGTATTTGTTTATTTGGAGCCGAAGATTTCAGATTTCAAATATGAACTCGAGGACGAGTTTGTTTCAAGTGGATGGGTCTAATGTAGGACACACAATTTACTATTTTAATTATTGTAATTTTTTATTTTTGGTATTTTTATGTAAAAAACGTTATTTTAAGTTTAGGTGATTTATTTCCTTGTTTTTAGGTGCATTTAATGCTTTTTAGATCAAATTTGATTCTTGATATGGTTAGGTATCAATTAGGAGTTATTTTAAAATATATTTTCTTGTCTGTCAAGTTTTATGGAGCCCTTAAATAGACCCCTAAGTCTGCAAACGTTTTTTGATAGATTATTGAATAAAAATTAGAAAAATGTGAGTCTTCGCTCTTCTCTTTGGTTCTTCGATAACTGTGAACTTATCAAGGATTCTTCCTTATAGTGTTCAAATTTTATACCTTTGGTTCGTGATTCTATTATAATCATTGGGTCAAAAGTCTGTTACTAATACTTTTGGTTCGCGTTTCTTTTATAAACGTTGGGTCAGGGTTCTATTAAAATCTGAATTTTAACTTTCTTGGGCAAATATTCCAATATTATTTGTTGGGTCTCAAAGCGTGTCGATTGAGGTTTGCATCAAAAATGAACCACGAATATCCAAAATACCCAAAAACCCTAAAAATTGATCAAAACGCCCCCGAAATGGCCACAAAACTCCCGAAACCTTTTAAAATAACCAAAGTACAATTGAAACCCCCAAAATAAGAAAAATAACCTCGAAACCTTTGAAAATAAACAAATTACCTCTAAACTAAGCCAAAGTATGCTCGATTTCTTAGATTTTGGCAATATTTTGGTCCATTTCAAGTCGTTTTGCTCATTCTAGATGATTTAAGGGCATTTTGCTCATTTTAGCAATGTCGAGGGGTATTTTTCTAATAATTTTTTTTATGTTTGGGGCATTTTGGTCATTTACGAAGTTTCGAGATTTGACTGCTCATTCTAGCAATTTCTGGGGTATTTTAATCATTTTTGGGGTTTTGTGTTTATTTTAAACATTTTTTGAGGATATTTTGGCCAATTAAGAGGTTTCGGGGGGGGGGGGGGGTTTAAACATTTTGTGGTTTTGGGGATATTTTTGTGATTTTGGGAGTATACTGGCCTTTCTAGTGATTTCAAAAGTATTTTTTTGTCAAAAAAAAATTTATTATACCCATGAGAATTATCAAAATATCCATAAATTTATAAATACACCAAAACCTCTAAAATGACCTCCTTAGAATAGCCAAAATGACTAAAATGCACCATGAGTGTCCAAAATATCCCAAAACCCTAGAAAATGTCCAAAACGCCTCCAAAACGACCACAATACCCCCGAAAACTTTTAAAATGACTAAAACACCATCAAAACCTCAAAACCTCGGAAAATGACCAAAATACCCCCAATCTAAGCAAAAATACACTCGATTCTAGAGGATTTTAGGGCATTTTGCTTATTCTAGAGAATTTTAGGGCATTTTGCTCATTTTAGCAATGTCGAGGGGTATTTTTTTAATCATTTTAGATGTTTGGGGCATTTTGGTCATTTACATGGTATCGAAATTTGACTGCTCATTCTAACAGAAAGGTGTGCAGATGGCAATTTTTGCCCGACCAGTGAGTACCTAGCCCAGTCCGACCCTAGTGGGTCGGGTTTTACCTGGCCCGGTACTAATAGATCGGGTTCGAGTTTTAAAAAAAAAAAAACCTGAACTAGGTTCGGGTTTTTGTAAAAACCCAACCCGAACTCGTCTCGTATATATAATGTTATTAAAAAAAAAAACCTAGGTATAAATACTACTCTTTCAATTCTAAAAATCATTTCTCTAACCTAAATTTCTCACCTCTCAGCCGCCTCTCTCTCCTTTACTCTTAGCCACCCCTCCTTCTACCTCGCTCTCTCTCTCTCTCTCTCTCTCTCTCTCTCTCTCTCTCTCTCTCTCTCTCTCTCACTTGCTACTGTCGTTCCCTCCTCCACCTCATCGGTCTCATTGGTCCCTGCCTCCCTCATCGCGCTGCTCACTCATCCACCTCGCTGCAGAGACCGCTAGCTCCTCCCTCACCACGCCGCTCACTCCTTCATCTCGCCGTAGACACCACTCACTCCTGCACCTCGCTGCAGACACCGCTCCTTCCTCCCACCTCTCTCACCTCACCTTGATTGGAAAAAGGAGGGGGTTTTATTGGTTTTTCATGGCTCTGTTTTTGGAGTTTTGGAGGAGTTAAAAACTTGAAATAGTGGTCGGCTTAGTCTCTGATCTGATTTGTTCTGTATTTTTATTTTTATTTTTATGAAAGATTAGATCTGTGTTTATGGTCTTAAACTTTGATCTGTTGGGGGGGTTTTTTATGGTTCTGTTTTTGGAGTTTTGGAGGGGTTGAAATAGAGGTAGGATTAGACTCTGATTTGATCTGTATTTTTTTTTATTTTTTATGAAAGATCTGATCTGTATTTATGGTCTTAGACTCTGATCTGTAGTATTGAGCAGAATTTTTGTGCTTTTTACTTTGTTTTGCATTTTTCTTGTGATGGTTTCTATTCTACACGGCTTAAAGATTCAGGCAATTTTTTTTTTTTATTAGGCCACGGATTGGGCCTGAGGTGGCGGGGCCCGTGGAGCCTGACGGGGCGGGTCTGTGGCACTGAAAAAAAAACCCGTTTATTAAACGGGGGGTTCGGGTTTTTTGGGTAGACCTATGGGTCGGGTTTCGGGTATTAAGAAACCCGGCCCAAACCCGACCCGTTGCCATTCCTAAAAAGGTGATTTGGAAATTTGGTTTAACGCTTTACTCATAGCGTCATTTCCCAAGCCTTTGCAAGATGAGCTCTTGTTTCTACACTCATAAGGGCTGTCCTTATCACATGAGAAAGACTCACTAGAGGGAGTCTTTGACTTAGGCCTGTAACTGCCATCTCTATCATTATCAGAAGAAAAGTCAGAATTTAAGGGAGTTCGCCTTCGTCGTTCGCGGCACAACTTTCTTTTCAAATGATCAATCTTTAGTTGCATGGTTCTGACATTCTCCTCATGAGAGACTTGGCTCCCACCCCGAGAATGGCTCCTGCTAGTATGGGTGGTATGCACACTAACCTCCCGGTTCCTTCCTAGCTCAAGATTGAGAAAATGATTTTGCCGTTCACGTGTTAATAAGATGACTGGCTCTCCTTCTTGTCCCATTAGCACCTTCTTGAAGCCTTTGGAAATAGCTGTAAGGCTGATTATTACTGTTCAGGTATCACTTCCTCATTAATGCGATCTGAGAGTTAGCTGCAGTGCAATTAATGCGGTGGTAGTAGCTTTTTCTTAAATATTTCTCATTTTCTTTCACCTTATCCCCCTCCTGATACCTATCCTTTCCAGCGAAATCACCCAGGACGTTGTCCCTGATGTCAGGCCAACCTCTTTGACCTCTGCCCTGTTAAGCCAAGGTGAAATCTGTCTTTGGACATATTCATCGAAACCTTAAAACTAGACCCATTCGTCAATTCACCAGATTGCACTCCATATTTGCGTTTACCCATCCTCGGAATATGGAATGTTCTCGGACAGGGCCCATGGCTCAATATACCCTTCTAGGCCTACCAACCCCATAGATTTAATTACGTAAAATTTAAATTTGAATAATGGCTAATTATAGGTGTGACTAGAAGCATAATAAAATTAGTATACTTGATTTTGGAGATTTAAGCATTTAATAATGTAATTTTCTGAGATCTCAATCTTGAAAGCTTGACGTGAGTTCAAATTTGAACTTGAGCTTGATATTAAGCTCAAGCTTGGCCTGATTGACTAATCAGGTCAAGCCCAAGCTTTTTGGCTTTCTCACGAGCTCAAGCTTAAACATTATTTTAGACTTGTCATGAGCTCGAGCTCAAGCTAAGCTTAAGCTTTTGACTTTTATTGACGGGCCAAACTTGAACATGCACTGTTTGATAAAGCTCGGCTCGCTTATAGCTCTATTTTTAACTCAAAACTAGAGTTTAGCCGAAATATAATCAAGTTTCACACTTTTCAACCTGAAAAATTAGGGGGGAAAAAAAAGAAATGAAATTTTTAGCTAAACTTGAAAAGGCAATCTATAAAAAGAATCGATTAAAGCCCCAATTAGTCGAAAATGGAACGAAAGAACCTGAAATTGATCGAGTAGACCAAATTGGACTGAAGTATACCTAATTGGATAGAATGTGACCGAAGTAGACCTAATTGTCCCGAATAAGAATTGTTTAATTTTTAGGGAGAACAAATTATGTTGAACAAATTTTAGAGAACAAATTATACATTATATTACAATTATAAAATAATTAATTGTGTCTCACATGTTGCGTGGGTTTGCAACTAGTAATTGTAAAAGCAACGGCCAAAAAATCTACTGATAAAGTTAGATAATTTCAAGGAGGTTCTTAGTGCACATCTCTTTATTAAACAAAAATGCTGAGTAGAATTCGAGGAAAAGTCACATAACAAAGACATGGTGTAAGGTGAATCTTTAATTCCTACTTAGCAACATCAATATGTGCTAAAAATCTGTATAATTTTTTTTTTTTTGAAAAATGTTCAAAACCCTAGAACATAGACTTACTGTGTGTGAGAGGATAATGATGGTGAAAATTTGTTTCTCTTTGCTCGAAATTTGTAACCTTCTCCAAAATTTCCTCAAGATGTGTCTTGAGAGAGTGTTCTTTCATGTTTGGCAACAAGCCAATAAGCCTGCTCATTTGTTAGCATGACATGTTTTTGGCATTGCTGATGTTTTTGTATGGATCCAATAAAATTATTGTTTTCTTGAACAAACTCTTATCTATGATGTTAGTTCTATTTCTTAATTAATAAAAGTTTTCTGCTTCCTATTAAAAAAAAAAAGGTCTACAAATAGAATGAGCTAAGGTGAATTATGGCTGCATAATAGACAGCTCCATAGGTGGGTTAAGTAATAAGACCAGCCTAACCACAAGTGAGTTAAGTCTAATTTACTTATATTTTTTTTCCCTAAAAGGTAATAATTTTCATTATTTATAATTCTATTTTTTTTGGTAAAATAATTTTATATATAAATCTTATCACACCCTTTAAGTATTTTTGTAATTGAAAATGTAGTAATTATAAATTATGATAAATATAAATTATTACCTCTTTAGGAAAAAAAAAAGAATGAAGAATTTCATATATATAAAAAGCGGTATGCAGCTATAGTGCTCCGACACTGTGCACCCAGTGTTTTTCATTGTGCAAACATTGCAACGGCAACAGTGCTTTGGTTTCGTAATTTTTTTTTTTTTTTCCGTAATCAGTTTGTGTTTTTTTTTTCTTTTAAATATTGATGTAAGCTGACATTTATATTGCTATACTGACACAACAAATTTCACAATATTTTCACAATTATTGACATGTCAATTTCTTACAAGTTGAAATAAAATAATAAAATAATAAAATAAAATATATGATTGGTTTTTTTTTTTTTCCAGTAATCGGTTTGTGTTTTTTTTTCTTTTAAATATTGATGTAAGCTGACATTTATATTATTATACTGACACAACAAATTTCACAATATTTTCACAATTATTGACGTGTCAATTTCTTACAAGTCGAAATAAAATAATAAAATATAAAATTGTAGCCAATCACAACTGAAAATAAATGTTTAAAAAAAATGTTACAATACTCATTGTTATCACAATATTTTCACAATTGTTGAGATCTCAATTTCTTATAGATCAAATTTTAAAAAATGCTAAGTCCACAACATTTTAGCATTAATTTCTACAGTGCCTAAAGTTTTTTTTTTTCCTAGTAATCAGTTTGTGTTTTTTTTTTTTTAATATTTATATAAACTGGCATATATATTGTAATACTTACACAACAAATTTCATAATATTTTCATAATTATTGCAGTATCAATTTCTTACAAATCGAAATAAAAAAATAAAATATGAGACTGTGACCAACAACAATTGAAAATAAATGTTTTGAAAAAATGTTACAACACTTATTGTTATCACAATATTTTCATAATTGTTGAGATCTTAGTTTCTTATATATCAAATAAAAAAATGCCAAATTCACAACATTTTAACATTAATTTCACAACAAATTATAGGTAAGCTATTATTGATAGATAGCACTGGAGCTACAATGTTTTTGGTTTATTCAACTAGCACTGTAGCTACAGTGCCAAAAGTTTTTTTTTTTTTTTTTTTCCAGTAATTGGTTTGTATTTTTTTTCTTTGAAATCTTTATGTAAACTGGCATATATATTGTTATACTAATATAACAAATTTCATAATATTTTCACAATTATTGACGTGTCAATTTAGTATAAGTCGAAATAAAATAATAATATATGAGACTGTGACTAACCACAACTGAAAATAAATGTTTTGAGAAAATATTATAACACTTATTATTACCACAATATTTTCACAATTGTTGAGATCTCAGTTTCTTATAGATCAAATAAAAAAAATGCTAAATCCACAACATTTTAACATTAATTTCAACCATGGCTAAAGTTTTTTTTTCCTAGTAATCAATGTGTTTTTTTTCTTTTAAATATTTCTGTAAGTTGGCATATATAATGTTATACCAACACAACAAATTTCACAATATTTTTACAAATATTGAAGTATCAATTTCTTACAAGTCGAAATAAAATAATAAAATATGAGACTGTGACCAACCACAATTGAAAATAAATGTTTTGAAAATAATAATAACAATGTTATCAGTTTAAAACCAATAATAACTTCTCATTTAAAATTTGTTCTAAAAATGTTATGAATGTAGCATTTCTCTCAAATAAAAAAAAATATCTATTCAAATCTTAAAAATGAAGATATTGTAAAAATATTATAATATTTTATTTTATTTATAGATTTTTTTTTAATATAATCAAATTGAATGAGTCAAAATTTACGATTTTACACCCTAAATCTACGTTCAGCCAACACTAGTGTATAAAAAAAAATAGAGAGGAATTTTGTAAAACTAGGACGTGAAATACAAAGAAAAAGAAAACAAGCAAATACAGTGGCAGTTTTGCAAAAAAGCCGAAATTAATGAATTTAAATGCACACATCCCAACGGCTCTCTCACCATCTCTCTCCACGTATCAGGTTTGTAAAAAGGCAAAACCCCAACAGCTGTCTCTCATTCTCTCTCTCTCCACATTTCCCAGAGCATAGGTCTCTCTCTCTCTCTCTCTCTCACAACTTTCTCTTCGCTCTCCCTTCTCTCCGAAACCCTAAACTCTCCCAATCTCCACCTCTTCTTCTTGGCCGTCGGATCATTCTCTTCGTGTCTCCCTCGCTTCATCCAACGGTATTTGACTAAACTTTTCTAGGTTTGTGGTATTTGACTAAACTTTTCTCAATGTGTGGTTTTGTAAGATCAATCTCTCTCTCTCTCTCTCTCTCTCTCTCTCGCAGTTGATTTGGGTTTTCCTATCTGGGTTTTGTTTTGGGGATGAATTTGAACGCTTTTGTACTATTTTCATGTTTTATTTTGATTGATTTTTTTTTTAATTTTATAACAAGTTGATTCTTTCAATGTGTGAGGGATATATCTAACTTTTATACGGACAAAACCCTAATGTGTGCTTTGTTATTTATATGGGTATTAATTTATGGTTTGCTTTGAACTTTCGTGGATTGGTTGGATTGTTTGAGAGTGGAATCAGAGACTGAAAACGTCTATATGTTTGTTATTTTATGGAAAACTAGGGTTTTAAATTTATTATCCAATTACTTTATGTAACTGTATATTGCTAGAGGGTTGTTATCCTATGTGTGAAATGACTGCATATAGAATTTTTTTTTTTTTACCTTCACTTTCTCTTTGTAGGTGTGCTAAACCCTAACCTGTTTCAGATGGGTCGTTTATTCAGATCGACTCGATATCTATAGATCTTGTTAGCGCTAAGGATAAGAGTGATGCTGGAAAGTGTGAGCATTTTTCTATAAGTTAAGCCTTCTCCCTAATCATGTAATAATCTTTTAGATTTGTGTGGTTGAGTTCCTCTTTTTTTGCAAGAAAACTTTTTATGTATCACAAAATTATTAGTCTTCTGTATTGCTCTATTTAATTTTGTTATCCTCATACTTAAAACTTAACTGACTTATTTTTTTTGAGAAAATTTTGCAGACTAAAAGATCTAATTGTTGGGAAATTTACTAACATAGCCTGCAAATTTTTTCTAAATGTTTGTTTGAGCTGCCACTTTAATATTCATTTTAATTTCCATGCAGGTAGATGCTGCTTTGGTGCTCCTTGAAAACATAATTTCATATGTGAGTGCCAACATGTGTATCCTCTTAGACTGTGTTCTCACACTTTATTTGCATTATCCTTTTTTCTAAGCATTTAGGCATTGCCTTCTATAATAGAGTCCATTTACAAAAATTTACATGCTTTTATTCTGAAAGTGTTTTTATGTCGCCTATTCTTCTTCCAGGATTTAATAAACACGTGTCATACCTCAAGATGTGTGGGATCTTAGGTTGTTTAAGAGAAGGCCATCAGTGTAAGTGCATTTTACTTTGATTACATGTCAGTGGAAAAAAATTCCTTTTGTTTCTCCATGCTTGCTTCTTTATGGCCTATTTTAAATAGAGGAACTATTTAATATGAATGCTTAATGGTGCCATTGTTAATATCTCTATATGAATGATCCCTATTTTTAATTTTTTTGTTATTTGTTTTGTAATGAGTTCCATGTATTGTGCCACTTTATGATGAATTAGAATATAATAGTCTATATAAGCCAAGTATGTACCCCAAGAAAGGGAGATTATTTTGATGAATAAAGTTTCTTTTGAAATTGAGTCCATGGTTTGGTGCCGACTCCAGCCAGCCCTAAGTGTTGACTCCTAGTGGTTTTTTTCCTCGCTTGGTGCTATCCAAGCAAGCCTAGGTACTGACTGTTCTCCATGTTAGGAACCTATGAGAAGTAGCTTGACTTAATGCATATGATCCAGCTAGTGCATCATCATGTATGCAGCACCAGTAAGCATGAGTAAGTATAGTTTTGTATCAGTAAGCACCAGTAACAACAACAGTGCAGCATTAACATTATTATAAGAGGTAGTTTATTAGTAAAGTTTTGTATCATCTTTGTAATTGAAGGTTAGAATCACATGCTTATTAATTGATTGTGTCATGTGATTAATTGTTGGTTAATTAGAAGCCATGTGCTTCACGGTTAATTGTTGAAGATTTTTTTTTCACAACAGATAAAGAATAGAGATCCACTTAAACTAGGGTTTGTATATAATACCATGCTTTTTGTTGGTATCAGTATTCATATTTTGTTACTAGTATGCTCCTTTTTACAAATGTTATGCTCATCAATCTTTTGTTTTTTTCATAAGCCTTTGGTCATGTTTGTTGTCATATTGCATTAGTGACTACTTTCTCAGTCTACAAGTAATTATGCAGAGCAGCTTCTCTTTTGTTTCATGAGTTCTGATGAAACATTTGTAATTCAATCCCCAGGTAAAACAGTCTGACAGTTCACTTGCATGGGACTTGTAATGCTAGGCTTATATATGTCTACAGCTGGCTGATAGAACATCAAAAATTTTGCTGAAGCTCTGGACCATGCATGATTTTTGGTAACAGTATGCACATATTGGTATATAATCTTGGCTTAGCTTAAAAAAACATATATAATCTATGGACATGACTAGAAATATTCGTATCATTAGTTAAATTTTGGGAAGCATACCACCTAATTTCACCAATGAGCTCTAGCTCGATTAGCACTTCTCCCTCAATAGTGGGACAGAGGTTGTGGATTTAAAACTCACATGTTTGTAATTACTGCAATTCTCAATTCAAGTTAAATATCTCAATCATGATTTGTTTATGGGACTATTTTTTTTTTTTTTTTTTTGGATGCGCTTTTCTTGTTTGAGCTCAATCTAATACTTGCGTCTATTACTAGTTTTCTAATGCTATAGTTTTCAGGTGTATCGTAAATTCTTGACTCACTAGGCTAAGGTTTGAAATTTACATTGCAATTTTTATCCTAGTCATAGAAAGTGGGTGGGCTAATAGTGTCAATGTCCAATCAAGTCTTTATTAGCACGAAGATTTTGCTTTTTTGGACTCATATACTAAGCACTAACTTATGCTTTTATATAAGTTGGTGATGTTCATTTTTTGGGTCTGTGATTCTTAAACTTAGGTTGTGTTGACTCCAGCTATAAGAAAACTCTTCTCTTATTGTCTTGATTCCACTTTTTCACTTACAAGTCATCTAATCAACTGTTTCCTCATATATCATATTATACTATTTTCTTTGTTGGATTTACTTTACCAATTTTGGTTCTCAGCAGCTCTTATTCGTCATCTGTTGCAGTGAGAAGGGTTTTTCTAGAATGATTTAGTTCGCTCCGGTAATAGCATTGTCTTCTATTTCTAGATGGATGTAATTATGGGATTAAAATTCTAAAATTCGCTTTGTAAACACTAATTGGTGCTTGGATTGTGTGTATTTCTGACTCCATTTGTTTGGTTTTAAATATTTCCAGCACTACCCAACTTGTTGGTAATTTTCTTGTTTTTATGACTTAAAATTTTTTTATTGAATAAGGATATTCATAGTGCTGCTGTGTTTTAGATTTTATTTACATTTGATCTTAACTCTTCCTTAATTACTTTATTTATCCTTTGAGATTGTTGATTTTCTCATATATATACGTGTGTATTTGTATTCTCTCTTTGTTATTATTTTTTAATCTAAATTTTAATTCTAGAGGTGATGCATTTGTAGTACTTTAACTGTGGTTGATTTGTTTTTGTTGCTTAATGAAAAATGCTTTTGATTAGTCTTGTTTATTTATTTATTTTTTTTAATCTTGTAAATAAAGTTGTTCTAAATTGTGTAGCTGCAATTTTTTTATTTTTTAGTTTTCTCATGTGAGAAGTGAATGCCAATGTCATTGGGGGTTTGTGCTTTCATGCTTGTACATTTGTGATATTGTTTTGTTTTTTTAATTTTTTTTTTCTTGATATTATTTTAGCCTGGTTACCCTCTGTTGCTTTTCATACCCATTTTGGATTTGCTACTTACTGTCTGTGGAGCCTAATTTGGCAATAAACTCTTTTTTCCTAAAATATTTTTCTCTCTTATAATCATAAGAATTTTAAAGAGTTTTTTTCGTGTTTAGTTCTTTCTTATTCTTGGGTCTTTCACTGTTTTTCCTAGGTTTTGTTTTTGGCTTTTAGGCCAATTATTAGTCTAGTTTTAGTCTCAATGATTGAGCATTTAAAATGTCTATTAGTTTTAACTTATTTCTCTGGATTTTAATTCGTAATCTTAGATTGTTGGTCATTCCTTTCGTAGTCATTGAAAGTGAGCAGATATTGTCAATATTCTATGTAGTTCATTGTTACTTTGTAGTTTTTTGCTATTTAGGACTCAAAAATACTAAGCAACATATGCTTTTTTATAAGATTCCGATGTTTGTTTTGTGGGGGACAATGCTTGATTGTTTTTAGTGTTGATATGTTTACAAGAGGAGAATTTGTGATTTGGAATTTGCAACAGTGTTTTCACTGTGTTGGCTGCAGCAATAAGAAAAATCTTCTCCTCTTAATTTCACTTTTTTTCTTACGAGTGTTTGAACAAATTGTTTTATCTTTCTTGATACTATTCCTTGTTCAATATGTTTTTATAGATTTTGGTGCTAGGCTGCTATTTAAGGCCTTTGTTGCAACATAGTTGTCCTCCCTAAATTGTCTTGATTCTATTGTATAGGAGCACAATTACGTAATCTTTTTTATCCCTTTTTGTCACGTAGTTGGTAATTATGAGTTTAGGCAGCATTTGTGTAATTTTAATTTAATTAATTTCTTCACACTCAACATGTCTTTAGGTGGCTACTTTTAAGGAGTTTAGGCAGTATCTGTGAATTTTCAGTTTGCTACATGTGGCAGATTCAAAGCTTGCGCCACTGAGGGTCGCACTCTCCTCCTCTACATTTGTCTTCTTGTCTTGTTTCTGCTAATTTTTTCTCGCTTTCAGTGGATGGTTGGTGGGTTGATAGTGCTAGTGTCCAATCAAGTCTTTATTTAATGCAGGGATTCTAAGGGGGTTGTTGTTTAGGCTTATAATTGATTTAGGGAAATGTTACAAGGTGTAACAAAACCTTCTTAAGGGAAATCCATTTCTTGAAAATAGCACTAGGCTAATCTATGTAATTGCATTAAAAACTAATCACAAAGTAACTACAATTTGGTACTTATACTAGATGCTTGACAAGTGCCTAAATCCTATTGGCTAATGCTTAAGCAATCATCTAACTAACTAACTAGTTACAAGAGGATCAGGATGCGACAACTTGAAATGCCCAACATCAGGACTCTTTATTTTAAGAAGCACTTGACCTCAAGTGCTCGTGGTTGCCACAAGTTTTGTATGAATTTCTAGCCTTCTACGATGATGCAATTTCCTTGTATAATGAGTTTGTTGCCTTTGGTAGCACACCAAAGGCTCCTGCTTCTGCACAGTGAAAGTCCCACACAATTGAACCGACCTTCATCTTGACCGTTGGCTTAGGTTTACTTTCCTCTTCTTTGGTTGCAAATGGTAGGGTTGTGCCATCTTGTACATAATGTGTGCGCTACACCTTCTACCATGGATGGTTTGCCTATCATGTTGATATGGCCTTCCACTTGCAAGTAGGAGATCAGGAATGGCTCTGGCTACATAGGAAATTTGGGGTTTGATGGGCGGTATTATATGAAATTGTAGTGAAGTTGGCATTAAAAGATTCCAATAGATTCTAAGTTGGACAAGAGCACTAATGCTTAACAAAATGACGATAATCAATGAACTCATGGCTGACTATGAGAGGTGGAAAAAAAGTGGTTGGGTCATGTGAACTGTCAATCACTATCTATCACATCACAGTTGTGACACAAAATTATAGCCTTAGAAAAACTGATTTCAACATATTCCTAGTTAGTCTAGGACACTTGATGCGTAACAAAATAATATTGCGTAGAATCATGACTGATTTCCCTACTTAATAGGATCTTAAATGAAACCAAACTGGACCATGACAAACATTCATGGTCTTCTTATCGTAAAGAACAAAATCTTGAAAGCTAATGATTGATAAGAACCCTAAGCACCCTCTTGAAACTCTACCTGATCAATTAGGAGGTTTCAGGGGGTTTTCTTTTTGTGGAAATTTTGTGGTTTTCAGGGTATTTTGGTGATTTGGGGAGTATAATGAATATTCTACTGATTTCAAAGGAATTTATTTATTTTTTAAAATCATTTTCGATGTTTGGGGCGTTTTGAGTTATCTACAAGTTATCGAGATTTGACAGCTTATTTTATCCGTTTCAGAGGTATTTTGGTCATTTCATAGGTTTTGGGGTTATTTTAGTCGTTTTAGAAATTTTGAGGCTATTTTGGCCAATTAAGAGGTTTCGGGGGTTACTTTTTGGACATTTAGTAGTTTTGGGGGTATTTTGGTAATTTTGGGAGTATAATGGCCATTCTCATGATTTCAAGGGTATTTTTTTATCACAAAAAAATTATTTTACCTATGAGAATGTTCAAAATATTAAAAAACCTTTAACTACGCCAAAAAATCTTAAACGACCCTCTTAGAACTGCGAAAATGATTAAAATGCACTACGAATATCCAAAATACCCCAAAGCCTTGAAAATTGACCAAAACGCCCTCGAAATGGCCACAAAACTCCCGAAACTTTTTAAAATGACCAAAGTACTATTGAATTCCCGAAAATAAGAAAAATAACCGCGAAACCTATGAAAATAACCAAAATACCTTTAAACTAAGCCAAAATACGCTCGATTTCTAAGATTTTGGCAGTATTTTGGTTTGTTTCGTGTCGTTTTGCTCATTCTAGCGGATTTTAGGACATTTTGCTCATTTTAGCAATGTCGAGGGGTATTTTTTTTTTTAACATTTTAGTTGTTTGGGGCATTTTGGTCATTTACGAGATATCGAGATTTGACTGCTCATTCTAGCAAATTTAGAGATATTTTGGTAATTTAGATATTTTGGGGATATTTTAGACGATTGAGAGATTTTGGGGCTATTTTGGCTAATTAAGAGGTTTCGGGGGGTTTTTTTTTGGACATTTTGTGGTTTTGGGAGTATTTTGGTGATTTTGGGAGTATACTACAAAAACTAGTGATTTCAAGGGTATTTTATTATCAAAAAAAAATATTTTACCTGTGAGAATCACCAAAATATCAAAAAAATTATAAATACAGCAAAACCTCTAAAATGACCCCCTTAGAACAGCCAAAATGACTAAAAATTTTCAAATGACCAAAATACCATTGAAGCCACAACAAAAGCAAATTACCCTCGAAACCTCTAAAAATAACAAAAATAACCCTAAACTATGCCAAAATACTTTCGATTATTCAAATTTTAGAGGTATTTTGGTCGTTTTCAAGTTGTTTTACTCATTCTAGAGGATTTTAGGGCATTTTGCTCATTTTAACATTGTCGAGGTGTTTTTTTTTAATCACTTTTGATGTTTAGGGCATTTTGGTTATTTTCGAGTTATCAAGATTTGACTACTCATTCTAGCCGTTTCAGGAGTATTTTGGACATTTTAGAGATTTTGTGGTTAGTTTAGTCATCTTAGAGATTTTAAGGCTATTTTGGTCAATTATAAGGTTTCAGGGTGTTTTTTTTGGAAATTTTGTGGTTTCAAGGGTATTTTGGTGATTTGGGGAGTATAATAGTCATTCTAGTGATTTCAAAGGTATTTATTTGTCATAAAAAATAATTTTACCTGTGATAATTACCAAAATGTCAAAAAACCTATAAATACAACAAAACCTCTAAAATGACTCCCTTACAATGGCCAAAATGACTAAAATGCACTACGAATGTCCAAAATATCCAAAAACCCTAAAAAATGACCAAAACCCCTCCAAAACGACCACAATACCCCCGAAAACTTTTAAACTAACTAAAACACCATCGAAACCTCAAAAATAAGCAAAATATTAAAAAACCTGTGAGAAAGTCCAAAATAAGCAAACTTTCAAGGGTATTTTTTATCACAAAAAAATTATTTTACTTTTGAGAAAGTCCAAAATATTAAAAAACCTTTAAATACACCAAAACATCTTAAACGACCTGTTTAGAACTGCGAAAATTACTGAAATGCACCACGAATATCCAAAATACCTCAAAGCCTTGGAAATTGACCAAAACGCCTTCAAAACGGCCACAAAACTCCCGAAACCTTTTAAAATGACCAAAGTACTATTGAAACACCAAAAATAAGAAAAATAACCTCAAAACCTCTGAAAATAACCAAAATACCTACAAACTAAGCCAAAATACGCTCGATTTCTTAGATTTTAGCAGTATTTTGGTCAGTTTCTTGTCGTTTTGCTCATTCTAGCGGATTTTAGGGCATTTTGCTCATTTTAGCAATGTTGAGGGGCATTTTTTTAAAACATATTAGATGTTTGGGGCATTTTGGTCATTTACGAGGTATCGAGATTTGACTGCTCATTCTAGCAATTTCAGGGGTATTTTAGTTATTTTAGAGGTTTTGGGGTTATTTCAAGAGTATTTTTTTATCAAAAAAAAAAATTATTTTACCCGTGAGAATCACCAAAATATCAGAAAACTTTCAAATACAGCAAAACCTCTAAAATGATCCCCTTAGAACAGTCAAAATGACTAAAATGCACTATGAATATCCAAAATACCCTAAAACCCTAGAAAATGGCCTAAACGCCCCGAATACGGCCACAATACCCCCGAAAACTTTTCAAATGACCAAAATACTATCGAAGCCACAAAAAAAGTAAATTACCCTTAAAACCTCTAAAAATAACCAAAATAACCGAAAACTATGCCAAAATACCTTCGATTTTTCAGATTTTAGAGGTATTTTGGTCGGTTTCAAGTTGTTTTGCTCATTCTAGAGGATTTTAGGGCATTTTGCTAATTTTAGCAATGTCTAGGGGTATTTTTTTAAAATCATTTTAGATGTTTAAAGCGTTTTGGTTATTTACGAGTTATCGAAATTTAACAGCTTTTTTTAGCCGTTTAAGGGTTTTTTTGGTCATTTCAGAGGTTTTGGGGTTATTTTAGTCGTTTTTAAAATTTTGAGGCTATTTTGGCCAATTAAGAGGTTTTGGGGGTTACTTTTTGGACATTTAGTGATTTTGGGGGTATTTTGGTAATTTTGGTGATTTTGAGAGTATGACTGATGAGAATCAACAAGCTTTCAAGGATCCATTGCAAGTTCCAGTTGGGCCTATTACTAGAGCAAGATCCAAGAAGATCAAAGAAGCACTTAATGGGCTGATTCAAGGGATTTGGGCTGATTCGCATTCCAAGCTGGGCCCAAAAGAAGATGAAGGCCTAATAAATTTAATCCAAGCTATTGAGGGCTGATCTGACGTAATTAGGCGTTATTTATGGCAAAGATTTATGGCTGATTGACTTTCCAGCTCTAAATCAGTTAATAGATACTTTTCCTAATTTAGATCTTCTAATTTTGGACCAGATCTTCCTTAATTTTAGGCTTTTATTATTTAGAACGTTTTTTAGGGTTTTTCCTATTTTGGATCTGCTATTTTCAGACCAAATCAGTTTTTAATTAGGGTTTTATTATTTAGTACGTTTTTTAGGTCAAATTTGATTCCTGATATGGTTAGGTATCAATTAGGAGTTATTTTAGAATATATTTTCTTGTCTGTCAAGTTTTATGGAGCCCTTAAATAGGCCCCTCAGTCTGTAAACGTTTTTTGGGATGAATTATTGAATAAAAATCAGAAAATGTGAGGCTTTGCTCTTCTCTTTGGTTCTTCAAGAACTGTGAACTTATCAAGGATTCTTCCTTGTGGCGTTCAAACTTATACCTTTGGTTCGTGATTCCTTTATAATCATTGGGTCAAGGTCTGTTACTTATACCTTTGGTTCGCGTTTCTCTTATAAACGTTGGGTCTGGGTTTTCTATCAAA